>VDFB02246777.1:20341-493745 GCA_007258455.2 Sequoia sempervirens
TTATCAGTTTTCTACACCCACTCTTAGGTCTCACAAATACCTTCATTGATTATGTTCCAGATGAAAATGCTCAAGGTTGTAAAATGATGCTAGAAATGCTCTTATGTGATTGTGCAGATACTTAGTTGGGTAAAAGTGCTCAACAGATGTTTTCTGGCATAAAACAGTATAAGCAGTTTGTAGAATGCATTAGGATGACATCTGAATGATTTTTGAAGCTTTTATTTAAGTGATCCTCATTGGGAAGACGTCTAGAATTCTCATCTAGATTTGTGACTTTCTTGGTGGTTTTGTTTTCAAATTGTCAATGATGAAAAATGTGAAATATCTGTGCTGCATTAGCATTGGCAATATTTTCAGAACATTGAAAGCTGTTAGAGTAATCATGCATTAGCTAATAATTAATTAATCTTTAATTGATTATTAGTCTAATTTATTCTCATGCACTTAAGTTAAACTTACTAGTGTTTTATGCTTTTATTAGTTGAGCTATTATTAGATCATTATGTCACATCTCATGTGATGTTGACACTTGTCATGATCCGATCCCTTTCTCATTTAGGGTTTTGCTCTTATAAACACTCAACCCTCATTGTAATTATCTTGAGCTTTCATATCTTTTTGAGAGTCTCTTGCTTCTATAGCTTTTTCTTGTTGAGGAATATTGCATATATTGTTTGCAGATCTCTTGCGTGGAAGGTGTATTTGTTTGTTGTTTGATCCTATGGCTCGTGGTTTTGTGCTTGTTTCACAATTCTAACAAAAGCAAGCTTTGATATCTTGAATGTGCAATGGATTCGATTTTGTGATGGAATGAAATCCTCCAAGGTGCATCACTCTCTATTTCTTTTACAACACACTTTCAGCAAGAGAATCACCTTGAGCTCTAACATGGAGATTCCTGACATCTCCTATGCCTCAAGAACATGCAATTAGCCCAAGCCACCAAATGAACCCCTTTCACCTAACCTTTCCTGCAAAGAAAGCTTTTGAGCACCTTCTTGAACATATTATAGGCTACTTGAATTGGAAAAGGCAAGAGTTGTAAATTTTCCTTGCTGCTGGAATTTTATCTAAGTGTTAAGAGAATTCTCATATACATTGAAGTTGCCAAACATACTGCAACATCAACTATGGTGACAAATAGAAAGAACACATGAGTGTCAGCTTTCAACCTTTGTGGTTGATTTGATCACTTGGGTGAAGAAAGGACATGGCTAAAAGTCATGTTGCTTTGAGTTGAGGCATTATATGTGCTGCTGTATTGTATTATGAAATGTATCATGAGAGAAGAATATTGTAGATGGAAAAAGTGATAGAGAGAATGGTCATATGGCAGAATTTAATCAGAGGTATTTGAATAATGATAGATGGTTTCAGTAGGAAATAGTGGATTTGAGTGTTGTGTGTGGAATCATATACCCCCTTTAAATTAATTGCATTGAAGGGATTAAGCAGTCAATAGTGTGACTGTTCCTTGTGTATGCATTAGCTCTAACTGAGTTTAAGGCCCTGTAAATTGGTTTAGAGATATCTGACTTATGCCAACATTTATTTTGTCATGGGGACCATGGTTAACTAATGACTAAAATGCCTAAGAGGGAGTATCCATTGTATTTTTGGAAGTTTGCATTGAAGGATTTAGAGGAGTGGTTGGAGTTAAAAATTAAGAATACTTTGAAATCAGAATAATAAAGAGTTGGAGAACAATATATATTAGTAAGAAAGAAATTTCTTTAGTCTCTAGGATTTGGAGTTTTGGTGTTCTTTCCCACATTTTTGCAGCCTTGGATATTAAGGAGAGTAGATGCCACAAAACCCTTTAGATTTTGGCTAAAGAAACCAATTAAGTGGATCCTAGAGGAGATCTAGGTACTATGAGATATTGATGAATCTTGCATTAGAGTGATCAACTGTTGGTTTGAGACAACCTTGGACTCTTTTGTTGTAGCCTGGGCTATATAATGTTGCATAAGCTCTAGGAAGATTTATATGCAAAGTTCCCTTGTTAATTTATGTGCTCCTTGTTGAAAAAGAGTTTTCCCATGATTTTGAGAGGTTCATATAAGGGACTAGGAACCTAGGGGAAGGCACAGGGAAAGTAGGGGATCCTTGAAAAGTAACAACTAGCCAAATATAGTTATGACAGTGGGGAGGAAATAAAGAGGAAAGTGAAGGTGAAAAAAATGTAGATGGGTAAGAGAGAGGGGCATGAAAAAGAGTAGAGAGATAGAGAGAGAGAGAGAATAGAAGAAAGAATTAGAGATCAAGGAAAGATGGAGTTGAAGAAGAGGGAGGAGAGAGTGAGAAGAGCAAATTAAGTAAGACTATGAGTGGTTTAAAGATGGTGCACACTGAAATGCATGAAATACAAAATTATCAAATAGCGTTGAAAATACAAAAAAGAGAGGAGATGAGATAAAAGTAGAGATGCCAGTTGTAACTAAGAGTACAAAAGGAAGACAATAGATAAATGAATCAAAGGATAGAAATATAAAGGAAATAAGTTTCAAGAAGAGAAGATTACTAAGAGAAGTGAGAAAAGAGGTAGAGAAATTGTGGAAGTTATAGAAAGAAGGGATGAGGGGCAGAGGACGTTGAATTCAGGGGAGCAGTAGACCAAGAGGCAGACCCCTCCAATTTGCCTAATTACATAGTATAATTAGAGAAAATAGGAATTAAAGATGAAGAAGAATCTAGGAGTAAAGTTTAGCAGATAGCAGCTAATAAATTAAAAGGTAATTAGGAGTAAAGTTTATAAAAGATCATGAAGATATCTTAAAAATAAAGATAGAGGAGGATTAGGATGAAAGAAAAGAGAGTAGAAAAGACATCTGATTTACGCCAATGTTTAGTTTGTTGCTAGGACAATGGTTAACTAATGTCCAAGAGGGAGTATCCATTGTATTTTTGGAAGTTTGCACTAAAGGGATTAGAGGACTGGTTGGAGTTGCAAATTAAAAAAACTTTGAAATCAGAATAAAAAAGAGTTTGAGAACAATATTTATTAGTAAGAAACAAATTCTCTATGGTCTAGGACGTGGAGTTTTGGTGTTCCTTCCCACATTTGTTGTGGCCTTGGATATTAAGGAGAACATATGCCACAAAGCCCTGTAGATGTTGGCTAAAGAAATCAATTAAGTGGATCCTATAGGAGATCTAGGTACTACAAGATATCGAAAAACCTTACATTTGAGTGATTGACTTTTGGTTTGAGACAACCTTGGACTCTTTTATTGTAGCTTGGGCAATACAATGTTGGGTAAGCTTTGGGAAGATTTATATGCAAAGCTCCCTTGTTAATTTATGTGCTCCTTGTTGAAAACAAATGTCCCTTGATTGTAAAAGGTTCATTTAAGGGGTTAGGAACCTAGGGGATGGCACAAGGAAAGTAGGGGATTCGTGAAAAATAACAACTAACAAAATATCAGTTATGGCAGTTGGGAGGGAATAAAGAGGAAAATAGAAATGAAAGAATGTAGATGGGCGAGAGAGGGGAATGGAAAAGAGTAGAGAGATAGAGAGAGAGGATAGAAGAAATAATTAGAGGTCAAGAAAAGATAGTGGGAGAAAAAAAAAGGGGATAGACAGAGGAGTGAATTAGTAAGAGAATGAGTGGATTCAAGACGGTGCAGGCTGAAAATACATGAAATACAATAATATCCAATGACATTGAAAATATGAAAAAGAGAGGAGAAGAGAAAAAAGTAGAGGCACTAGCAGTAACTAAGAGTACGAAAGGAAGAGAGTAGATAAATGAATCAACAAATAGAAATATAGAGGAGATAAGCTCCAAGAAGAGAAGGTTAGTAAGAGAAGTAAGAAAAGAGATAGAGAAATTATGGAAGTTATAAAAAGAAGGGATGGGGGGCAAGGAGGTTGAATTTAGGGGCCGGTAGACCAAGAGGCACACCCCTCCAATTTGCCTAATTACATAGTAGAATTAGAGAAAATTGGATTAAAAGATCAAAAAGAAGAATCTAGGAGTATAGTTTAGCAAATAACAAATAATTTATTAAAAGGTAATTTAGGAGTAAATTTTATAAAAGATCACGAAGAATGAATAGAATTAATTGAGGAAGATACAAAATAGTGTGAAAGAAGAGACACCTTTAAAACTCCTAAGCAAAAGAGAACATTTGAGGAGATGAATTACTTGTACCAAGCATCATTTTTGTGCCATTTGGAAGACATAGAGACAAAATAGAAGTAATCATACATTATATTTAGAAGAGGAAGATAGGGAGACAATTTAGCCAAAACTACGAGATACAAATATGTTTTTGAGTAGTTATTGAAATTTTGAGGAAATTGGAGGTAGAAAAAGGACAATAAGGGAAGTTGATCAGATTTTAGGAAGAGAATACTTTTAGAGTTAGCAAGGGATAAAAGGGAGAAGACATTTGTTAGTGAAACAAACCAAAAGAAGAGAAAATATATTGTAAGATTCAAATACTAGAAGTGGTAATTATCGAGGGAATATTGGAAGCAATTCATGAGGGAACAACCAAATAACTCCCCTTCCCTACCGGCCCGTCCCCCGTCCCCCGTCCCCCATCCCCGAATCCCCAATTATGTCAAATACTAGGATTAAAATTTTGTTGTCCAATATAAATAGCAAAGATGCAAAAGAGCATCTTTTTGTTCTCAACTCATATTGAAGAAGTCGTGGAATAATTCATCCAAAGATAAAGATCTCTAATTTTCCTTGGACAACAAAAGATGAAATACTCAAATGTTACATGAAAGTGACCTCTAATCATACTCTAACATGGGCATAACTAGAGAAAGCATTTCAAAATCATAATCATTTACCTAGGGGTCCCAACAAAGAGTTTACATAAGACGAGATTTAATACAAATAGAGGATGAGTCAATAATAAGTTATGATAAGAGGCTTAAAGCAAGTAGTAAGGAACTTGGAGGAACCCCCAAATGAGAAGAAATTAATGAACTTATTTGTATCAAGGTTTTTACTGTACTTATAAGCCTCCATGGATGAAAAATTCTTCAACAAATTTGCAAAAGTATTGGAATTTGCATCTAGACAAGAAGTGCAGTTATAGAGAAGAGTAAACAACTTAATAGTAAATGAAAAATTGAATAGACTACAATAGGGGTTGGCTTAGCTAAGACTAAAGTAGGAAATTTTGATGAAAAGAGAGCCAATTGCACCTATTGTAATGTCCCCTTTTCCTAGGCAGTGGTTAGTCTACCAACTGGTCCTCGTAGGCTAATGTTGGTGTTTAGAGGGCCTTATTTGGGAGTTTCTTGGTTCTCCAAATGTCTTTTGGGTGTTGGTTTCATGCGTTATTTTCTCCAATGTTTGGTGATATTTAGGGACAACCCTCCTAAGGTGTTTCAAGCTCTGTTTGCACTCACTATTTTTAGTAAGTCACTTGGACATTGGGCCCAACCTTACTATTTATAGTAAGCCATTCAAATGAGTAGCAAAATCAGAGGGTAACCTCAGGGTATTGGCAAAAGCAATTTAATGTTGATAAATTGGGCTTTTATGGAGTTATGATTTATTTATTATTATTATTAAAGTGTAAACTTTAATAATAATTAATTGTTAAGTGGGTTTAATGAAATGAACTTTATTATACATGATTTTATTTAATCATAAGGTCATTAAATAAGTCATAAAGGGGGATGCCAACATGAGGTTAATAATATTATTACTTTAATAATTTACAATATATATAAAGCATATATATATATATGTATATTTATATATATTCCTATCCACATGAATACGCATATATGTGACGTGTCCACGTATGGGTATATGTAGGTATTTCTACCTATGAATGCTCATGCGCACACATGTTCATATATATGAGTTATCATATATATATACATACATACATGTACATTTATCATATATATGTATCCATCTATATATATATTGAAATACACAAAGTATGACTTAAGCCCCAATACAAGGACTTATCACAATGACTAAAATTATCTAATCAAACAGCGAATCACAAACAAGCACACAAACATTCCTATCAACACAAAACTATAACCAAGCTTTACTTATTGACTCATAGCCCAAATTGACTTGACAAAGCTTGTCTAACCTAGGCCATGAGTGTGTGCATTCGTTCAAATAGGTACATTAGTGGTTTGCACACCAATTTCCTCTCCTAGGTGATACTCTCCCTCTCCTTATTGGAGGGCTCGATTTTTCCCTGCATCCAACTTAGTGCATCATAAACGAAGTTAGCCAATAACATGAAAATCATTTTCAACATATATCATTTGCATTATTATGACATCTAAAAAGCAATCACTTCATAATAATATTCAATCATCTCATTCATTCATTCGAATTCAATAAAACATAGTCACACATTAAAAACATATTTATTCATAAAAAGTAATAGTAGCTGGTAAATACCCAATGGGGTGTAACATATCCCCCCCTTTATGAATCACCGTCCTCGATGATTTAGAGTATCAAAACATAAACATACAACATAATAAAAATTGTTTTTAAGAACTTTCAAAAGATTGTAAAACATGAGGAAACTTCTGCTTAATCTCCAAATAGTCTTCCCAAGTGGTGGAATCTTTTGCAAACTGGTCCCCATTGCAGAACTTCTCTATTTCGTAGGTGAAGCCTATGGGTTTCGAGTACTCTGAGAGGCTCAATCGTTACCACTCCTCGGTCGTGTACCTATAAAGCATTCCAATCAATGCATGATTATCTCTTGGGATATACTTTTTAAGGTATGACACATGAAAGACATTATGCATCTTGGCAAGTGCTAGTGGTAAAGCAATTCAATAAGCGACTGGGTTAACTTCTTCGAGAACCTCAAATGGACCTACATAATGTGGAGCCAGTTTGGATGACTTTCCAAACTTAATAGAACTCTTATGAGGTTTAACTCTGAGCAAAAAAATTTCTCCTACTGAGAAATGTTTGGGCACACGTTTAGAATCTGCATAACTCTTTTGCCTATTATTTTCCTTCACTAACCTTTTCTTTATCACAATAACTTGCTCCTCCATCTCTGATAGTATATCTGGTCCAAGGCTAATCCTATCTTCTCGCTTATCCCAACTTATAGGAGTTCGACACTTCCTTACAATGCTTCAAATGGAGCCATTTTAATTGCAGAATGATAAGAATTGTTATATGCAAATTCCACCAAAGGTAAATAATCCTCCCATTTGTATTGTTGATCCATGCAATACATCCTCAGTAGATCTTCTAACACTTGATTCACCCTTTCAGTTTGACCATCTGAATCTGGATGGTATGTTGAACTTATGTTCAATTGTCTCCCAAGAGAAGAAAATAAGGTTTGCCAAAACCTAGATGTTACACAAGCATCCCTATCTGAAATAATTTTCTCAGGAACTCCATGTAACCTAAATACCTCTTGCATAAACTTGCGAGCTATAACTGGAGCTCCATCCATTAGGTTCCCTAGAATGAAGTGAGCTACCTTTATAAGCTTATCCACCACTACTAGAATATCATTATGCTTATTCCTAGACATTGGAAGACATTGCACAAAATCTATGCTAATGACTTGCCATTTCCTCTTCGAAATTTCATTAGGATACAATAGTCCTACCGGGTGATGATGCTCTGCCTTCACCCTCTGACATTCTAAACAACTTGTCACAAATCTTGCAGCATCCCTCTTCATTCCTTTCCAGAAATACAACAGCTTTACATTAGCCAACAACTTAGTTACTCTGGGATGTCCAGAATAAGGTGCGTAATGAACTTCTTTCCACACAATATTCCTTAATTCCTATGAGTTTGGTACATAGATTCTTCCTTTAAACCTTAATAGTCCATCAGGTGCAAATTGAAATCCGTCATACCTTGGGTCTTGTGGATCATCCAAGAATGCTCTCTTAACCTGCTCATAGTATTCATCACCCTTGGATTTCCGCAACACTTGACTTTTGAAATCAGTATGAATTGATATCATTGAGGAGATATGTCTCCTTCGACTTAGGGCATCAACAACTAGATTTTCATTGCCCTCAATGTAGTTGATATTAAAGTCATAGTCCGATATCATTTTGAGCCATCTCCTTTGCCGTGCATTCAGATTTAGCTAGGTAAACAAATACTTCAGACCATGGTGGTCGGTCTTTAGTTCAAATGGTTTCCCTAGCAAATAATGTCTCCACATCTGTAATGCATGGACAACTGCTGCCAATTCCAGATCGTGTGAAGCATAATTCTACTCTTAAGGCTTCAATTTCCTAGATTCGTAGGCAATGACTTGCCCATCCTGCATCAACACTCCACCTAAACCTTCTCTTGAAGCATCTATGATGACGAAAAAATCACTTTCTGGATTTGGTACTTTTAGTATTGGAGCTATAGTTAACTTCTTCTTGAGCTGATTGAATGCCCCTTGACATCTTGTCGACCACTCAAACTTTTTCCCTTTCCTTTGCAATGATGTTATGGAAAAGGCTATCTTGGAAAAGTTGGCTACAAACTTCCTATAATATCTTGCCAAACCCATGAAGCTTGACTTCAGGCACATTCTTCAGTACTGGCCATTCAAGTACTACCTTAATCTTTGTAGAATAACTACAATCCCATTCACTGAAATCACATGACCCAGATACTACCTATAACATACTAACTATTCTATAGTTTAAGATCGTTAACTAACTACCAAATTCAGCTAAAGAGTAACTAACTAGTTTTCCTTACGAGAGTTTCCTTGCATTAACGAACAGGAAGGATAAACGATCTGAATATTAACTACTTTAACATTCATCAACTAACTTCTAGTTTTTTTCAATTTCAGCTGACAAAGAAACAATTAACAATTTATATAACTGAAAACCACAGTTGGTTATGAGCTAACCTTTCCATAACTTTCGAAATGAATAGAGCATTTATTACAACAAAGAAACAAACATTATAAAGTAAATATAACTGAAATAAAGAGAGAGAGAAAGAGTTATAAGAAAGTACAGTTTGAAGGCTTCCTGCTAGAATGCTTGATCAAGACTTCGTCTTCAAGGGAAAAAGAAATATCATCAAGGGCTTTTTTGCCCAACCAAAGACCTACTGATCTCCTGTGTTTCTTCAAGTGAAGAAACCCGACCCTTCACGAGGGCAATCAATTAAGGATCTCACAATTACCATCATGCCATCTGAGTCTGGCGTTAAGAACCTATACTACCTTGGTCGATCCTTCACTATAGGTTCTCCTAACTAGAAAGACCAATTTGACCAGGGGTATATTTGATTCTTGATGGCTGACTAATGCTTATTCAAAGCATCATAACCTTGGCCAAGGATTTTATCGATAATGAGCACGTTTCTCGTGCTGTTAACACTCTCACCCTTACTCGGCATTTAAATTCTTAACCCATAGAGTTTATATTAACAAAGACTCAACTCATAAATCTTTCTTACACAAGCATGAGTAGAATCTTATTTCAGACTTATAGAGGGAAGAATGAGGTCTTATGACTCAACTCAAAATTTCGTGCCTTTACCAAGTAGAGGTGATAAACTCATTTCATCCTTTCAAGAGCAGATTAAGGTAGACTTTCAACAGTTTTGAAAAGATTCCAACACTCAGATTATGTCCCATTCAATTATAATGGAAAAGAGTTTAAAAATCAGATCAATTCGGCATAAGAACAAAGTATGGTGAAGATTTCAACTTAAACATTGATAGAATTAAATCACAGGGCATTTCAAATGTGAGATCAAAAGAACAAGTCAGGTTCACAACTATTAAAGAAAGATTATTCGAGAGAAAGATCCATTTAACAAACAGGTTCATAACTATTCAAGATAGAATCTTTCAATGGACAAGTCTCAAAGATGTTGCATGGAATCGATAACATTAAACTAAAAGTAGGATGATGAATTCAATGAATATGCTAACCCTAGCATGATGAATTCAAAACGATGTAAGGGGCTTTGCAATGCTAAAGAACTAACATAATTAAAGACACATTACGTGCCTGGAGACGTGAATTCTTCAGTTCGAAGATTCCTTTGACGTCTTCTCTCAATGCACAGGACGTAAGCTGCAGGTATTTGAATCTTCACAAACTAGAAATGAATGGCTTAGACGGATTACTTAAGTGCTTAAAACGTTTCATCCTTTCTTATCTAAATAATAGAGATGGAAGCAAAATAATGGCACACGGCTTAGAAAAACCAGACAAAAAATGCCACCCCTAATGTTGATTGGAAGAGAGGAGAGAAAGTGAGTATGAGGTGAATACGAGAGTGAAGAAGAAGGTCTTCCTAAGATTACCCATGGCGAACAAGACTTCCCTGAAAGGCGTCTGCTTGTTTACTCTCTTGGACGTTTCGAAAAAGAAAGGTGGCAAGGGTGGCGGGAATTACCCATCCAACCACTCCCACCATAAGAGCCACCCCCGATTTCATATTCATCGCAACAAAAGGATTGATATTAACATCAACTTAATATTTTTAATTCACTACAAACTTCCAAGGTGCGCTAAGGCTTAATTGTAAGAGACCGGGTGTCTCTTAGCCCCAAACCCTAACTGTAAATACTGATTTTGAGAGTTCTGTGTTTTTTTTGTGTTTTTGAGGTATTTTGACAATAAACAAGAAGCTGCAATTTTGATCTAAAATTGCTTATAAATTCATAACAAATCTTAAGGCAATAAATATACTTGGAAAATGCTCAAAAGATGTAGGCGCATCAATTTATTAAATTTCCAGAGCACATACAGTATCAAAAATTGAACATATAATGGAAATACAACTTTATTTCAAAAGAACCTGATTGCTGTTGCAGCCACATGAAAGAATGAAAGAAGATAGTACGGCTGACTCTAGGACATGAATCTCCAAGCACAAAACAAAGAGAAATCTCCAGAAACCCCAAATAATCTCTGAAAGGGTCGCCCCAAATAACTGATGAGTATCCTCTGCAAAACTCTGCCTGAATTGATCAATAAACTCAACTGCAACTTTTGTGTGAAGTCACCAAGTAGACAATCTTCAACTGGTATTGCATAGTCTCAGTATGCCAGATCTTGAAGAGGTATCGTTCTCCAAAATCGTTCGTCTGCTGAAACCCTAGGTTTTGCAAACTTCAATGCTCAGAGCAAAAAGAAGACAAATTGAATAATCAAGACATATGAGTTCGATTTGTCTTTAGCTGTGAATATATAGCTTCTCTTGAAAATTCGACCCAAAACCTCTTTTTAATAATCATTTAAATAAATGATTAAATACGCCCTTTTGACTTAGGAGAAATATAATTAATAATTGGCGCCCATCATTAATGAATAATTACTTATTCATTATGTTAATTTTTCACTTTATTATAAAGTATAATAAATACTTTATAATATGCCATTTATTAAATATTTAAATAAATTAATAAAGTGACTTTAATATAAAGTCAAAAATATTAATTATTTAATTAATCATTAAATATTCCATTATTTCTCCATCTGACCATCAAACTCATGAATTGGGTCGACTCTGAGCTAAACAGCTGAACCAGGTGCCCTGCCCAAAATAGTAGCTTCCGCCTGTCTGACTTTCTAAAAATAGCAAGTCTCTGAAAGACCACTCTGAAGGATTCTGCGAAGGCCCAACCTGAAACAACTGCAACAATGAAGCTCCTGAACACCGGGTAACTGCCTCAATTGATCCTCTGCACACATCTGTCAGCCTACGAGGACCAGGATGATAGGCTAACCACATATCCAGCTGCGCTGACTAGGATGGGGACATCACAGTCCGCCCTCCCTGAAATTGCTTGTCCTCAAGCAATCTCAACTCTGGATGCTGTAAAATCTCCTTTGACTCCCATGTAGCATCCTCAACTGGCAAATCTCTCCACTTGATCAGATATTCCCTGATCACCCGCCTCCGAAGGTGTCTCTCTCTCATTTCGAGGATGGCCTCAGGTACTAGTATCAATTTCCCTTCGTCATCAAGGGGTGGCAAACTGGAGAGGGTATCACATGCTGACCCAATGCCTTCTTCAGGCGAGAAACGTGAAACACATTGTGAACCCTGCTATCTGCTGGTAAGTCCAACTCATAAGCAACCTCGCCCACTTGTCTGACAACACGAAATGGACCATAGTAACGAGGCTTCAGCTTCTCTGCCCCACTCTTCCGTAGAGTAGACTGACGATACGGCTGCAACATAAGGTACACCATATCACCCACATCAAAGGAACGCTCAACCCTTTTCTGATCAGCATACTGCTTCTGCTGATTCTGTGCCCGCTGGATATTGTCTTTGAGAGACCTCAAAATGTCCTGCTGACTCTGCATCATATCCTCTGCACTCGACACTCTGCTATCACTCAATATCAGGTCCAAAAGGTTGGGCGCCTCATACCCATACAAAGCCTTGAAGGGTGTCATCTGTATCGTCATGTGGTGAGTCGAGTTATAACAATACTCGCTGAGATATATCCACCTCACCCAAGCTCTCTGCTGTCCAACTATGTAATTGCGCAAATAACCTTCCACCCACTTATTGACAATTTCTGTCTGCCCATCTGTCTACGGATGGTAGCTGGTACTCGGTGTCAGTTCGGTCCCACAGAGCCTGAACAACTCCTACCAAAAGTTGCTCATGAACCGACTGTCTCTATCGCTGACTATCGTCCGAGGCCACCCATGCAACCGGAATACCTCTCTGAAGAAGAGCTCTGCAGTCTGCGATGCTGTGAATGTAGTAGTAATCGGGAAGAAGTGTGCATATTTAGTCAACCGATCAACCACTACGTAGATGCAATCTTTACCTTGGGCTTTCGGCAAACCCGTGATAAAATCCATTGATAAACACTCCCACTTCCTGTAGGTATCGTGGTGGCTGCAGCAAAGGATATGTATGTGTGCTCCTGTTTGTTCTGTTGGCAGAACACTCTCTCTCATATTGTAAAACATTAGTTTTTCAGCCCTTTCCAAGTAAACCGCTCGAACCATTTTATATGTCTTCTAGTACCCGGGATGGCCCGCCATAGGAAGATCATGAAAGGCTCTCAAAACTGTATCCCTCACCTAGAGCCAGGAACCAGAAAAATCCCATTGTAAATGATCAAGTCATCTACAATAGTGTACCTATCGTCCTGCTCTGTCCTGTCAACAATGCTAGAAGCCCATGGGTTCTTAGCATACTCTGCAATAATCCGATGCCTCCAATCCTCTGAGATCTGTGCCATGGCGTTCAACTGAGGTCTACGAGATAAGGCGTCAGCTACAACATTCTGCTTCCCCTTAATGAAGGTGATGTCAAAGTCATACGACTGCAGTTTGCTGACCCATTTTTGCTGCCTCTCATTCAGGTCTCGCTGTCCAAGGAAGTGTTTCAGGCTATTGTGGTATGTACGAACACTGAATTTGCTGCCTACCAAGTATTGCCTGAACTTAGCCAAAGCATGCATAATGGCTAACATCTCCTTGTCGTAAATGCTGTAGAACCTCTCAGGACCCCTAAGCTCAAAAGCAATAGGGTGTCTCTCCTACATCAAAACGGCACCGATGCCCTCTCCTGAAGCATCGCAAAACAAATCAAATGACTTCGTAAAGTCGCAGTGCTAGCACCGACATGAAGTCATGATCACCTTAAACTGTCAAAGCACTCTGCGCTGTGGTGACCAAGTAAAAGCCCCTTCTTTGTCAAATCAGTAAGGGGTGCGGCGGACGTGAGAACCCACTAACAAATCTCCTGTAAAAGCACACAACCCAATGAAGCCTCTGAGCTGCGTAAGGTTCTCAGGTACCGGCCACTCAACTATAGCTTGGACCTTCTCAGGGTCCATACTCACTCCCTTGGCACTGATGATGTGCCCCAGATACAACTCCTCCATACCTAGCTCACACTTAGATTCCTTGGCATAGAAAGACTCATCAGCCAAGATACCCAAAACTGCGTCTAAGTGAGCTAAATGCTCCTCCCATGACCTGCTATATACTAGAATGTCGTCGAAGAAGACCAATACAAATCTCCTCAGCTGAGAACTGAAGACCCTGTTCATAGTAGCCTGAAAGGTGGCAGGTGCATTGGTTAGACCGAAAGGCATAACCAAGAACTCGAAGTGACCGCAATGACACCTGAAAGCGGTTTTCTCAATATCCTGCTCCCTCATCTGAATCTGGTGGTACCCGGATCTCAAATCAATCTTCGTGAAGAAGATAGCACTGTGTAACTCATCAATCAACTCATCGATGCGTGGTATAGGGTACCTGTTCTTAATTGTCCTCTTGTTGAGCTGTCGGTAGTCTATGCACATTCCGAAGTGATCCATCCTTCTTCTTCACCAATACAACCGATGAAGCAAAGGGTGACTTGCTAGGTCTAATATGCCCCATAGCTAACAACTCGTTGATGGTCTTCTCTATCTCATCCTTGAGTCGTTTCGGATGTCTGTAGGGTGTGATCATAACGGGCTTTGCGCCTTCCTCCAACTCAATGATATGCTCAGTGCCTCTATCTGGAGGTCTACCAGGTGGAATGTCGCTAAACACTTTGGAGTGTTTAGTCCTCAGTATCTGAATGTCGGGGTGGTACTCACCCTTCTGCTGCTCCTGTTGGGCTGGCATCAACATGCACTCTGCTGCCCAGTCAACCATATCATGACGAATGAGTCTCTCCATCCGCCTGAACGAAACCATCCTCAGATTACTGTCTCTAATGGCCTTGATGACATGAGGTCTCCCATCAACCTTGAACTTCATCTCCATGTCTCGCAAATTGAGTGTGAACTCACCTAAATCATGCAACCATGCCATTCCTAACACCACATCAGTATCTCCCATATTAACAACATAGAATTTAGTCTTGAACTCATAGTTGTTCAGTCGCATCGGAAGATCAGTAATCTTTCGGTCACATCTGAGGGTGTACCCATTAGCCACCTTGACTCGAATACCCTCAAACGCCTCTGTCTGAATGCCACGTCTCTCCACCAATCGTGCATCAATGAAATTATGTGTAGCACCCGTATCCAGTAAAGTGATCACCTTCTGACCTGCTAGGAGCCCGCGAAGTCTAAACGACCCATCTCTCTGAAAGCTAGTCAAATGGGCTTCTTGTAGCTTCCTTCCTCCTTCGTTTTCACCCTCATTTTCGGACCTGTCATCATCTGAATGCTTGGAATCAGCTTGCTGATCTGACAGATCAGATTGCTCTTCGCCCTCATAAAACCATTCCATCTGATTGTTTTTGACCTTGGGACGAAGTGGGCATACATGTTTTTCATCGTAGGGTGCCTTGCAGCAGAAACACAATTTTTTCTTCCGCAATTCATTCAGTGTTTCTCTGTCAAAGGGTGGTGCATTCTGTTTCTTAGGATCTGGTGGATCCCTCCTTTTGTCAAAGGGTCTGTTCCTATCAAAAGACCTATTAGGCCTCGTGTAGGGTGTTGAACCTGGAGTGAACTTGCTGCGAGGTGCTGCCAGCTCCATGTTCTGTGCCTTCCTCATGGCCTCCTGAAGGGTAGGAGGATCAAAAGCCTTGACCCACCCTCTCATAGGCTCTGTCAAACCCTCAACGAAGAGTATAATGAGTCTCTGTTCTGAAATGCCTGTCACCATGACTGCAACCCTCTGAAACTCACCAATATAAGAATCCAGACTACCTGTCTGTCTGAGCTGAGCTAGCTCCCTGAAGTAGAGTTCCGGATCCTTCTTATCAAAGCGCTCTATGAGCCTGCTGGTAAACTCCTGGTAAGTATTGACTGCATGATGGCGAAGTGTGTACATGCCGTGATGCCACCAATCATGCGCTAGTCCATCAAGATGCAAAGTAGCAAACTTAATGGCCTCGTCCTCCTGCATAGGCCTCAGTGATAGATAGTTGTCCAATTTCTGGACCCAAGACCTCGCTGACGTCTTATCAGAACCATCAAAGTATGGCAAGGTGATCTTGCTGACTGCATATTGCAAATCCCTGTTCACCTGTGGCTGTGGCTGCTAATGCTGAGGAGCTCTACGGTCAAATCTGCCTCCTCCTCTAGGTTTATGAACATCCATAAACTCATGAAACGATAATGCTTGCCTGATCTCAGGTGCCAATGATAGGTACTCACCGTGAAACCTAGTCACATCTGCTACTGACATGCCATTATGTGACTGAAACTCCTGATGCTGCCCCTGCTGCTCTGCCCCCGGAGTCGGAGGTGGGGTCTCTCTCGGTAAGAATGTAGGCTATCCAGGCCTACGCTCTTGATAGATCGGTGACGGCTGTCATGGTGTTGATGCCAAGGCTGATCCACTCCTGCAGTCCTGCTCGACTGTCCGATCTGGATATAGTGCGGCTGGGATGGAGTATACTGCCTGATAGTGCCCAACAATTGGGACATCATGTCCATCATATTATCGTGCCTACGTCTGAACTCCTCCTCAGTAATATCACCCTCTGCATGTGCTTTCCCTGAATTCCTAGTTGTCTCTGTAGGAATCTCACGGTCTGCCATCAGGGTTGCAACACTGTTCTCATTGCTGTTGGAGCTAGATCTGTGAATACCCAATACTCCTGACACTGTCTCACCTTCAGGAATTGGTGGACCTGTCCAATCCTCAACTCTGCCTGTCCCTATACCCTTAGTATAATGAATGATATCTCTACTCATGAAAAAGCAACCAAAAAACACTCTGTAAACTGAAAAAGCAACTGAAAAAGCACAGGATGGTAGGAAATCTGTGCTCTGATAGCACTGTAAGAGACCGGGTGTCTCTCAGCCCCAAACCCTAACTGTAAATACTGATTTTGAGAGTTTTGTGTTTTTGAGGTATTTTGATCTAAAATTGCTTAAAAATTCATAACAAATCTTAAGGCAATAAATATACTTGGAAAATGCTCAGAAGATGTAGGCGCATCAATTTATTAAGTTTCCAGAGCACATACAGTATCAAAAATTGAACATATAATGGAAATACAACTTTATTTCAAAAGAACCTGATTGCTGTTGCAGCCACATGAAAGAATGAAAGAAGATAGTACGGCTGACTCCAAGACATGAATCTCCAAGCACAAAACAAAGAGAAATCTCCAGAAACCCCAAATAATCTCTGAAAGGGTCGCCCCAAATAACTGATGAGTATCCTCTGCAAAACTCTGCCTAAATCGATCAATAAACTCAACTGCAACTTCTGTGTGAAGTCACCAAGTAGACAATCTTCAACTGGTATTGCACAGTCTCAGTATGCCAGATCTTGAAGAGGTATCGTTCTCCAAAATCGTTCGTCTGCTGAAACCCTAGGTTTTGCAAACTTCAATGCTCAGAGCAAAAAGAAGACAAATTGAATAATCAAGACATATGAGTTCGATTTGTCTTTAGCTGTGAATATATAGCTTCTCTTGAAAATTCGACCCAAAACCTCTTTTTAATAATCATTTAAATAAATGATTAAATACGCCCTTTTGACTTAGGAGAAATATAATTAATAATTGGCACCCATCATTAATGAATAATTACTTATTCATTATGTTAATTTTTCACTTTATTATAAAGTATAATAAATACTTTATAATACGCCATTTATTAAATATTTAAATAAATTAATAAAGTGACTTTAATATAAAGTCAAAAATATTAATTATTTAATTAATCATTAAATACTCCATTATTTCTCCATCTGACCATCAAACTGATGAATTGGGTCGACTCTGAAAACAGCTGAACCAGGTGCCCTGCCCAAAATAGCAGCTTCCGCCTGTTTGACTTTCTAAAAATAGCAAGTCTCTGAAAAACCACTCTGAAGGATTCTGCGAAGGCCCAACCTGAAACAACTGCAACAATGAAGCTCCTGAACACCGGGTAACTGCGTCAATTGATCCTTTGCACACATCTGTCGGCCTACGAGGACCAGGATGATAGGCTAACCACATATCCAGCTGTGCTGACTAGGATGGGGACATCACATTAATACATGACTTCTAAAGGGAAACGATGGAGATCACTTAAAGTTGACTTGCTTAAAAATTATTTAATTAAGTTATAATCCAAGGTTACGACTTCAATGTAGCCACCTTACACCAACTTGTGACTTGATAGTAATTTGATCCTTTATTGACTACGACCTCTCCTTGATGATATTTCCCTTTCCTTCGAGGTGTTGGAAATCTTGCAACTACTTGACAAAGAAATAGGGTTAGACCGTTCTCAATATCATTTTTAATATAAAAACTCATCAACACATTCACTATATACATATATAAGGAAATCTTCCATAATTGCAGTTATAATAAATAAATTAAAAATTCTTTTCCCAATTTCACATTCTCATGAAAGGAAATTAATCACAACTAACATAACGACCATAATTTAATTTCCATAATCTTGTTCAAGACAAAAGGGATGTAACAATACCTCTTTTTGAAAGAAGGTACATTTTGAAAGTTTCCCATAAAGCTTATGCTCTCTAACATTGGAGAACAATCGTCAAATGCTAGAGATGTTTTTCCTCATGCTTGGAGTAAATAAGAATGTCGTCTAAGAAGACTAACACAAACTTATTTAAACAATCCCTGAACACATTGTTCATTAGGCTCATGAATGTTGCAAGTGCATTCGTTAGTCCAAAAGGTAGGACTGCAAACTCATAATGACCATACCTTGTCCTAAAGGTTGTTTTATATGTGTCTTCATCCTTGACCCTTAGTTGATGATAACCTGATCATAGATCAATTTTTGAAAACACCGCTGCTCCTCGCATCTGATCAAAAAGACCATTGATTTGCGGTAGAGGGTACTTATTCTTTATCGTTGCCTTATTTAGAAAATGATAATCTATACACAAGTGTAGTGTACCATCCTTCTTCACGAAGATCACCGGCGTTCCCCAGGGCGAAACAATGGGTCTGATCAATCCCTTAGATAACAATTCCTCAAGTTGAGCTTTTAACTCCATCAGCTCTGTTGTGGTCATCCTATACGGGGCTTTGGATATAGGTTCTGACCCTGGAACTATATCAATGGAGAAGTCAAATACTCTTTTGGGAGGTAACCCAGGTAATTCATTTGGGAATACATCCACAAAATCCCTTAAGAAGGATATTTCTCCATATCTAATTTCCCCAATTCCACCATTTCTGCATCTTCGACTTCCTAAAGATCCGAGGGTTCATACATTATGCCATCTTGAAAGATGAACTCCTTGCACTCATCCAGTTTCTCCATTTTCACTGCAAAAAGTTGACACCCCTTCTTCTTAGCTCTATGCATTTGAACAGTGGAGATTTTCCACAACTTAACTTCCCTAGGTATGCCTTGAAAGGATACCCTGTTCCCAAGGTCATCTAGACACTCTACTGCCTTGGCATGACAATCGACTTTGGTTCTATGCCGCCATAACCAATTCATACCTAATATGACATCGTAAGATCCTAGGGGGGCTACATACAAATTTATTTCCATAGAGAAACTTGGAAGACCAACCCTTGCCTCAAATAAACATTGCTGTACCTTAGCTCTTGTCTGGTTTGCATACTCAACAAACCAAGACTTTTCCATGAAGCCAACTTTTCTAGACAATTTACTAGCTACATCAGGAGAAACAAAACTTTCTATAGCACCTGTGTCTATTAGAATTGAAATGGGTATGCCAAACAAAGTACTTGGAACCTCTACAGGAGTAATTTGATACTCCGCTTGCTGGTTGTCCTCTGTCGCATGGATCTGTTGTGACGTTTTTCACACATCGCCCCATTGCAAATGGGGACCCCCTAATTTTGGCTTCACTTTTCGTTTGTTTTGTCCTTGTCTCTCTTTTCTACTGTCTACCTTTCCGGGGACGTTCCCGTCTACAAGCTTCAGCGTGAATTTGGCTAAGTCTGGAAATTAAGGTTTGGGTCTTCCTGGTCAGTTTGAGGTCAAATAAAGTCAATAAATTGAAAATTGAGCTTAACATTGTTGTCAGTGTGTTTCAAGCAGGCTCTCAGCAAGTTTTTATCAGATTTTGAGGAACTTACTATTTTTAGTAAGCATGCAATTACAGGCGATTTGTCAGCTTTTTCGAGGTTCCGACAGTCACACAGCATTCTGAGCATATCAGACTGCTTGCATGCCAAATTTGAACGAAAACAGACAACTTACTATTTTTAGCAGTCTGGCTTCCAGAGCTAATTTCAGGGTCCAGATGCAGAGATTTTTTTTGCATGTCTGCATATTCCTTCTGGGTTTTTCAAGACCTTCGCGACGATGTAACATGCAAGCCAAGATGACCACTTTCAGGATTCAGCCTTCCGAGGCTATTTTTAGGGTTTGCATGTCGAGGTTTCTTTTGCATGTCAGGTGATTCCTGATGGGTTTTTCGAGAGCTTCGCGATGGTGTGACATGCAAACGAGGATTCTCACCGAAGGAACTTGCTATTTTAGGTGTGTGTGCCTCCGCCAGCCGTAATCACGAGCTGATCGCAGCGTAAAACGAGCAAACTCTTTGATACGCATGCAATGCAAATTAGGGTTTTCGCCGAGCCTAAAAATAGGCATCAAAAGTCAAAATCTTCAAAACCGATAAACCATCGCTGACGTCGCTCTTCAAGCTATCTCGGTGAAATTTCAAGTCAACCGGAGCACTTACTATTTATAGTAAGTCAAATTGGAAACGTGCTAAAAATAGTAAATCAGCTGCATGCGTCAGTGTCAGCCAGCAAGTCACGTGGTGAGGATCGCCTCATTCAAATTTCACGTCGATCGGAGTTTGGGAGCTATCAGAATCAAGAGCTTGCTATTTTTAGTAAGCCACCCTCAGAAACAGGCTATAAATAGCAGGGTAACTAAAAGTTGCAGTGTCGACAGGTTGAAAAGGCATGAGGATGCTACGTTCAAAATTTTAGGCCATTCCGAGCTTCACAGGCGCAAATCCAGAGAACTTACTATAAATAGCAGGGCACGTAGGCTGGCGAGGATGATGAAAATTTTGTCTAAGTCTGGAACTTCGTCTGGCAGGCATGGAGAAATGCGCCCATCTCAGCTAGAGGCATAAAAAAATTTCTAAGTGTAAAATCCACCTCCCTATGCTAAATGCGCCCACCTCTCAAAAGGGTCAAAGAAGTCAACAAACTTCATCCACCTTACCCAGCTAAATGCGCCCACCTCATAAAAGAGTCAAGGAAAATTTCTAAGTAAAGTTCATCCTTCTTACATGGCAAAATGCGCCCAAAATGGGCCATGTAAAGACAAAAACTAGAAGTTCAAGAGTCACATAAAGGCGTTTTTTCTCCATCAAGTAGCAAATGCGCCTAAGTTAGAAGCTGGTCAAACAAGTCAAATGTTTCCATCCTCCACTATAGGCAAAATGCGCCCAAAAGAGGGCATGTGAAGACAAAACGTGGGAGATGAAGGGTCACTCCAAGGCGTTTGAAATGTTTTGTCCTCCTCCACATCAAAAACGCGCTCAAGGTAGGAAAGAGTCAACAAAGTCAAACATTGTTATCCTTCATCCACATAGAAATGCGCCCAAGCTAGCTCAAGTGAGGACAAAAATAAGAAGCTGAAAAGTCACTAGCTAGGGCGATGTAAATGCTTCAGCCTTCACACATGAGAAATGCGCCCAAGTTGTGGTCAACAAGTCAAAGCAAATGAAAAGTTTCTAAGTTAGAAACTCGTCCTCCATCAAGGCTGAAATGCGCCCAAGATGAATCAAGTCAACAAAGTCAAAGAGTTTTGTCCTCCTCACCCCTCCAAATGCGCCCAAGGAGGGAGGTGTAAAAAGTAAGTGCAAGTGGTAAATAAGGTGAAAGATGCTCCAAGGCGTGGTGAACACAGGGTAAATGCTAGGCGCGCCAAGGGTGGAGAGTGTTGAAGATGCTTCCCTAGGCGTGGTTTTATTTTTCCTCCATCAAATGCTATATGCGCCAAGAGTGAGGGTAGGTGGTGAAGTGTTAGAAAAAATTCCTAAGGCGTGGTGTGTGTTGGAAAATATTTGAAGGTGGTAGGAGTTGGAGAATTTCTCTAAGGCTTGTGAGGTGGTGAAACAAAATGATAGGCGTTTTTATTTTTTTCTCCAAGTGTGCTGTGCGCCAAGGGTGGTGAGATGAAATATAGGATGATGTGATGAGAATTTTTTTTAAAGGGCGTTGGAACTTCAAGTGAAAGTATTTTCTAAGTGTGAAATAAAATCCAAGATGGTGAGTGAAAAATAAAATGTGCCAGGCACCTCTATGAATAAGACCTTCTAAGTGAAATAAATTCTTCTCGCAGGCAAGTGATCAAAGTTGAATATAAAAAAAAAAATTTCCAAGGCAAAAATTTTCTAAGGCAAAATTTCCAGAATGATTCAAAAAAATTTCTAAGGCACCAAATATTTTCTCCCTTAGAAAATGCCTAAGTCCGGAGAGGTGATGGAATTTTCCTGAAACGTGAACAGAGTTGCCTGAGATGAAGTCGGTAAATGCCAGCTACACAGGATTAATAAAATTTTTCCAAGTGAGAGCAAAATTCTCGGAGGGGATCGAAGAACAAGAACTAAATTGTTGAAAATTATTTTTCCAAGGTTCAAAATTCCAGAAAATTAAATGAACCCGTTCGTTGGGTACCCATGGGTTCGATGCGTTCTGGAGAAAATTTTCTTCTGGGTATCGAAGATTGCCGATGAGGAGTTGATTTTAAGGTCTTCCACAGCTTGTCGAGAATTTTGGGATGAATATTTTAAGTGGGCACCGGATTGATGAATTTTCCTAAGGGAAATTTGAAAATTTTCTAAGGTAAAAATGAAGAAAATGTGTTTTCAAGGTAAGATCCTCCAGACGATGAATTTGAAAGAAACTGCCTAGGTGAATTTGCTTCAACCCTTCGTGAAGATAATTTACTTGAGCCAGAAATGAATAAAATCGAGGTTGCCAGAGCTCCAGCAGGTGAAATGGGTTTCTTGAAGATGCAGTTGAAGATGATGCGTCCTCGAAGATGATGAAATTTGTCTAAGGCATGAACTTGAACGCAAAGTTGGCGATGAACGCTTGAAAGTTGGAACGCGAAAATCTTGGTAAGTAAGTTGAGTTTATATCATGAAGTGTTCTAATGCTTCTCTCCTTGTTTGTTTTGCAGGAGGAACGTTGAAGCCTGAGCACGATGTCTGGAAGTGAAGCACGATGAAGATGAGTCTCAACCTTCGAAGAAAGAAAAAGTTGCAAGAAATTGGCTAAGTGTTAAGACTTAGTATAACTCGGTGACTAAGATGAAAACCCTCAAGTGGAAGAAATCAAAGAACAACGCCAAGAAAGAAGATCGAGAACAGTGTGAACGCGTCTACAAATGGAATCTTCTAGAAGGATGATGGTGGACATTATGGCGCATTTATTACCCCTCTCCTCTGTGGCGGTTTTTAGGGCAATATTATTTAGGGTTGAGGTGGCACGATTCTGGCCACTCTATTGATTGTAACCCTAGCCGTCTTTTGGGACTTGGCTAGCTATATAAAGGGGGAGTCCCCCTCATTTGTAATTCAAGATAGGAGACAGTAGAGAAGATTAGAATAGACATAGAGTAGAGGGACAACTTAGAAGTAGCTTAGTATTGTAGAGCATTTTGCATAATTTGAGAAGAGAGAAAGTTTTCCCTTTGAAAACTTTTGAAGAGATTGTTGTGTAACACATTTTATGATAATAGATCTTTTCATTGATGATGGAATTCGTCTTGTCATGAAATGCTAGCAAGGTTTCTTCTTCCTTTCGTATCCAAGTAGCTTAGTTCATGCAAGTAGCTTACTTTGGTGTGTGGTGTTTTATTGAGATAGCTTCGCTTTATTCCATACCACTAGCGGCTTGTTGATGATAAGTCCCTTGCGTGGTCAATGACATTATCTTGTGTTTAACTTCATTGTGATTTATATGCTTATATGCCGTTGTGATGGTGTATGCATGTTAAGTCATAATTTGAACATCTTTTGCTATTTCCTTTGAAGATTGCACCGATTTTACTGAGGCTGTCCGACGGAGGCTAGGTGAAATCCGGTTGAAGTCTATTGAAACAAAGCTCCACATATCCTGCATTTAGAATAGAACATAAACTTCTTAGGCCCTACACCCTTTTCAATTCAGTACTTTCTGGTTAGAATAGGAAACCCGCACTTCATAGATAAATCTTTCGAGCATTTGAATCCCTTTCTCCACTGCCGAACAATTCTGTAAGTCCCCTTGAAATACCAGCAAATCACATCAAGCCAAACTGAGCCTATTCGCACTTAAGGAACCTTGGGGTTGAACGCACGAACTTTCTGGCAATCTTAGCGTGCGGAATACTTTGATCAAGAGAGAATAGGGAAGCCATTGGCAACTTTATTCTGCGTTGGTGCGGTCACGAATAACACATCAACAGGATCCTTTGCTGGAATGTTGCTTGCTGAGGTGGTAAGGGATTTCCATGAGGCTGCGTCCCCTGCATCTTATTGGGACATTGATTTGCACAGTGATCTCCACCACACAAGAAACATCCTCTTACTTGTCCTTGCCTTGCTGTTGGTTTTCCAAAACTGCCTTCATTACTATTGGGGTTGTTGTTACCCTTGCGATCACCCCTTGATTCATTCTGGTTGTTACAAAATCTTCTATCTCCTTTCCTCCTATAATCTCGAGGATCACTTTTCTTTTTAAAGGTTTGACTAGTTTGTGACCAGTTAAAACCTTTTCTAGCTCTTCTCATGATAGGAGCAAATAGACTTTAGCTTTTGCTCCTTCTTGATAGCTTTCTCGTACACCTGATCCATAGTAGTAGGACCATGCACATCTACCTCTCCTCCGATTTGGGTGTTAAGACCCACTATGAATTTCCTGATTCGAAATCGCTCGTTCTTCTAGTATTGAGGTACGTACTTGAGAAGACGAGTGAATTTCTCCCAATACTCGTTCACCGTGGACTCTCCCTGCCTTAGATTCTGAAAGTCCATTAACTTCTGGTCGAAGTATAACTGAGGAAGCCACCGCTTATGAAAGATTTCCACAAAGTCATCCCAAGTTAGCTTCAATGAACTCAGATCAAGCTCCATCTTCTTGTTCATCCACCACGTGAATGCTTCGCTAGCTAGTTGAAAGGCTCCCCAAATGGCCTTGGTCACTTCTGAATAATTTCATATTTCGAAGTATTTTTCCATCTCAGTGAGCCATGCTTCAACAACATCCCCATTGGTGGTTCCCTCGAACTTAGGAGGTGTGACTTTCCTCATGTCTCGCGACAATTCATGAACAAGCTGTTTTCTCTTACTCCCTTCCGATCTTGATTGAGATTCATCACTACCATGATTGCTCAAAGTAGTGCGATCATTGGAGTTTTCTCGCTCTTCCTCATTCAGAACTTCTTGCTTTGGTATATCCGCTCCCCTAACCTCTTGCTCGAGGTGACCAATCCTGTCCCTTGTTTCGTACAACATGGTTAGAATCTGGTCCAGTTTGGCCTCAAGGTTTTCAGCAATTTGACTCACTTCATGGCTACCCCTAGGATTAGTTCGTGTTCGTGTCCAATGTCATCACGCTTCTTTAATTTTTGGTACAACTCCCTAACCCTTGTAGGTTGCTTGTAACAATTCTTTAAAACCAACTTCACATGAATACTAAAGGAGAACTAACTACCTATAATGATTTCTCTTGGAGTTTTATGACAAGCAAAGTTGCAAATAGAGCCAAAGAAGGAAGCTCAAGCACCTTTGTTACCAAAAGGAATCATTTTGGAGCTTTCAGATCCTTGCAGTCCCTATCTCTGTTGTATTCTATGACATCTTAGACCATGGTTGAATCTGCTCTGCATTTGTAGTTCTTATAGGGATAGGTTTGACCCTAGTTGAACTAGTGAGACATGTTTGAACATGGTTGAACTCATCACTATGGACTTTTCCTTTGTCAGGTTGTGCTACTTTGTGAGTCAGTTATTTCAACTCATTCTTCCTTTGTTATTTTTGACATGCAGCTTCTGCAACTCAGCTTGTGTGTTAATTTTCAAGAATGAGCCTTGAAGCTGTGTTAAGCATAAAGGGGTTAGCTTTAATAAGAACATTAAGTGACTAAGGTGGCCCTCCTGAATAGCTTACTGATCCAATTTCAGATCATTGTTCCACAAATAATATGCAATTATAAATACAAAAGGGCACACAGACTAGACTCTAAACACTAACGAGGTTGAAAAGTAAACTCTCAACACTAATGAGGCTGGAAAATAAAGGGATACCAATTTAAAATAATAACATATGGTGTCACAAGGTATGAAGAAGCACAATATAATAAGGCTTACTAGGAAAATAAGGTAGAAGATTTGGGTTTATCTTCAACCTCTTTGTTTGTCTTGTGTTTGTGTCACCAGACTCTTCCACAGCACTTCTTATTCAAAGCATTAATTCACACTTCACTTTGATCTTGATCTATCACTTCCATGTGCCTATCATCAGCAACTAGCATGATACACAATTGCCTTTAATGCTGCATGTTTATCAAAAACTACAGAAAATACCATATGATTTGGTGTAGTAAGGTGCTCGCTTGTTGAAACAAAGTCTCTTGCAGAGCATAGGCATATATTTGCTTCCCTAGTAGAAATTAGGCTTTAGTATTAAGCGTTGGATAATTAGTCGTCATGTTTTTTGAACTTTGATGGCTGTCAGTTTAGATAGTTTTTTGTGTTAATAATATTACCTTTTGTTATCTTCCTGTGTTAACTGAATTGCCTTTTGTTTTCTTTGTAATGGTTGTGATAGGTTGACTAGAACAAAGCATGAAGCCAACGTATTAGTTTGTCTCAGTAAACTTGAGCTTTTACAGTAACAATATTGTAGAGTGTTGGAATCAAGCTGCTCTAGCAGGGTTGGTATTCACTACCCTGTGGGCCATGGGAGAATTTGGCTTCAATATTAATTAATATCAGATCATTAGCTATTAAGGATTTTGAACTCTGGTGGTTTTTTGTTTGTATATAAATTTTTTCTATGTGTTTGCAAAGCTGTATTGGTCATCTTTGTTAAATTTCAAAAATCTAGTTATCTGCACTCTTGATTGGAACATTAAGCCAAGAAGTAAATATGTCCTCCTATGACATGGTTGGGCTACTAAATTTAATGACACCTCGAGAAGATATAAATCAAACATTTCATTGCTTAGATCAAGTTTTACTTTTGTTTTTGATAATATAAGCTGCATTTACAGGGTGATAATATAAGTTTTACCTTTGTTGGGAAGGCCATTTAATTATAATATATTTGTTTCATTATTTAGGAAATAAATGCTGTTGTTGGTATGGTGAATCCAAACACTGTCGTACTTGTTTTGAGGTACTTCCTCAAGTGTTGACTCTTTTTGGAATCCTTCAATTTCTAATTTATTGGAAAATTACACAGCTTTGCTTTTACAATCTGTGTAAATGGAGTCAGTTTGTGTAGTTTCCGTTTTTCTTTGTGTTTTAAATTTGAAATTATATTATACTTTTGATTTCTGCAACCAGGACCTAGATAATAGTAAATCATGTATATGAGTGGCTTTTGTACTAATCCAAATACTAATCATACTTTTTCAGGTGGCACCCACTTTCATCAAGAGCATTTCCGAGAACAAATCAAGAAATTCCAAGATCATTGTTTCAAGTCATAATTTCGAAAGTACTCCATCGCTTAAGGAACCTGGTCAGCTTGTGACAAGGATACAGGACACAGGAGCTGACATTGTAAAAATTGCAACAACAGCCACTAATATTACTGATGTCAATAGGATTTTTCAAGTGCTTTCTAATTCGCAAGAGAGTCTGCATGCACAGAGTGAAATGATGGTATCTTCTCCTCCTTGTATTAATAAACCCTGACAATAACTAAAAATCTATGTTTTTGAGTCCCTAAGGAACTTCGTCTGTTCTACCCTTTTCCCCAATTCTAACTTTCTTCCTTTCCTTCATTTGTTAGCATTTCTTTTTTTTGTATTTTAAAGTTCCTCCTTTGTTTCTGTTTGGTCTGTTTGTCTTCCTGGCTTTCCTTGTACAAGCACATGCATCATTTTATTGCCAATTCATATTGCATTCACTACACCTAAAGAAGTCTGTAAACTTGTGAAACAACATTATAGCCAGAATGCAAAATAATATAATTTTAGAAAATAGACTCTATATGCATCATGATTAACTCTGGCTATAATGATTGACTTTGAGAGATCTGTCAGACTTGCTGCTCTTGGAACATGCTAAAAATAAACAAATCATTTGGAAAAAATTCATATCGGCAGCCTATCATAGATGCAGGTTGACATTCCAATCACTTAAGCACTTAGGGCATCCATACAACCTCTCACAAGTTTGAATCTCTTTAATTGCTGAAGAATCTTGGGCATCACAATTGCTGAAAAAAATCAGCTACTTGTCTCAGGTTAAAATCAACCTTACAATCATTGGAAGATCTTGGGCATCACATCCAACAACCTATCACAAGTTCTTTTGCCTCTTACAGATATGAATCAACTTCAACCATTGAAGCTTGGGCATCACACCCCCTAAAACCCTTTAACAACTCTCTCACAGGTAGTAGCCCTTTCCATACACAAAAATGGTGGAATATTTCAGATATACTGTTTTGATACCATTTTAATATTTAGACCATGGTAAGTAGATTGTGCATTCATAAAAATTTATTCCTAAGACTAGGTAGCTTAAAACACAAAAAAAATTCAGAACAATACTCTTTGACTATGGAAAAGTTCAAAAGGGTGAAAACTATAATAGATAAATTAATAGCTGTGCTCTGCAAAAAATGCAATGGAATATGGAAAAGTAGAAACACAAGGTACAGGGAAAAGAAGAGAAGAAATACAAATATGAAAAAATGAAATAGGGCAGAAAAAACACAAAAATTATAGTAGATCAGTGCTGCATTGGAGTGAAGGACATAAAAAAGAACAAAAATGCAGAGGAGGTTTCAAGCTGTTTTTTTAGCTTGATAGGAACTTTCACACAGGTCAATGTGAATGTGTTGGAGAGTAGTTCAAGTGGTTTGAGTTATTCTAATTTGTTTTTCACTTTTAAGGATTAAGTGTGTCTTTTATTTAGCTAATTAAGTCTAATCAACGTGGATAATCACTAATGACTTGGACTTATCTTTCAAGTCATTTCTTGTAAGATATAATGATGCTTTTTGGTGGATTAGATTTTTAGTTGAATAGTATGTTGTACCCCAAAATTAAATTTTTTGTTACACTAGACATTTTGAAGAAATGAGTAAAAATCTTGTTAAATCAGTCAAACAAGTCAAAATTTGGGTGTGCATGTCTTGCATGAGGGGTTAAAACGCAAAATTCTCAAAATCTGACGATCTGGGTCTGCTCAGAGTAGCTTAATCTACAAAACCCAGATCTTAGTTTTTCATCCCTACTTTTTAGAAAAATTGCTATTTTTAGAAATTTTCTAAAAATAGTTAACTTATTTTGGGTTTTTCTGGGTTTCTTTGGAAACGGATACTGGTAAAACTTTCTAAAAATAGAAATTTGGTCCGATAAGGTTCAAACTGATTTTGATTGGCTCAAAATACGTCCATATCAGGCTGATGCAGTCAAAATCTCAAAATAATCAGTTTTTCCCTACTGGGTCTATTCTGCTTTTTCAGAAGTATAACAGGAGCTCTGAGGTCATTAATGGCGGTCATCCAGCTACTAGGCGTTAGATTCAACACTCAAAGCATTCAATAGAAGGTGAGATGATGAGCAAGCACGAAAAACGGAGAAGAAAGTGAAATTGTGAAAATTTTATAACACTGCCAGCCTTGGGCGCCCCAGGAGAGAATAGGCGCCCATCTTTTTAGGGCACTAAAAGTTGAAATTAGGGTTTATGCTTCCAATTCGAGTTGCTCAGTTCTCTGCCAGCTTCGCAACAGATCCAACGTTGCAATCATCAGATTATCCAGTCATCCGGGATTCGAGGCTGAACAGAGAAGATTCCAAACTGAAGTCAAAATGAAAAAGAATGAAAATTATCAAAAATTGACTAAGTGTGGAGACTTTGGGCGCCCCTGGTGAAGAAGGGCGCCCAACTGTTTGGAGCACCTAACTCAGTAGTTAGGGTTTGAGAATATGCTCAATCTCTTCAGTATTCAGCCAGCTTCGACACGCCTGTCCCCGTCAGAACATCCGACTGTTCAATCTCTAGCAGATTCAAATCAAAGAGGAACATACAAAATGAAGGTTTCAAACTTGAAGATGAAAATCAGATAAAATTGACTAAGTTTGGAAGGTTTGGGCGCCCCTGGTGACGAAGGGCGCCCAAGATTTTGAGAGGTAAAATAGATGAATCTAGAGAAGTGGCTCTAATATGATCTCTTCGTAGTTGATCCAGCTCTCCAACGAGATATTCAACGCATCAATCGGAGGTTGCAGTCGCCAGATACGAAAAGCTAAACGAAGGGTCTGGCAAGAGCTAAGAATCAAAATTCAGAAGCAACCAAGATAAAGTGGAAAATAAACTAAGTATGGTGAACTTGGGCGCCCCTAGTCAAGAAGGGGGCCCAAGCTTTTGAAGCTCCAGAATTCATTGTTTGACAAAGTAGCTCCCAGAAGACCCTTGACAATATCTTCTCAGCTTCACAATGAGCATAACCGTCAGTCAATCCAAGGCCCGGATTGAAATATCCCGAACCAATTTTTTTCAATTTTCAAATTACAATCAGCAATGCAACACACCCGTTAGGGTTAGATAAATCAAACCGGCAGTTACAATATAACTCTTTGCCAAGGATGTGCACTCAATCTCAACAAGAGAGAGGCTGTCATATGGCAAGAGGATCGTCAGTACATTAATCAGAACTGCAGCTGGAAGTAACTCTAACCAAGAATGTGTCCAAGATGGACGAGCATATGGTCAGAGGATCTCTACCACTACAAATGCTGAAAGTAAACTCAACACCCAAAATGTGCTTTCAAACCCGGAGTGGGAATGGAGCTACCATAGGGCGGAGATGTACGATATTACAATGCAAATCAAAGTAAATAGGCGGCAAGCCAGCCTCTTCCACTTATTCAGTGGGCAATTACAAACATGATAAGCAAAATTGAGAGAAATGCTGACAGTACTACTGTTCAGCTTACAATGAGAAGTAGAATGCCTGCAAGATCAAGGATTAAAGCTCCACAAGTTGCTGCAATAGTAAAGATGTCATCCAATAGATCAAATATGAATTCCTAACACCCACCCTTCACTCATACACAATTTTCTCAAGTCTGATATGACAGACCAGCAACATGAATATCAGAACCAGCAACACAGAATCCTCTCAAAATGCTCATAACTCACTCATTTCTAACCCAAACGACTTCAAATTTGATGCAATAGACCTTCAAAATGATGGCGCCTAGTTTAGTAATAAGAAATGGCAACTAAAAGTGGTTATTAATTATTGGCATGAATCCCAAGGCACTCCAAAAAGTACGGCTTTCAAGGAATGACGAATTTGCTTTATAAAATCAGAAACTTCATTAAAAATCCCACAAATTTGCAAGTAAGGTCGCCCCAAGTAGAGAAGATGATATGACCAACACCCAGAACAATATCTTTTTTTATTTTTGATATATGAATGAAACTTCGAATCAGCTATGATATTCAACAACTCCAGAATATGATAGAAAATGCAAGTACTCAGTTACAAAATGCAAGATCATCAAAAGAATGCAAAACCTCACTACAAATTCACTCAATAACTAGCAAACCTCTCCACTAGGTGCTATCTCTCAAGCACGAAATCGAGCCAAAAGCTAGGAGGCATTCATTCCTTGAAGCAATCCAACAACCATTTCAGCAGCATAACAATACTCAAGATATCAGATAAGAAAATGAGGACCCGAAGCTTCCTTTTATAATTTTGAGAAAGCCTTCCAGAAGCTTCTAGAAAACAAACCCTAATTTCAAATTTGAATTGACTCCTTTTCCCTCCAGTTTGGGCGCCCTTTTCCATGCAGTTAATATTTCTTAATTTTAAAATCTTTTCCTTCATAAAAAGGCGTCCTTTTCTCCAAGAAGTATTTTTGACTTTAGAAATATCAAAATAATTCCCCATGAGATGACCACCCTCAAAGTCCCTCTTTTTAAAACAACTTAAAGTCATATTACTAGGACAAGGGGTTATTTTATAAAATAAAACATTATTAACTTTAAATGACTTATTTCTCCAAAATGAACCCCTTAAGCCAAAAATCAGAATTACCCAATGAACTGCCAAAAAAAGGAAAGCTTGCTGACCTGATGCTGACTTGACCACTGCTAAAAATAAAATTTACTAAAAATAGTAAATTCGGAAAGTTGCTCGGATCAAAGTGCATGCGACACCATTGCGAAGCTTTCTGAAAACCCAGAAAGAATCTGCCATCCAAAATCCCCGACTCCAAGCTGTAGCCATCATAACTTACTAAAAATAGTAAGTCTGAAAAAGTTGCCCGACGCAGTTGCAAGTCATATCTCTGCGAAGCTCTATGAAAACCCAGAAGGAATCCAGAATCCAAACAAGCAAACTCCAACAAGCAAAACCCTGAATCTTCAAGAGAACCCAACAAATAGCGGGAAACCCTAATTCTGCCACTGATCAGCCGACAACACACTGGGAAAAGTCCATCAATCATTGAAAGGTGCAGTGCTAAAAACGGGGACATTACAGTCCGCCCTTCCCAAAATTGCTTGTCCTCAAGCAATACCACCATAACTCCAAAAAAGTTAAGACTGATCCATACCAAATTAGGTATGATCCCAGGTTCCCAAATCCATCTCAGGAAGGACCCACCATGCCATTGCTGCACCACTCTGATCACATCAGTGAAAACATCATGCCAATGCTGCACTAACCTCCCTTGTAACTCCAAAGTGTTACCATCCATGATACTCAAATTGAAAGCTCTTAAAGGACTGAGATCAAAATCATGCAATGTCTCACGTCCAAGATGCCCAGAGTCAACAGTAACAACCATACCACTGTCAACCACAATTCTAGGCAAGAAGAAAGGTAGGCAACTCAATTCAAAATCAATCTCCTCAGCATACCTCCACATGGTAACAAACGAAGCCTTAATGGAAAATGTGACATCTTCAAATCTTTTTGCAAAGAGGAAAGCGATTCTTTGCAAGGGCTCAAAAGACTCAGACTCGTGTCTCCTTAATGAGCTACTATGCATCCACTGAATTATACCGACACCACCATGAAGTCTTCTAATCACTCTTACAGTTCCAACTCCAAGAGTCTCAGAATGGAAAACCAAAGCATGTGGAAGTTCGCTGCCTAGAACCAATATAGTAAAGAAACTATCAAAATTTTCTTCCCAAACCTCCATAAGATGAACTCCGAAAGTAGAATAGGTGTGAAGGAACAAATAATCTCTGCTGTCCAAGGCTGAAGTCAGCGAAGTGTAATCTGATTTTAGTACTTCACACAAGGAAAAACAGCAGCACCAAAGAAATTCCCGAGTGTGAGTGTGTGAGATGAGCATTGAGTTGCAAGATAACACCTCAAAAATAGTAGGAAAACACACTAAAGCAATCACCAACTGAAAACTACCACCTCTTAGACCAAAAGTGAAGAATCCACTCTCCTGAATGAAAGTAACTCCATATGTAAGGTGGCTGGTCTGTCTCCAACCAGCAGGCTCGTGTCTCAAAATCTGCCCTTGTCCTAGCCGAAAGTCACTGCCAAGAGCAACAGATCGTTCATCTCTCCAACCCACATTCAAAATTTCTCTCCAATCCATTTGTTGATGAACAAACGAAACCATCAAGTGGCTGGGAAAGAAGGGAATAACACCAACAAATCCGGAAATTTGATCCTTATCCCTCCAAAAGTTCTTCTTTCCACAAGCAATAGGCTCCACCAACCCATGTTGAGAATCCCAAATATTGATACCCAACTGAAGATGATTTCCAACGCACTGAAAAGAAAACTCAATACATTCCCAATTGTTAGCCAAAACCAAGTGCATACTCATGAATTCCTGAAACCAATTCCTGATAGTGTTCACATTTGTGGAACATGAAACAATTGTTGTCTTCATTCCGAACTCCAAAAATGGACTAGTTTGAGTCCAAACATCATTCCACACAAGGGATAGATTGTCAAGAGTATCAACACTGGTTTTAGGTCTGCTCTTCCCCCATTTATCATGAGTAGTAGATCTGAAATCATCACTCCTTGCTGCTGTAATGAAGTTACCAGCAGCTACCACAACTTGTATCATCAACATCTTGATGTCATAGATGTTGAAATTACCTTGCTTCGACACCTTCCATATGGAATCTTCACCCTTGAACCCACTTATGCATTCATTACTAATCAACAGACATGGCACTTCCTCATGGAGCGAAATCAAAGCATCCAAGAACTGGAAACCATGCTCAGTCTCATTCTCCGTTTCATCCTCTTCTTCATAGAGAGGATTATCATAACTTTCCTCATCACCTTCTTCAAAGGTAGGTTTGTCATAAACTTGAAAGTCATTCTTTTCATCTTGCTGCTCCAAATCAGCACATGCGACTTCTGATTTTCTTGAGACACTTTCAAGATCAAACTCCTCTTGAAGACTATCAAGCTCTCCAATCACTTGCTTGATTTCTTCAGCTCTTTGTGCATTCACTTGTTCCTTAGAAAGTTTGAAGTCAACAAGCTGATCTTCTACCTCCATTAAGGCTACTTGAGTTTCTTCTAACATAGCCTTTGTTGATTCAAGCTCATAAGTAAGCTCATCAACCTTTCTCTCTTTTCCTTGGAAAGCACTGAAGGTCTTCTTTGCAAGTTCAATGGCATGATCCCGATCTTCAATCAAGTGTATGCAATCTGATTTCAATGTCTCCAAAGAGTCTCTGATAAGCTGCAAGTTGGGAAGAGCAACTTCATCCCTAACTCCTCTTCTTCTCTCTTCAAGTTGAGCCTTCCAGTAGAAATCTTCAACCAAACTGTGAGTGCGATCAAATTGGGATAGAACTCGCACTTCCCTCTTAAAGGACTCTTTGACTTGATCTTCCCACTCAAGAATTTGCAAAGATGGTGGATTGCTGGTTGGCTGCTTTTCAAAATCAGAACCTTGTTTTGTGTCTTTGCTGCCATCATAGCTGCTCCAACCTTCTTGTCTTTCACCATCAACTAGAGGAGAATGCTCAACGTCATGGAGAGGATTAGACTCCACAAATTCTTCAACCCAATGCTTACAGCCAGCTTCAAGCATTGATAAATCGGATTTGTGTTTAGGAACTCCATCAAACTTTCCATCTTCAAGAGCCATATGGTCTTTAAGCTCCATTTCCACTTCACTGTCTTCATGATCAAAGGTTATGGCAGCCCCCTCATAGCTTGTAAAGCAATCAGAATTTTGAATTACATCAGGATCAAAGGGAAACTCATCCCACACAGTTTCTTTGTCACCACTAAATGCCTTCACTCCTAGATCCCAAGTGCTAGAGGATTGATTGTTTTGATCAAAAGGAAATTGCTCTTCGTGCTTCTCTTGGAGGGTTGACTCTTTGAATAGGTCACCACCTGTTGTGACCTTTTCACACATCGCCCCATTCAAGATGGGGACCCCCCTAATTTTGCTCCGTTCTGGTCTTTTGGCTTGGGTTTTCTTCTCTCTCCCGCTCTGTCTCTTTTCTGATGTCTGCCTTTCGGGGGGTTGTGTCCGTCATTGAGCTTAAACGCGAAAATACTGACCAAGTCCAAAATTAGGGTTTCATCGTTTCTGGTCAGTCTGTAACAGCCCGACCCTTCGGTAAAATTAAAATTTTCATAATCTACATCCTTCAAGTATGTAAACGTGTTAATCATGTCATTGCAATAGAATTTTTCTTTTTCTTTATAGACAAAACATGAACAAATTGCCATATTAATATACAACAAAGATTCCATTATAATATAATAATTTCACAAGTACATGAAACAAGAATACGTACCTTAACTAACATAGCTCCAATGAGCTTTAGAACAAATAGTAGTAAGAAGGTCCAGGAATCCGTCCTTTCAAATCTTGGTACATCGGCCGCTTGCTGAGGAGGAGAAACATCACTCGGGCGCTTTTCCGCCAACCACGGACTTATAATGCGGTCCCCCGCACGATCATTTTGCAATGAACGGCCCTCCCTTCGAAGAAGAGATTGGTTGGGTAACCTTTAACGACTACCAACTGGACATAGTGCTGTGATCCTACAAAACTAGCTTTCGTGCAATCGGCAATACTCAAACTAGGATGTAATTCGGGATCACGGTGAACTGACAGTGTAGTACAACAACTAAATGGTTCCTTACACTACTTTGGCCAAAGTGTTACGTTCAATGAAGAACATAGGTCATTTGTCACATACACTAGCCAGGTTCAACTTGACTTGAGGCTATCTTACCCTACGCGTAGGTTGGTCTATCGGGGTAGTCCGTACCCTAGACTTCCTACAACAAACTAACTACTAGAATAGAGAACAATTTAACAAGTACTCACAACTAACTCCGTTATACGGGACTTTCTCATCCTAGGAGCTTTTAATAACTTGACTAAGTTAATCTTCAACTAGTTGTGATCGGTAACTTATTAAATACCCTCATTTCATTCCTTAGTATTTAAAGAGCTATATTCAAACATACACTCCTTATATGGAGTCAATAATGCAAATTACTCTTCAACAGATCAGTAAATCCGTCTACCAATTAATATAATTTACTCTTCAATAGATCAGTACATCCGTCTACCAATTAATATAATTTACTCTTCAATAGATCAGAACATGCATTAGCCTTTCTTTTAAGTAATTTACTTACATGATACAACATAGAATCATTTCTTTGTTTATCTTAACTGAAGTATTGAACTCAATGCAATTCCCTAATGTGTACATTCAGCATTTTATTCTTTTAGTTATATAACAAGAAGTATGCTTAACAACATGAAGAATGAAACATGCCTGGTATTCGTCTTTTCCTTTAAGGGATGACCTTGAATGGGTTTACAGCTTCTAAAATCTTGAACAAAAGACTTTCAGCACTCTCAGACCATTCTCAAATTCTTCCTCAGAAATTAATCACTTTCAATAGCTGAAAGTAATCTTAACTTCTTATTGTGAACTTACAAGTGATGAAGAAAATAACAGGGGATGTCTCTCAGCAATTGGTATCATACTGTTCTCAGAAAATGTGTAAGGTTTCTCTCAGCATTAATAAAGTTTACTCACAGCTCAAACAGAGATAGATTATGGAAGCTAACTAAAAAGATAAACTCGGATTCTTCAAGTCCCCAACATTGAATGGCTGGGCGTCCATTTATAGGCCCAAAGTGCAACGGATTTCCTCTTATTGAGGCATGCGGATTGACAACCAGTGCCCAAAGTTTCTCAAAAAGACACTTGGCGAGTTCATAAACCCTAAGTCATCTCTTCAAATAGTGATTCGACTTCTTATTTTGCCAGCAAATTAAGAATTCTTCAACTCTCACATGGCGGATTGACAGCTCAAGGTGTCTTCAGATTTTTAGGTTAATTCCAAGCAAATAGTTTGAAAAATTCGTTCCAGATGAGAGTTCAAGATTTATGATGTTTCCTCGTCGCTATTTTCGTGGCCAAAGATCAATATACGCGTTATTTTGCAGACCAAGTTGCGGCCCAGGCGCGAACCAGACCCGCGCGGCTTTCTCACGCGTTTTATTCGCCCTTTCATTTTTACGGTTGAGTTAAAAACGTATTTCCTCTTTTCATAGTTTTTTTAAAAGAAATATTAGATCTTGGCGAATTAACAAGGATATTTGATTTTGATTTTCAAAAGAGATACCCATTTTAAAGAAAACGTCATATTCCTAAATTCGCGATTTAGTCTCACTTCTATATTGAATAAAATGTTAATTTAAATTCCATTTGTTTTAAATTTGAAGTCATAACATTTGATCTTCGACTTTTGAATGAAACATCCATTTTTGAGAAAAAACATCTCATGTCACAAAATCGTGATATGGTTTCATTTCTCTAAATGAATATTCATTAAAATGCTTAATTAAACTTTATTTGATTTTCCATTAAATTTTAATAAATATATTTATATATATATTTCTTATTATATTAAAATATTTATATAATATAGTTTTAATTTACATTATATTTTTATGTATAATTATTTAAATTAATAATTTAAATAATCCCGTATACATATTTATATTTTGTAAATACTATATTATATATGTACTTTATTATAATATTAAATATATAAATATGTTTACCTTTACACTTATACATGTATATACATTTACGTACGTATTCTGCGAGCCAGTCTGCATACTTTCACTATACGTATTCATGTATATGTAAATATATGTGTATATGTAATTTCTGAGGTAATATTATTATAATATACTCATACAACTGATTAGTTGTGAGTTCGTATACTTATATATCTTCTTTACGTATAAGTATTCATAAATACACTTTTATCGACACACACGTATGGCATATCCATCTACTCTAATACGTTGTATTGATATGAATGCACTTATGGATACCAGTACATATCATATTCATATGTAAATATACATATACACGTACCCATCTCTAACAAGAAACATTACTCCATATAAGGTTATACTGACAAGCATCACTTATTTACACATTTAGAAGAAGTTACGACTCCTAATGATACTAGACAAGCCTACAGATGACTTACCTTTAACCAGAACAATGACTTAGCTTACACAGTTCTAAGGTTTGTGTGTGTGTATGTCCAGTTGGTATCCATTACTGTTTACCCGACCAAGTTCCTCCCCGAGCGATATCTCTCCTCTGCCTGGAGGTACGAACCTGCTTCCTGCATGCCATGTCACGACAACGGAAGTTATTTGCTCAAAACAAAGCAAAATACATGAAACATTTCAGAAGTTAGATTATTCATAAATCAATAACCTCTATTCTCCTTTATGCAGTATTTCACCAAAAATAACATCAAATGAAACAACATTCATATTGAAAACGAGGTACAAGCATCATTAATTTACCTTCAGAATTCACATTTACTCTATCTAGTAATGGTAAATTGTAACGTCTCAATTTGGGATGTAACATACTTCCCCCCTTGTGAATCATCGTCCTCGATGAGGTATAGCTTTTTAACATATAGTTAAAGTCAAGTAAAGTGTTACTTATGATTTACAAAATACGTAAGATTTATAAAACATTCAACCTATGTATTAATCTTGTCCTTCCTGGAACTTTTTTCGAGTGTTTACACTATCGCATAGGGAAATCTTGTATGCCTCATACATACTTACTCTCCCAAAGAGTTTTAACACATATACACATCCGAGTTATAATAGTAACTATATATCACACCAAACACACAGTGATCGGAAATCATTGCTTCATGAATTTATCCTTAGTATAATCCAAATAGAAAAGGAAAGTCGATGTATTGTACACTACATCGTGGGTCCAATCCTTCGCTTTTGGTATTTACACTTTTAGAAAACTCATAAACCGAGTCCTTCCGCCACTTACACATTCATTATCCTTACTACATAGTACTTGTACTTGATTATTTGTCCATCGAGAGCACAACTTTACTCCTGGACACCTGTCAACTCTTGATACTGCTTCATACGTAAGCTTTGTATCACAAAGTTTCATTGATCGCTTCGATCTATTACTCCTTTTTTGACATTTTATTAAGTCTATGATTCACTCAATTCTAAGCCCTTTTCAGCTTAATTGAGTTTTTAACCTTTTATATCATATAATGGTCCAAGCTTCAATATTAGAAGTTTATAAATCATTCAAGACTTATTCTACCATCTTTGCTTATTTTGACTATACATTATAATATACTGTACATTCGATCCATTGAATGTTTCGTAGTTTGATCAGGGTTTACACAACCTTATCATCATTGCTAAACTGAGATAACCTCTCAGAATTACTAAGCCTCTACTTTCCACAATATATTATTTAGGACCAAATATCCTGTAAGTCAAGTTTCCAAAAAAATGTTGGTTTCATCGATGAGTTTGTCTACTTAAACATTATGTCAGTTATACTAACATAGACCGATTGATCTGTCTCTTGTTCTACCATTTTTCCACCGGAATCTTAAGAGAGTATACATGACTTACCGATGATGACATCCGGTCTTCATTCCCTGGTATACTAGTCATTACCTTGCCACATTCCGTGTAGCTTCGAACTCTATCTTTCGAAGTTTATAGTAGTTTCTCATCCAACAATTCCTGTTGTTGTTCCGATGTCCTAACTCTGACATTAGTTTCCTTGTTTTATTTCAAATTCTTCAAAATTTGGGTACATACGTTCTTTTACATCCAATAATAGTCTATTCCTTGACTAGTTGAAAACCTATTTTACGATCTCACGCTATTTTTAATTCCCATAATGGTTATAAGTTTTGCGGAGTTAAACCCCATTTACCTTAGGACATCCATATCTTGGATCTCTTCTGTCCTTGGATTATTTTCAAAGATGTTATCTATCTTTTAACTCAATCAAATTTTCCCGATAATTTTGGTACTCATTTTGAGTATTAATCCATGTTCCGTCATATTGATCCCTAGATAATAGTAAATTTAATTACCTACCTAGTTACCAAGCATGAACATTCCTCGTTGGTTCCATTGATTCTCTTAATCATATACGAGAGTTCCAATTTCAGTTCATCCTTTTGAGTTCAAGTAACATCCCCGGTGCTTTACTCAATAATATTTCCCATTATTTCACATAAAATTGTTATATTGCTCCGACATAACAAAGGATGTTTCCCTTTTGAGAGTGTTTTCTCTTTAATATAAGAGCCACTCAACAACGTTCTAGTCAACACGATGACTTCTTTCCTGGAGTGTAAAGTAGCTTCTTTAACTCACCAAGTATTCTACCTTTGTTTCCACTCATAGAATCTCATAAATTCAAGTGATATACACATTTCCATTGGTGAATCACAATCCCAATATTCCCTTCCAACTCTTAAATTCTCAATCGCTGAACAGTCTGATATTATAGGTTTTTCTACCTCTATATATCTCTATCAAGACCGAAAGTACAACTCAACCAAGTAGATTTATTCCAACTACAAGGCATTAGAGAGTAGTCATTTATTTAACTCAACTCAATGGGTTAGATCTTATCCTTAGATCTTTCTCTTCATTCGAATGAACTTCTTGTTCCCATTAGGTTATTACAAACCTAGGGTTTCATAGCACAATAAGCTTTAAGTTTCAATTCGTTTTCATGATGTGAAAATATATTTCTTTATTGAAATATCGTTTTTATCTACTTTTCCTTAAATAAGGTGTATATGAATGTAGAGACACTTTCTTTTAGTCATGAGTATCTTAAAGCTTTCCTTGCCAATCTAATAGGCGGCCTTTCTTATCATGATCAAATATCTGCCTATCCTTTTTACTAGGCATCAAATGATAATTTCATTTGATTCTTCCAATCAACTAAATATAAGGTACGAGATGATAATAGGTAATAATCTTAGACCTTTCCGATTATCTTTCTCCAGGATTCTCAATACCTTTTTCCTTGTGGATATCATATGATAATATCGTTTGATCTTTCGATCAAATAATCCTAAGTATGGGTTTGTTTTCTCCGAAGATCCCAATACTTCTTTTCTTGGACTATAAACTGTATGACTTATTTGTCATCATGACTTGCGAAAAAGACATTAGTTCTTCTAAACTAAGAACATACTCACGTTCTTTTGTTGAATGGGGTACTAAACTGAGTCAACCCTACTCTTTTCCTTTCCCCCTTAGAGTTTCCACAGCTTTTGATCTACTCAAAACTGAACTCCCAGCAAACTCTTGCTTCCTTTGTAAGGATTTGTCATTCCCTACTGTTGGCTTTACATTGCCTTAACCTTGTCTCGAGACATATCTCAAATATACTTTTTCCAAAGTTAAATTTGTCATTGATTTCTATCCCACATTAGATCTAATGAATAATCAGCAACTTACGAGTCACTTCATTAATCCAATTCTCTTTTCAACATCCCTTTGGCGAAGGGTACAAAACTTGTATTCCCTTTCCGTTTGGAACATTCTAATCAAAAGTTTGGCTTTCACAAACATGAAGGTGAGTTTAGCTTATACTCTAACCAATCTTTGTTGAACCTATCTTTGTTAATCCTCTGGTAAAACCGTCCTGACTTACCACTTCAAGCTTCTTTATTATTCGGTCACTTTTCAAGTGGCATAATTCTAATGCTTGGAATCTTCCTCTCTTTTAACTTCTAAGATACCAAAGTTGTTTGGTCTTTTTAATATCAAACTCCAATAATCTAATTGATTTAGGTCAGTGGAACCCTGTCCACTTTATTGATTACATAATTCGGACCATTCTGGTCTTTTCTCTTATCTCTAAGGTATTAACTCTTTTTCCTTGCAAACTCCTATCTTTACAAAAGAATTAGCTTAATGTCAAGAGTTCTCCAACTCCCGTGGATACTTCCTTCGTTGACTTCCTTATTCAATTTCATTTATGCTGACACTGCATATACAAAGATTCGTAGTGTTTTCACTAAATCCAAAAATTCCTGACTCTCTGCAACTATAGTTTACTATTACAACAAGGGTTATCTTATTCCTTTTGGTTGCCTTAGAGTCATAAATCTATTTCGTTGGATAAAGGTATACACCGGTTACTCCTCCTAACCTTTCTTCATAACTTGATTGCATAATCTTCTGCAATCCTAAGTATTATCATAAATTGTTGTTTTAGGAGTTCCTACTCCAGGAATGACTCTTAACTCACCTCAACTTAACGAGCTACTAGGAGTTTCGTCTTCCTTTCACTTCTTCCTCTCAGTTCTTTTCCTCTTACCATTCTGGCACAAGAACTTTTCAACCTTTATCTTCTGACAAGGTTTACGCATTGTTGCGTAATGAGCTCATAGGTTCCTAGTGTAAAACCTGGTAGCTCTGATACCACATGTAACAGCCCGACCCTTCGGTAAAATTAAAATTTTCATAATCTACATCCTTCAAGTATGTAAACGTGTTAATCATGTCATTGCAATAGAATTTTTCTTTTTCTTTATTGACAAAACATGAACAAATTGCCATATTAATATACAACAAAGATTCCATTTCAATATAATAATTTCACAAGTACATGAAACAAGAATACGTACCTTAACTAACATAGCTCCAATGAGCTTTAGAACAAATAGTAGTAAGAAGGTCCAGGAATCCGTCCTTTCAAATCTTGGTACATCGGCCGCTTGCTGAGGAGGAGAAACATCACTCGGGCGTTTTTCCGCCAACCACGGACTTATAATGCGGTCCCCCGCACGATCATTTTGCAATGAACGGCCCTCCCTTCGAAGAAGAGATTGGTTGGGTAACCTTTAACGACTACCAACTGGACATAGTGCTGTGATCCTACAAAACTAGCTTTCGTGCAATCGGCAATACTCAAACTAGGATGTAATTCGGGATCACGGTGAACTGACAGTGTAGTACAACAACTAAATGGTTCCTTACACTACTTTGGCCAAAGTGTTACGTTCAATGAAGAACACAGGTCATTTGTCACATACACTAGCCAGGTTCAACTTGACTTGAGGCTATCTTACCCTACGCGTAGGTTGGTCTATCGGGGTAGTCCGTACCCTAGACTCCCTACAACAAACTAACTACTAGAATAGAGAACAATTTAACAAGTACTCACAACTAACTCCGTTATACGGGACTTTCTCATCCTAGGAGCTTTTAATAACTTGACTAAGTTAATCTTCAACTAGTTGTGATCGGTAACTTATTAAATACCCTCATTTCATTCCTTAGTATTTAAAGAGCTATATTCAAACATACACTCCTTATATGGAGTCAATAATGCAAATTACTCTTCAACAGATCAGTAAATCCGTCTACCAATTAATATAATTTACTCTTCAATAGATCAGTACATCCGTCTACCAATTAATATAATTTACTCTTCAATAGATTAGAACATGCATTAGCCTTTCTTTTAAGTAATTTACTTACATGATACAACATAGAATCATTTCTTTGTTTATCTTAACTGAAGTATTGAACTCAATGCAATTCCCTAATGTGTACATTCAGCATTTTATTCTTTTAGTTATATAACAAGAAGTATGCTTAACAACATGAAGAATGAAACATGCCTGGTATTCGCCTTTTCCTTTAAGGGATGACCTTGAATGGGTTTACAGCTTCTAAAATCTTGAACAAAAGACTTTCAGCACTCTCAGACCATTCTCAAATTCTTCCTCAGAAATTAATCACTTTCAATAGCTGAAAGTAATCTTAACTTCTTATTGTGAACTTACAAGTGATGAAGAAAATAACAGGGGATGTCTCTCAGCAATTGGTATCATACTGTTCTCAGAAAATGTGTAAGGTTTCTCTCAGCATTAATAAAGTTTACTCACAGCTCAAACAGAGATAGATTATGGAAGCTAAATAAAAAGATAAACTCGGATTCTTCAAGTCCTGCCAACATTGAATGGCTGGGCGTCCATTTATAGGCCCGAAGTGCAACGGATTTCCTCTTATTGAGGCATGCGGATTGACAACCAGTGCCCAAAGTTTCTCAAAAAGACACTTGGCGAGTTCATAAACCCTAAGTCATCTCTTCAAATAGTGATTCGACTTCTTATTTTGCCAGCAAATTAAGAATTCTTCAACTCTCACATGGCGGATTGACAGCTCAAGGTGTCTTCAGATTTTTAGGTTAATTCCAAGCAAATAGTTTGAAAAATTCGTTCCAGATGAGAGTTCAAGATTTATGATGTTTCCTCGTCGCTATTTTCGTGGCCAAAGATCAATATACGCGTTATTTTGCAGACCAAGTTGCGGCCCAGGCGCGAACCAGACCCGCGCGGCTTTCTCACGCGTTTTATTCGCCCTTTCATTTTTACGGTTGAGTTAAAAACGTATTTCCTCTTTTCATAGTTTTTTTAAAAGAAATATTAGATCTTGGCAAATTAACAAGGATATTTGATTTTGATTTTCAAAAGAGATACCCATTTTAAAGAAAACGTCATATTCCTAAATTCGTGATTTAGTCTCACTTCTATATTGAATAAAATGTTAATTTAAATTCCATTTGTTTTAAATTTGAAGTCATAACATTTGATCTTCGACTTTTGAATGAAACATCCATTTTTGAGAAAAAACATCTCATGTCACAAAATCGTGATATGGTTTCATTTCTCTAAATGAATATTCATTAAAATGCTTAATTAAACTTTATTTGATTTTCCATTAAATTTTAATAAATATATTTATATATATATTTCTTATTATATTAAAATATTTATATAATATAGTTTTAATTTACATTATATTTTTATGTATAATTATTTAAATTAATAATTTAAATAATCCCGTATACATATTTATATTTTGTAAATACTATATTATATATGTACTTTATTATAATATTAAATATATAAATATGTTTACCTTTACACTTATACATGTATATACATTTACGTACGTATTCTGCGAGCCAGTCTGCATACTTTCACTATACGTATTCATGTATATGTAAATATATGTGTATATGTAATTTCTGAGGTAATATTATTATAATATACTCATACAACTGGATTAGTTGTGAGTTCGTATACTTATATATCTTCTTTACGTATAAGTATTCATACTTTTTATCGCATTGCACACACGATGGCATATCCATCTACTCTAATACGCTGTATTGATATGAATGCACTTATGGATACCAAGATATCATATTCATATATAAAATGATAGCATACACGCACTCCATCTCTAACAAGAAACATTTACCCGTATGTTATAATCGATACATCACTTATTTACACATTCAGAAGAAGACACGACTCCTAATGATACTAGACAAGCCTACGGATGACTTACCTTTAACCAAAACAATGACTTAGCTTACTCAGTTCTATGGTTTGTGTGTGTGTATGTCCATTTGGTATCCATTATCAAGCATCCACTCAAGTTCCTCCTCGAAAGGTCTCCACTGGAGGTAATAACTCGCTTCCTCGCGATGCCGTCACGACAACGGTCAGTTCAAACAAAGGCAAAAATACATGAAATACTTTTCGTGGTTAGATTATTCATAACCAATAAACTTACCTTTATGCAAAGATATTTCAATCAAAATAACATCAAATTACCATTCATATTGAAAACGAGGTACAAGCATTATTAATTTACCTTCAGAATTCACATTTACTCTATCTAGTAATGGTAAATTGTAACGTCTCAATTTGGGATGTAAATACCCAAGGTCAAGTAAAGTGAGAAAATTGAAAATTGAACTTAATATTGTTGTCGGCAGACATCCAGCAGGTTTCCAGCCAAGTTTCATTGAATTTTGAGGTACTTACTATTTTTAGTAAGTGTGAAATTCAGGGCAATTTGTCAGCTATTTCGAGATTCCGACAGTCACATTGTATTTAGAGTATATCAGATTGCTTGCATGCCAAATTTGAGCAAAAACAGACGACTTACTAGTTTTAGCAGTCTGGCTTCCGGCACGAATTTCAGTCCGTATGCGTATTTCTCGCATGTTTGGATATTCTTCCGGGTTTTTCGAGACCTTTCACATGGTATAACATGCAAAGTCTGAGATCTACTACTTTCGTGGATCTCCGGAAAATACTTTTAGGTTTGGTAGTTTCAGGTTTCTTTTGGCTGCCTGCGATTCCTGAACATGGTTTTTCCGAGTCGTTAGCGGCGTGACATGTAAACGAGGATTCTCACCAAGAAGGAACTTGCTATTTTTAGTTGTGTGTGTCCCTATACCGCCTCCCGCCAGCTCAGACCGAGCCGATCGTGAATGCCAAGCCGTAAACGGCGAGAAAACAGAGTTCATTTGATACGCAGATGCAATGCAAATTAGGGTTTCGTTCTCTCTGGAGCCCGCAACAGGGCATCATCAAAATCTTCAACCGCGTAAACCAATCGCTGGACAAATGCCATCTACTGGTGAAATTTCAAGCCAAACGGAGCACTTACTATTTATAGTAAGTCAATTTGGAAACTGGCTAAAAATAGTAAATTGAGTGCATGCGCCGGTGTCAGCCAGCAGGTCACGTGGTGAGGAGCGCCTCATTAAAATTTCAACTCGATCGGAGCTTGGGAGCTATCAGAAACATGAGCTTACTATTTATAGTAAGCCACCTTCAGAAACAGGCTATAAATAGCAGGGTGACTAAAAGTGGCAGTGTCGACAGGTTGATAGGGTTATGAAGAAGCTATGTTTGAAATTTCAAGTTGATCCGAGCTTCAGAAGTGCAAAATTGAGAAGACTTACTATAAATAGCAGGGCACGATACCGGCGAAGGATGATGAAAATTTGTCTAAGTCTGAAACTTCATCCAGCAGGCATAAGGAAATGCGCCCAGCTAGTAAGGAGGCATAAAAAATTCTAAGTATGGCGTTCATCCTGCTCAGGGGTCCAAATGCGCCCAAGGCACCAGAGGTCAAAGGAAGTCAACATTGTTCGTCCTGCAGGCATGAGGAAATGCGCCCAAAATGAAAGTTCAGAAGGTTGAAAAATTTTCTAAGTATGAGAAATCCGCCTTCACCCTCAAAATGCGCCCAAGATACAGGTTCATCCTTCACAGGGGGTGAAATGCGCCAAAGGCAAAAGAAGTCAAAGAAAAGTCAAACATTTTAATCCGCCTCACCCCTCAAAATGCGCCCAAGATGCAAGTTCATCCACTAGACACATCAAAATGCGCCCAAGGGGAAAGAAAAGTCAAGAAGTCAAAACAATCTCGTCCTCCTCCATAGGCAAAATGCGCCCAAACTTGTGCATGTGAAGACAAAACGTAGAAGATGAAAGGTCACAAGGGACGTGGTGGCAAGTTTGTCCTTCTCTTACATAGAAATGCGCCCATGTTTGGATGTGAAAAGTGATTAAGGGTGGTAATTGAGGTGAAGAATATTACCAAAGCATGGTGAAAGGTGTAAATGTTAGGCGCTCAAAGTGTTAGAGAATTTTTCAGGGACGTGTGAGGTGATAAAGGTATGTGTGGCGTGATTTTCCCTCATGTGTATGCTAGGCGCCTAAAGCCTAAAGGATGGAAATATTTCTAAGGCGTGATGTGTGTTGAAAAATGTTTGAAGGGAGTTATAAGGTTTTAAAATATTTTCTAAGGCATATGCTAGGCGTGATTTTCTTCAAGTGTGATACGCCTAAGGTGGTGAAGTGTTAGAAAAATTCCTAAGACATGTGGAATTTAAGATTTTCTAAGGCGTTAGAAATTTTAATAAAATTGCCTTTCAAGTGTGAAGTATGAAGTGAGAAATAAGGCGTGCCGGGAATGAGTAAATTTTTCTAAGTGAAGATGATACTTCTCTCGCTGGCAGATGATCAAAAACTTTCTAAGGGAAATTTTTCAAAATGCAAGATGATTTAAAAATATTTCTAAGGCAAATTATTTTCTTCTCAGAAAATACGCCTAGAGCCCCAAGATGATAAAATTTTCCGAAGCACGAGCAACTTTCCTCAGAGATGCAGTCAGAGACGATGAATAATGCAAGATTGATTCAATTTTTTTTCAAGAAGTCAGAGCAACACAGGATGATCACAGGCGAAGAACGAATTTAAATGATGAAAACGATATTTTTCTAAGGTTCAAAATGGAAAAATTAAATGAACCCGTTCGTTGGGTACCCATGGATTCGAGGCGTTCTGAAGAAAATTTGCTTCTGGGTACTGAACATTTGCGATGATGAATGGATTTCCAAGTCTTCTGAGCTTCGCTGACACTTTTTCAGTGAAGAATTTAATCAGTGCTCAAATCGTGAATTTTCCTAAAGGAAAATTTAAAATCTTCTAAGGCAAAAATGAATAAAATGTGCTTTCAAGATGAATTTTCTTCGAATGATGAGTTCAAGAGAAATTGCCTAGATAATTTTGATTAAATTCTTCGAAGATGAATTTTCCAGAGCAGAAGAAAAGTTGAAGTTCGAATTCAAGTGGCAGAGCTCCGGCTGGTGAGTAAAAAAATGATGAATTTAAATTAAATTTTTCGAAAAGGAATTCAAAAATGCCAGTCAAAGTCAAGTTTCTAGAAGAAGAAGATTCCCGACGACTGGAGACAAGTGTCAGAAACACCAGAGAGGGAAAATTCGAATTCTTGAAGTGGAGTAGTGGAGTTTAATGGCACTGGCTAAAATTAACTTCTTCTAGAATTCAAATTTTAGCTATAAAATGGAGAAGTTTCTTACTTATTTTCACAACTGAAGGAGGCGAATTTGCTCTAAGAGTGAAGCATTACAGTGAATCGTGGCTTGGAGAGTCTGAAATTTTGCTAAGTCTGAATGAGTTGTTGAAGTTCGAATCTTGTTGAAGCTCAAATTTGCAGCTGAAAGGACGCCTTGAATGTTGCTGAGACGGGTACGCCTTGAGTTGTTTGAAATCTGAATTGTGCTGAGAGGTGCGCCCTTGCTGATTAAAGAAGTGCTGAAAGCTTGTGCTGAGAGGTACGACTTTGCCAGTTTAATTTGTTGCTGAAGCTAGTTGCCAGTTGAAAGAGAGGGCGCCTTGGAGTGAAGTAAGTTGCTGAAAGTTTTCAAAGTGTGAGATTGCTGATTACTGATACGAGATTATTGAAATTGCTGATTGCTGATAGTGAAGTAAAGTCATCAAAGTCCACTTAGAAATCTGTTCTAAGTGTTGGAATTCAAACTTATTCAAGAGAAGAAGCTGAGGTTTGCAAACACGAGTTATTGCAGCTTCTAGAATTCGACTGCAGCCCCTATACAATGCCTTATTTTATTAAATTTAATTGCTGATGAATGTTTGTTATGTTGTAGATGGCTGAAGCGAGGACAACCGGAAAGGACAATGGTGCCTCAAGACAAGCAGTGATCAAGAAGCTCAGCAAAACGTTCATGCCAGAGTCGAAGTTTATTTCAAAGCTGGGCAAGTTGACAGACACCAACCTGGGCTCCGTCAACCTAGAAACCTTCAAGAACAGGCTGTTTGGAATTGGAAGTCATCGGGCTTCGGTCACTTCGCACAACATCGCCCGCAAGTGGATTATATGCGCCGCTGGTTTTCCGCCAGCCTATACGTGTTCGAGCCGATAATGGAGGCTAATTGCTACGAGAAGGAACACCGGTCGATCACGCACCAGATGGCCAAGTGCTTGCCAATCTCACTCCGGCAGCCATTGGTGAAGCTTTCGGGATCCCGGTGCACAGGAACATGATTTACAAGTCCAGAGAACGGGCTGAGCGGATGTATGCTTCCACATTCGAGAGGTGCATGGACACAATTAACACCCACTGGATGAGCACTCCCAAGCCTTCTCGTGCGAAGTTGCCGAAACAGATCATAGCGGAGGACCTGAAACAAGAATACTGTGATCTTATCATGATGCTGAGCAGGGTTGGTGGTTGCCCACAGTCCTACATTTTTGAGCCTTGGATGTTTTATTACATCAACCTGGTACTAGAGGGCAAGGATTATGTCAATTGGGCTGAGATGATCAGCGATAATATACATGAGCAGCTCCTGGGCTTGAGGAGAACGAAGACATTTTATATGAGCTCCTATGTCATTTATATGTTGGCACGGAAGACGAAGTATAGGGGGATATCTTATAAGGAGCCTGTTGGATGCGGCTCTCATCAGTTCAAAATCTATGATGCCTGTCCACAATTGCACCTGTCGAGCACAACCCACTACAAACGTGTCAACGATTCATTCACCATGTACATCACGAGATTGCTTCAGGAGCGGTTGCAACACAGAATCTCGAAGGAAGCCTAGGAGTTAGTTGAAAGGTATGGGTGTTGGTTCATTCAATTTCCAAGATTTTCATACATTAGGTTGCAAGGTTTTTCCTCATATCCATATAGGCTGCCTAAGTACCCGACAGATAGAATAATAATGCTAGAGATATCTAGACAGTTTCTAGCCTTTGACAAAATCCAAAAGAAGAAGAAGAAAGGAGGGATAGAGTTTCCAATTGTGATGGGCAACTCGGATGAGGTGTGTCCTTCGATACAGGCAGCCAGAGAAGCTGAGAGTGAGCTTCAGTTTTATCACTTCTCATATCATACAAGCCGACAGCACTACGACCCACACCATAACATCAATTGGGTTCTGTCGGAGGAATTCAAACATAAGGCCACCATAGAAGATTATTGGGCTGATGCAGTTGATGAAGTTGAAGTAAGGAAGAGAATGTTCTCTCGGTTGCCGATTACTCTGATCAGGGAGTGTGAGGTAGTCCCAGTTCCGGACCAGGTTAATGAGGATATGGATGTTGTGCATCCAGATTATGCAGCTGTTCGAGATACTCCACTTCCACCTGTGGATTGGTCAGAGCCCGAGGTTGCTGATTTGGATACTCTTTCTATCCCGGTTATGACATTCACCAGGGCATGGGTTGATAGAAAGGTGAATAGATTGAAGAGTAGGTCAATTGCTTTGACTTACAACATGATGGGAGATCACAGGACGCCCACCACTGGCAGGAAGAAACAGATTACACGGGGTCCAGAGTCCAGGAAGAAAGAAATAGTTCGACAGGAGCCTATTCAGCCAGAGCCTCCACGAGTCACAATGGCAACACCCTTGGAGACACGTTCTCCAAGCATACAGGAGGTGTCTTTATTTGCTGATCAGAGGATTGTATTGAATCAGGTACCGGTAGTACAGGATGATATTCAGCCTCCACGGAGAGAGTCGATTGGCCAGAGTGCCAATGTACCTGTTAGGATTGATCAGCAGGATGATGAGGGGACTATTACTGACCCTCAGTTTCAGCAGGAGTTAGAGGCGGCCATGAACGATGGTGATGATGATGATATAGTGTCAGGTGATACTCAGCCACTTGAGGACGATGAGCCTCGCCAGAATGATGAAGAAGTTGAACAATTTAGAGAAGTGGAGGCACAGGAGCAGCAGCCCTTCGACATACAGTATGAGGTGCCCGATTGGCTTAAGGACAGAATGAGAAGAAGCCCTAGTGAGGAAATTGATCCAGTAGTTGAGATGGAGGAATTCTTGAACCGGATCAGTGCACCTCCACCAAAGAAGAAAGCTAGAAAATTTTCGAAGATCTCCACTGATGAGGATGGCTCTCGTACTCTTCACGTTGCTGTCCCACGAGTCGAGTGTGACCGGAATGAAGCAGTTCCTGAGAATTATGTGGTCACCACTCTGGATTTGGGACGCCCTACTGGTGCTCAGATTGTTGAGGAGTGTGATAATTCCTTCCTCGCCCTCAAGGATAGGTTGTTCAAGAAAGAAGGGAAATATAAAAGGTTGAAAAGAGAACACAAAGCTTTAATTGGATATGTTCAGCAGTTGTCTCGTTCTCGAGGGCAGGATGTACCAGTGATAGAGCCTCCAGCAGATATTCCTAGAGAGTCGATCAGCAGCTTAGTAGAGTTGGGGAGAATGGGCACGAGGCATAAGTGGGTCAGCTGTGTGTTCGCTTCAGACAGAGAAATTTATGGAGGATCTTGGCTCGCCTTCAAATGTGCCTCTACTATTTTGACACGGATGGATGCGTGGATCATGCTTTGGGGTGACGCTTCATTCATCGTAGAGCAAAGTTATTCAGCCGCCTTGGAGGTATTGAGGCATTGTGCCACGCATTTGCCGATTGATGGAGGCAAGCCACTGTGCTTAATGACCGATATGATTTCTAGGTGGTATTCTTCGGGCTATCACAGGCTGGCTTCTTCGACAGAGCGATTCAGCCAGGATACATAAGGCTATGGCCAACATCATAGATGGAGTTTAGAATACCTTCGAGGCCATATTTGCTAGGCGGCTGAATCCAGATGAGATAAGTTTGATAATTTGAGGGGTTTGCTGGTTCCCTTCTTCGCAGATGTTAAGACCTTTGTACAGGATGATTTCGAGAATACTGCTACATTCTCCACTTTGATCCAGAACACGCAGGACTCCTTAGCTGCTTGGAGAAAGTCTTGTACAAGGCACGAGCATTCAGTCACGGTGTTAGAGTTTCAGTTAGATTGTGTTCCACCGATTTCAGCCAGAGGTTGGAGGCCGATTTAGCAGATTTGTTGAGTTGGCAGTCAGAGAGGCAAATGGTGAACACACTACTCGATCGAGGATCTTCTAGAAGACTGAATATGGAGCATTTATTACCTTTTCTATTTTTGGGAGTGAGTGGGAATCTTTGATTCATTTAATGTACCACTCCCTATTCTGGCAGTTTTTAGGGTTAGGGCTGCGGTGGCACGATTCTGGCCACTCTATTGATTGTAACCCTAGCCGTCTTTTGGGACTTGGCTAGCTATAAAAGGGGGAGTCCCCCTCATTTGCAATTCATTAGAATTAGACATTGGAATAGTAGACAGTAGACATTGAGAGAGCATTAGCATTAGAACTAGATAGTGTAGCATTGTAGAGCATTTTTGCATAATTTGGAGAAGAGAGAAAATTTTCCCTTTGAAAACTTTTGGGAGATTGTTGTGTAACACTTTTCATGATAATAGATCTTTTCATTGATGATGGAATTCGTCTTGTTATGAACTGCTAGCAAGGTCTCTTCTTCCTTTCGAATCCAAGTAGCGTAATTTTCATGCAAGTAGCTTACTTTGGTGTGTGGTGTTTTATTGAGATAGCTTTGCTTGATTCCATACCACTAGCGGCTTGTTGATGACAAGTTCGCCTTGTGTGGTCGACTGGAGGTTATTTTGTGTTTAACTTCAATTGTGATTTATATGCTTATATGCGTCGTTGTGATGGTGTATGCATGTTAAGTCATAATTTGAACATCTTTTGCTATTTCCCTTGAAGATTGCACCGATTTTACTGAAGCTGTCCGACGTGAGGCTAGGTGAAATCTGGTTGAAGTCTATTGAAACGAAGCCCCATATATCCTGCATTTAGAATAGAATAAGTTTCTTAGGCCTTGCACCCCTTTTACTTTCCGTACATTTCCGATTAGTTTTAGGAAAACAAGCTATATTGCCAAATCATACACGTAAGAATCCCCTTCAAAATCATACATTAGCTGCTAACTGCAAGAAATCTGAACAATTGTGTAAGTCCCCTCGTAAGAACATAGCAAATACACATCAACCAAACTGGGTCTATTCGCACTTAAGGAACCTTGGAGTTGAACGTGTGATCTATCTCGCAATCTTAGCACACGGAATACTTTGATCAAGAGAGAATGGAGTAGCCCTAAACTATTTCGTTCTGCTGTTTGGTGCGGTCACAAAAAACACATCAACACCACCCAACTCACTTAAACTGATATCTTCATAAACACCTCCTTCCAATGGCTTGGTTTGAAGATCAAACCCAAAACCACCCTTGACACTGTCACTGTAATGAAGTACAGAAACTTTAGTGCTAGCTGTTTGGAAAACTTTATCATCCTTATCTTCAATGAACCCATCACCTATAAGTATATTTCTGATCTCATCATGAACAGTCATATGCATGCCAAAAAGGTCTTCTTGATCACTTGTCATAAATTCATCTTGTGAAAACTCTGGAGGAATTTGGACAGCGACAATAGGGAAATTATCCATAACCAAAACTTCAACAAGAGGAGGTACAAACACATTGGAATCATTACCAACATCTTTTGTGAAGCCCTTAGTCTCAAAACCTTCATGGGATGAATCCAAATTAGTATTCAAGACTGCTGCTATGTTCTTTTCACCGAACTGATCTTCATCACTTGCTATCACATGCAAATCTAGGGAAGTATTATGGGGCTCCCCCACACACTCCTCAACTGTCAAGGTTTCTATATCAAACTTACGATCATTTTGAGGTGACATGTGCACCTTGCTTGTGCCATCTTCAATATTAGTTGACTGATTTTTCTCTTCGACATGTTCATTTGTGGGCTGCAATCCACAAACAGGCACTTCTTCTTCCTTGCACCTGCAACCATGGCATGTTCTGCTTCCTCCTTAATCATTTTCTTGATGTAGTTGACCATAGCCCGCTTCCCAGGGTAATAAATCACGGCACAATCCAAAAAGGTATCAAATGAAACATCGTTCTTAAACTCCTCTGTCATGCTCTGATATTCTTTATGGAGTTTGGCAGCCTCATGTTCACATTTCCTCTTGAACTGGCATTCTTTAGACACCTCAATCAAATCTGACTTCTCATGATTCCTGGACCTCAGGAAACGCAACATCTTCAGAACTTCAGAGAGCTAACTGAACTTAGGTGAAGAATCTAATTTCTCTGTCACTCATCTGTCAACTGACTCTGTCTTTTTCACAGGATGGCAGGATCTTGGCTCTGATACCACTGAAATATCCCGAACCAATTTTTTTCAATTTTCAAATTACAATCAGCAATGCAACACACCCGTTAGGGTTAGATAAATCAAACCAGCAGTTACAATATAACTCTTTGCCAAGGATGCGCAATCAATCTCAACAAGAGAGAGGCTGTCATATGGCAAGAAGATTGTCAGTACATTAATCAGAACTGCAATTGGAAGTAACTCTAACCAAGAATGTGTCCAAGATGGACGAGCATATGGTCAGAGGATCTCTACCACTACAAATGCTGAAAGTAAACTCAACACCCAGAATGTGCTTTCAAACCTAGAGTGGGAATGGAGCTACCATAGGGCGGAGATGTACAATATTACAATGCAAATCAAAGTAAATAGGCGGCAAGCCAGCCTCTTCCACTTATTCAGTGGGCAATTACAAACATGATAAGCAAAATTGAGAGAAATGCTGACAGTACTACTGTTCAGCTTACAATGGGAAGTAGAATGCCTGAAAGATCAAGGATTAAAGCTCTACAAGTTGCTGCAATAGTAAAGATGTCATCCAATAGATCAAATATGAATTCCTAACACCCACCCTTCACTCATACACAATTTTCTCAAGTCTGATATGACAGACCAACAACATGAATATCATAACCAGCAACACAAAATCCTCTCAAAATGCTCATAACTCACTCATTTCTAACCCAAACGACTTCAAATTTGATGCAATAGACCTTCAAAATGATGGCGCCTAGTTTAGTAATAAGAAATGGCAACTAAAAGTGGTTATTAATTACTAGCACGAATCCCAAGGCACTCCAAAAAGTACAGCTTTCAAGGAATGACGAATTTGCTTTATAAAATCAGAAACTTCATTAAAAATCCCACAAATTTGCAAGTAAGGTCGCCCCAAGTAGAGAAGATGATATGACCAACACCCAGAACAATATCTTTTTTTATTTTTGATATATGAATGAAACTTCGAATCAGCTATGATAATCAGCAACTCCAGAATATGACAGAAAATGCAAGTACTCAGCTACAAAATGCAAGATCATCAAAACAATGCAAAACCTCACTACAAATTCACTCAATAACTAGCAAACCTCTCCACTAGGTGCTATCTCTCAAGCACGAAGTCGAGCCAAAAGCTAGGAGGCATTCATTCCTCGAAGCAATCCAGCAACCATTTCGGCAGCATAACAATACTCAAGATATCAGATAAGAAAATGAGGACCCGAAGCTTCCTTTTATAATTTTGAGAAAGCCTTTCAGAAGCTTCTAGAAAACAAACCCTAATTTCAAATTTGAATTGACTCCTTTTCCCTTCAGTTTGGGCGCCCTTTTCCATGCAGTTAATATTTCTTAATTTTAAAATCTTTTCCTTCATAAAAAGGCGTCCTTTTCTCCAAAAAGTATTTTTGACTTTAGAAATATCAAAATAATTCCCCATGAGATGACCACCCTCAAAGTCCCCCTTTTTAAAACAACTTAAAGTCATATTACTAGGACAAGGGGTTATTTTATAAAATAAAACATTATTAACTTTAAATGACTTATTTCTCCAAAATGAACCCCTTAAGCCAAAAATCAGAATTACCCAATGAACTGCTAGAAAAGGAAAGCTTGCTGAGCTGATGCTGACTTGACCACTGCTAAAAATAGAATTTACTAAAAATAGTAAATTCAGAAAGTTGCGCGGATCAAAGTGCATGCGACACCATTGCGAAGCTTTCTGAAAACCCAGAAAGAATCCGCCATCCAAAATCCCCGACTCCAAGCTGTAGCCATCATAACTTACTAAAAATAATAAGTCTGAAAAAGTTGCCCGACGCAGTTGCAAGTTATATCTCTGCGAAGCTCTATGAAAACCCAGAAGGAATCCAGAATCCAAACAAGCAAACTCCAACAAGCAAAACCCTGAATCTTCAAGAGAACCCAACAAATAGCCGGAAACGCTAATTCTGCCACTGATCAGCCGACAACACACTGGGAAAAGTCCATCAATCATTGAAAGGTGGAGTGCTAAAAACGGGGACATTACACGGATCACTAGATTTGACATGATCATCTGTAGAAGAGGAGTTAATGAAGGAATTAAAGATCAAGAAAATGGCTAACTCTGGACAAAATGGGTGCCCCTAGAAGGAAAAGGCTCCCATGAATTCGAAGGTCGAAATGAAGATTTTAGCTAGAGACTCCTCTAGAAAAATCTTCTCAAAACGGGTTTGGCTTCGTGATGAATCCTTCAGCTCGCTCATTAGATCAATCTGCAATCTGGAAATCGAAGGCGAAGTAGGGGGTCAAGATGGTGAAAAGTTGAAAATATCAAAAAAATGACTAGCACTGCTTGAAGTGGGTGCCCCTAGTCAAGAAGGGCGCTCAACTTCTCATGCCTTAGTAGAATTTTCAAGATTTTCAAAGTTTCAAAATTGCAAAGTGGAAGAAGGCGTCCAAGTTCAAAGATCACAGATTTTTAGGGTTTTGAAATAAAAGCAAAAAAAAGCAAACCTAAATCAAAACCCTAAGTCTATTTAACACCTCTTTTTCATGTAATTTTCATTATTTTTGCAGGTAGCATTCAAAAGAGAAAGTTGGAGCAGCAAGTTTGAAGAAATTTTTCAAGATTCAAGAGCTCAGTTTGCTGGTTATTCATCAAATTTTTTCAGATCAACAAGCATAAGCCCTTGCTTTTTCATACTTTTTCATCCAGAAAATCAAAATTTTCAAAGAGAAGGCCAAGGTTTTCAATTTTCAGCCATCTGGGTCTTTTCATTTCATTCTTCTGAAGAAATTTTCAAGAACTTCATCAAGTTGCAGCAGTTGCTTTTTATTTGCATGTCAGTGAAATCCTCAGTGCATTTAGTTTTCAATCATCTGGGTCCTCTCAAATCAGTCTTTTGAAGAAAACCCATATCACAACTTTTTTCAAGAAAATTTCAAATCCTAGGGTTGGCTGCTTTTTCGATCAGCCATCAATATTTTGCAAATCTAATCAACTGGGTCCATTTCTAATCATATTCTGAACAAAACCCAGGTGCCAGCTTTTTTTGTGAAAAATGAAGAAATTAGGATTTGCTGCTTTTTCAGGTGAAATTCAAAATTTTCAAAAACGGACGATCTGGGTTGCCTTACAACGAAATTCTAAGCAAAATCCATATCTCAGAAAAGTTTTCAAAAAATTTGTCCGTTGGAACAAGAAAATCAGCATTCTAAAAATAGAAAGTTGCTCAGAACTTGTCTAAACCTAGGCGAGTTTACAGTCATTCTTCAAGGTTTCCGAAATGGAGTACACTCCCAATGTTTTTAAGACTGAATCAGCTCTCTATCATGATTACATCAAAACAGCTGAGACAGAATTGCATCATATTAAGCCGGTATTTGATTTACACGCTTTAGAGAGCGCAGGCAACACCTCAATCAGAAACCTGGGACACTCTGAACTCCTTGCAGCAGCGTCTATTCCTATATCAGTTCAGAGTCTTGAGTTCGTAATCGCTTGCATCAAGCATTACAATCCGGCTACAAGGGAGATCCAGTCAGTTGATGGCAGATTGATTTGCAGTATGAAGCCTGATATGATTGAGAAGTGTTTTTCCATTCCCCCATGGCTTGAAAGCGTTACTATCTCAAAGGGTGAATGTGAGAGGATATGGGGTATGCATAAGGAAAAATACAAAAAGAAGATTGTACTGAAGTGAATGAAAGAAAAACATAAGACTTTGCCAAGTCACACTTCCATGATGTCAACAGAGTTTGAGAAAGCGGCCAATGAGGTCGAAGATTTCCTTAGGTCAGTTGTAGATGGTGAAGATATTCTAGAAAAGCGATGTTTTGCTATTGATGGCATAGATGCACCGAATCGGGACACAGTTTCCTGCTTTTTAGCGAATGTGATTGAGCTTTAAAGCAGCTTTCTTCTAGAAGCTTTCTTTCCCGGTTTCTTTCTATTCTTGGAACGAATTCTTATCCATTCTTTGAGAAGAGAAAGAAGATAAATGTAATAGTTGGCATTTCCCGCTTTTTTTGCTTTCTTAGGTGTTAGATGTTATCTTCTTTCTAGATTTAGAAATAAAGCTTGCTTGCTGAGCAAGCCCTAGATTGTGAAAGCAAGGAGATTTTAGGGTTCCCTACTCTTCTGCTTGTCTATAAATAAGAGCCTTTGCTCATTAGTGTCTTTTAACCATGCTAGTGATAACAAAACGCTGAGCCTATTGTGCTTTCTATTTGTTATTCAAGTGTTGTTCAATTGTTTTGTGATAGCAAATTGTTGAGTCTCTTTTAGCCAACAAGGAGTTATTGTGATTGCTGTTTCTATTGTGTAAGAGCAAGATTGCAAGCCTCTTTAGCTGCAATTCCTTGTTCCAGGCATGTTAGAAGTGAGTTTTGTTCCAGAGGTTTGAGTAATAAAATCACGAGCCTCCTTTGCCTTGATATAACATCTCAGATTTCCATTATTTGTGTTCTACTTTTATGATCTTGATTTCAACTTACATTGAAGTGTGTAGATGTTTGTTGAGAAAGAGTTTATTGAAGTATTTTGTCAGAGAATCAACCTTGTTAATTTCTAGTTTCTCTTGCTCTACATATTACTTGAGAAGTTAGAAACGTCTTTAGTTTAAGTTAGTTGTAGTTGAAGTTCCTAAAACAGAAAATCTTAGCTGTGGCGTTTGTGTTTAATAAACCTTGTGCTCTAAGCTGATAAAAAAGATAGGCAACTTAGTTCTTAGTTTACTTTCTTTCAACACCATCAGCAAGAGGGAGCTTCCCCTCCTAATTTGAAGAGCAGTTTTACTGTACATAGCTGTCCGTTTCAAATACGCATTCTAGAGGTGCGAATTTAAACGCCAACATAGTATAAAGATAGAACAAGATAGAAGAATGTAATATGTAGTGAATTTCTGTGTAGCTATGTGTAATACACTAGGCTCAATCTTTAAACCAATTTTTTGTGATTTTCATCGATTTTGAGGCTCAGGGATTTTGTCAAACAGTTTGCATCTGACTGGTCTAAGTTGTTTTTAATTTGTTTTGAAATGATATTATGAATTTACATCATACTTTCACTTTTTATGTTCATCATGGTTATAATGTCATCCATACAAAAATTCATTGCATCATATGAATACAAAGTGAATTTATACATATATCTTTGTATGGCTGATGCAAAATTACATACACATAAAATTTCTTTCAGCAGTAGCTTCACCAACAAAATTAAATTACTAAATGCTGACCTGATCTCTTGACTAACCAAACAACTAATAGCCTTCCCCTTGCTCTTTACCTCAACTTGTATGGCTCCCTTTGGATGAGCGGCCTCTTCCTTACAAGTGCAGCAGCCTTTTTGAATAGCTGTGACCCTCCTTTTGACTGCTGCGGCTAGTGAAAGGGCCCACCAAAAGCTGCGTGGAAGTTTCTTCCTAGGATTCAAGCCCTCAACAAGCATCAAATCCCTTGTGCTGATCTCTACGCTAGAGGTTTCTAAGTGCTACGTTGGACACGTGGAGTCACCAAAACTTCAAAATATGCATCAACCTCCTTAATTTGCTCCCAATAAGTATGACACCTCATATTATAAAATGGTACGAAAAACTAGGAGAAAAGAGTGGTACGGTTGGGTAGAAATACTCGGCAATAAAATAAAATGTATATTTTAAATCATTTCACCCTACAAACTCCTCAAATATGGTACTCATAATAAACTCGTCTTTCTCTGCAATTATCATTTGAAACCACAATCGAAAGTTAAAACCTTACTTCAAATTGGAGAACAATAATTTATCGTTTACCTGCAAACCTTCTATGAAAGTATTAATTGTAATATTTAATGGTCATCTTGGCTTTAGTTGGTCGATAGTTCACTTTTAGTTAACTTAGTTAGCTTTTAGTAACTTTTGTTTACGCTTTAGTTTGTTTTAGCATCTCTCAGTTAATTGCTTTAGTTTTCTTCAATTAATGATGGTTTCTTTTTAGAAACGTCGTCTTGTAATTTTCTTTAGAAGGAGTATTCCTCTTCTTTTGTAAATACAGAATAATGAATATCGAATATTGACTATCATATCATGGTATCAGAGCTTAGGCTCGATCTTTCTTGTCGAAGTTTTTAGAAATAAAAATTCGTTGTTTTCCTAAGGAACTTTTAGAAATTTCTTAGATGTTTTTTAGCCGATTTTCTTAAAAATAAAAATCAAAGAAATTTTTAAAGAATTTTTGTGTGAGCCGATTTTCAAAAAAATCGAAGGGTTTTTTCATTTGAAGAAATTTTGGTTTTTCTACAAAGAATTTTTGAGGCCATTTTTTTGAAGGGCGAAATTGTAGAAGATTTCAAGAGTTTTTTCGTACCTACAAATCTCGTGTTCTTGGAGAAATTTTTCGTGGATTTTTTATTGAATGAAAATTCACAGATTCCAACAAAGTTCGTGTGTTGGTTCCTGAGCAAAATCATGCCCTCAGTCTTTGAAGACTCATTTGTTTTTTTTGGAGGGTTTTGTGGACGGATCTTTTTGGTTCGTGTCAAAAATTTGCGTGTTTTTTATGGAGGGTTTGTTGAAGAGGTTCGCGGCAAGGTTTGTTAAAAACTTGAAGGTTTTTTCTTCCTAGGCATTGGGTCTCTTTTGGGTGATGTTATTCTACATGTTTTTTGCGGATTTTTTGTGGGCTCATGGTTTTGTTGGCATAGATTTTCACCTTCTTTAGACGCATTTTTTCATCTAGTTTTTGGACATAGATTTGTGCTGAGGGTTTTTGACGCATGTTTCTTTGAAGATGTGTCTGGTCTTCTATTTGTGGGTTCTTCTACTCACGACTTTCCAGTTTTCTGAGCACGTTTCTAGAAGTTCGTGGGTTGAAGACTATTTTTTCTAAGAAAACTTTGGACGATTGGTATTTGTAAGGTTTTTTCTATGACGGATTTTTGATTAGTTATGGATGGGATTTTCAAAAGATCATGGTTTTTCATGCCCGTTCTTGCCAGGGTTTTTCTACTGCAACTAGGGTTTCAACAAAGTTTTGAGACAATTTTTTCTTTGAAAAATTTGTGCCCTAATGTTTTTGACAATTTTTTTTGAAAAATTGTGCCAGTTTTTTGATAGGGTTGTTTCGGGTTGAATAGTAAAAATTCAGGCAAAGAGTTTTTGGAACTTTTTTTTGAAAAAATTTACAAGTGTTTTTTTGAAGGAGAGTTTTTGAAAAATTTTCTATAAAATTTTTGCTGTTTTTCAGAAGTTTTTGAGGATTTTTTCTAAAAAAACTTTACTTTTTTAGGAGTTTTCGAAGGTTTTTTTTGAAAAATCTTATAGTTTTTGAGCCTCTTTTTTAGACAATTTTTGAAAAAATTGTAAGGTTGTGCCAATTGATTGTCCAGAGTTTGTGCTAGTTGATTATAGAATTACCTCATTTTTTGCACTTGAAAATGGGAGGGATGCCTTTGTCCACATGTTGGAAAATATGCAAAGGTTCAATGGAAAGAATTACAACATGTGGAAGCAGAGGATGCTTACCATCTTTGAATACCATGTCTGGATGCACTTGTTCTAGGTACAAAAGGTTATCCCACAGCTACAAGGAAGGATTAGGACAAGTATGATGGAGATTATAAAGAGGTAGTTATGCTTCTAAAATTATCTGTCACTGATGAGATGTTACTAGAAATTCCATCTGGTAAATCTGCTGCGGAGATTTGGAAGCATATGAAAGATCTCCATGAGACCTCTGACAAGGGTAGGGCTTTCTTTCTGAACAATATGCTATTTTCCATTATGATGAATGACCAAGTGTCTTTGCAGGAGCACTTAATGAAAATAAAAGATATTCGCGATCAATTGGAGACCATTGGTTGTAAGATGGAAGAGGAGGATATGATGGTGATCATGTTGAAAATTTTGCCATGTTCCTATGAGCACTTCATCATAACGCTCAACATTACATCCACCAATGTTGACTTGAAGTTTGATGAACTGTGCAACAAGTTTTCCCAACAGGATAGTTGGAGGAAGTAGTTTGGGAGCAGCAATGAGTCTCCTAGTGTTGAATAAGCATTTACTGCCAAGGACATTGGCAAAGGCAAGTCCACTTAGCAGAAAGGACGAGGCAATTTGGAGGGGGGCTCCAAGAAGTCTATTACTTGTCATTACTATGGGAAGATTGGTCATATGCAAAAGTATTGTAGAAAGCGGTTGGTTGATGAGAAGTCCAACCAGGAAGAGTCTTAGCAGAGTGCTCAAGTGGCCGAGTATACTGAGCAGAAGAGTCTACATATTATGCATTTTGATGACCAAAACACCATTAGAATATGGGTAGACTTAGTTAATATTTGTAGGATGATCATTAAGGGAGGGTATTAGAGTATTAATTGTAATATTTAATGGTCATCTTAGCTTTAGTTAGTCGATAGTTTACTTTTGGTTAACTTACTTAGATTTTAGTAACTTTTGTTTATGCTTTAGTTTGTTTTAGCATCTTTCAATTAATTGCTTTAGTTTGCTTCAATTAACGATGGTTTTTTTTAGAAACATCGTCTTCTAATTTTCTTTATAAGGAGTATTCCTCTCCTTTTGTAAATACAAAATAATGAATATCGAATATTAATTATCATTTCACCTTCGATAAATTATTTAATCATCTATCATTTGGCACCTATGTGAAACTTGTGCGATTCCACCTACAAATTGGCTAGGGTAGATGTCTCACCATCGGAACCAATTCCCTTAGGGTTTTCGTCCTAGGGTTTGCTCTCAGTTTAAGCTTCAAGCGTCTACAAAGAATAGTTTGCTTCAATTAACGATGGTTTTTTTTAGAAACATCGTCTTCTAATTTTCTTTATAAGGAGTATTCCTCTCCTTTTGTAAATACAAAATAATGAATATCGAATATTAATTATCATTTCACCTTCGATAAATTATTTAATCATCTATCATTTGGCACCTACGTGAAACTTGTGCGATTCCACTTGCAAATTGGCTAGGGTAGATGTCTCACCATCGGAACCAATTCCCTTAGGGTTTTCGTCCTAGGGTTTGCTCTCAGTTTAAGCTTCAAGCCTCTACAAAGAAAATAGAATTAAGCATAAACAAATGAATTTCTAATTCACCTTTTATATTTTCCTTGGGTACTTTTTTAATTTCATGCCTTGAAATAAATCAATAAAGTACTTTTATAAAGTGACTTTATAATATTTGTCCTTTTAAATCACTTAAGTCATCCTTTTAAATTAATTAAAAATAAAGTCATTTGGAAATTACTTTATTGGACAACTTTATTTAATTTATTAAATTATTCCCTAACATAGCCCAAAATTAGCCTATGGGAATTAAATAGGCTAAAAGGGACACTTCTGTCTACTTAGCGGAAGGGGACATTACACTATGAGTTGAACAAATTGCAAAGATTTCCTTGTAAGTTTCTTGAGGAATGAAAGACTGATTTGAAGGTGTAATTATCTGTGTATCTATTTTACGCTTCAACATTTGAAATTTCGGCTATTTTGTGTGATTGTTGCAATGTTCATAAATTTATTTTTTCTACTTTTAAGTAATTTGAGTTATTCAATTAGAGAGACATTAGGACAACAATCATCTAGGATTGGAAATTCATCACAAGCAAAAAAATATACGAATTCATTTTGTAGAGAAGTACAACAAAAATTATCCTGTTAGGGTTAGCTCAAGAAGCCCTTATATGTCAGAGTTTAGACCATGGAGATTTAAAAAAACATAGAAGATGGTGATATTGAAAATAATTCAAAACCAACCTCAAGTGCAAAATAGAAGGGCAAGGATGAATTTCAAAAGAGAAACATTGTATGTTGCTATAGGAGCAAATAGAATCTCTTTAGGCAAAAAGAGAAAAAAATAAAAACCATAGAATATCCTTTTCATATAGAGCACATAGGAATTGGAAAGATCAAAACAGCATTTAAAAGAGAAGGCTTTCTTCATAAAATGGGCAAATCAATGGCTTTCTCGGGTTCAATTTCATGATTGGTGCACATAAAGTGGGATAAGAAATTAAGTATTTGGAATTTTCCAATAGGATTCTTTCAAATTGTGTAATGTCCCCTTTTCCTAGGTAGTGGTCAGACGCAGTGGTTAGTCTACCAACTGGTCCCTGCAGGCTAATAGAGTGTTCAGGGGACCCTTTTGAGGGAAATCTTTTGCTCTTCAGCAGACCCTTTGGTGCTTATTTCAGTATTCTTCAGCTCTTCATCCCAGTTTATTTGTGGTGTGCCTTACGAAGGCCATTCAAGACCATTTGACACACTTACTATTTTTAGTAAGTCACTTAGATGTGTTGCTCATACTTACTATTTATAGAAGTCATTGGTTTGGTTAGCTGGCAAAGTTTCTATATTTGGCATGGTGGCATAATTATATCCTGGAATTATATTGGTTAATATTGGTCCTATGCATTTAATATTAATAACATCAAGTAATAAAGTTAAATTAAAAAAATTAACTTTATGCATTATTAAAATATTTTAAAAAGGGACTTTATTATAAAGGGGATATCCGTGATTTTAAAGTATACTTCATAATATAAGTTAAAGTGTCATTTTTTAAAGGGGAGATATAAGTGTCTTTTAAAGTATACTTTAAGTTTATATTATTAAGTTTGCACCAAAAAGGCGGGAAAAGTAAATGAAATTAAAGTAAATTAAATAAAATGAAAGGCAAATGCAAATTGAGTATTATAAAAGGGCATTTGAAGCTCATTTTATTCATTCATGATTATTATTCTTGTTTTGGATAAATTTGGTGAAGAGCTTCAGCAACGGTTTGCTGGTTGAAAATCTCAAACTTTTTGAGGATGAAATCCCCTAGGAGGAACGGCTTGGTACAAGAGTGAGAGATCTCCCAAGCTAGCTTGCAGACAATTCCATTTTAGGGATTGTGCTTGTGCTTCATCGATTTATAGGAAGGTTTCATTCTGAGCAAAGAGAACTACAGAAGAACTTCAATAATCAGGTTGTTGCTAGGCAAGGGTTTGAAACATTCATACTGCATATGGTAAATATAGAATGCAATTGCCAGGCATAGGATATGAACAGGTTCTTGTTTGCTGGGCGAAATTCATTCTTCTCATTGCTGCTGTCTATGTGCTAGTTGTGGGTTTTGTTTACCTACATAAATACCTAGCTACAGCCTAGAGCTTCAGACACAGTTTGTGTATCTTGGAAGGTGATGTGAGCTTCAGTTACTCTATTTGTCGCACATCCTGGACGTGGGGTCTGTTCTGAACAGAAACGTGAGATCTGAAAATGAAACTCTGTCCTTAAGAGGGTCGTCTGAGCTTCTGAATGCTGAATGTGAAGGATTGCAGCCAGTTCATCTCATCAGCAAATTTATATAGACATCTCCAGGCATAGTGTGACTGTAATCAGGTCTGCAAGTTCATATTTTCACTCTTAATCTGTTGGTTATCAGTCAGTCCATTGAATATTATAATCATCCATAGTTGTCATGTATTTCTGAGTGCAAACAGTGACATATCTGCTCTATATTAAGGCACAGTTTGGATTTGTGAAAGTCTGAAACTTATTTCTGATTAAATACATTAATTCTCAGCCATTGTTAAGGAAATGATATGTTGAAAATTTCTGAGTTTTAACTCTTTAAACCTTCCCTGTAATAATGCTCAGTCTGAGTATGTATAAGTCTGAAAAGTTTCTCTGTTCTTAAATGGTCTTACTCAGTCCAATATATGAGAAATGAAATATCTTGAATGATTACCAAATTTGCATATGTGTTCCTTTTGAAATTTATTGTTGAGGATGCAAAGTCAAGTATCTCACAAACTGAGAAAACAATAACAACAGAGATTGTCCCATTTGGGGTGGGACATTACTAATTGGATGCAAATCAAAGGAGGAAAAAGATGAAATAATGAAAGGAGGTCTTTGGTTAATGGATGGCATAGGTTTTTATATAAAAGAGTGGAAGCCAAATTTTAATCCATTAAATCATAGAATAATGAAAACCCCAATGTGTATAAAATTGTATAATTTGCCCTCAAAAAACTAGAATCCAGTAATCTTAAAGGAAATAGGAAATCACATTGGGTTATTCATCTTGGTAGATATAGTAATTAAAAAGAAAGTATTTGGAATATAAACTTGTATTTGTTTAAATTTGCAGAAAGGCTCCCTACTTCAATCAAGATTAAATTAGGGGAAGAGTGTAATGTCCCCTTCTCATTAGTGATTAGCCTTGCAGTTCATCAGTCTATTCCGGAACCCGTAGACTGGAATGAGGTGAAATTAGGGTTTCTTGGCTTGGAGTTTGTGGCATTTCATGTTATTTACTATTTTTAGTAAATGCTTGTTGTGGCAGTTGCAGTTGTCTATTCTTAGTCCTTTGTAGTTGGAGCAGTTGTTGTTATATTGGTTTGGTTTTCAGAAAGCTTTATTTGGTGAAAAATATTTAATTAAAGGCATTATATTTTAATTCACTGTTGACCCCCCCCCTTGGCCTAAGGAGATAACTTAAGTTGTTTTTAAAAGTGGGGCCATGAAGGGTACACCTTCATTATAAGATTATTTATTCTTTATTCAAATATTTCCTCAGCTTGAAATTGGACGCCACTTTTATAAAAGTTAATTTTTGAATAAAGTGAATTCCTTATGAGGCTTTTTGGGACGCCATCTTGGGAAGTCGAATGTTTTGGGGAATTGGAAAGGTCTCTTGTGTCTTTTGAGCTGCTTCTCAGGCATTTGAAGAGTTTGTGAGCTTTTATTTAAGGAAGGCTTTTGCTCCAGCATTTCATCCATGAAAATTATGCTAAAGTTATGCTGACGAAATGACAATTGACATATTGCTTCAAGGATGTCTACCTCCTAGCCTTTCATCCAATTTCGTGTTTGCAATATAACACCTAGTTGGCTACATTGCTGCTTCTCAACATCAGACTAGCAGATTGAGCATCAAAGATTAAAGAATTTTGGAGTATTTTCACAGTTTTGGTTTCCTGGTTTTGCTACAGCTGAAGCTGATTTTTGAATATAACTTTTGGAGTGATTTTTTATTTGTTCTGGGTATTTTGGCAATCCATTTGTTGACTCAAGGCACCACCTTCCTCAAAGAATTGGAATTTAATTCCAAGTATTTATTTTTTACTTGCAAAATCGATTTTTCAAGGAGGCCGTACATTTCAGTTTGCATTGGGAATTGTGCCAGAAAATAAAGAACATGATTTGCTGCTGTTTCTTCTTCCTGGTTTGGTCGCCTACCTTCTGAGAGACCTTTGCAACAGATTTCAATCAAATCGGAGGTGAAATGAGTGAGTTATGAGTATTTTACCGATTTCCAGTTTGCTGTTATAAATTTCCAGAACTCAGGATTTTACATCAGATTCGTAAATTTCCTGTTTTAATCATATTTCTGTCATTGGAAAGCAAAGAATATTATTGGAGTTCATTCTTATCTTCTTTCTCAATTTTCTATCAATGTAATTCATGTTTTTGCAGTTCTTTTGAAATTGTAAGGTTCTGATTAGTAGTACTAATCTAACCCATTATTATTGCTGCAATTACTTGATTAAATTCTCATTAAATTACCCCTGGATGGTTTACCGCCAGTGTGGATAAACTGTTTGTAACTCACTTATACCCACTTTCATAGTGGTGAATTCCCATAGCTCTGTGGATGCCCGCCGCAGCAGACGAATTGTTTTTATTGTAATCTTTTCCCCCCACTGTTTGGTGGTAGTGTGGAAATGTTATTTTTCATGGCTGGTTATCCGCCTATCAGTTCTTAATTTCAAATTTCAACACTCCGTCATATGTTAGCACTTCGCCCTCAGTGGGATCTTGAGTGCACATTCTTGACGTTGAGTAGTTTTCATTCCAAGTTCAGTTTTCAGTTTGATGCTAACGCTAATCCAGTTTAACTATTGCTGGTTATGTGTGTTAAATTCATCGAAAAATTGGTTAGCATATTTCAAAGAGATCTGGGATAAAAAAATTGAAATTGAGGATCTAGAAATTAAAATAACAAATAGGAAGAGAAAAGTGGATAACATAGGGCAAAACAAGGAGAGAAAACAAAAAAGAAAAAAATCTTGCCTGGATTGAAGAATCTAAAATTGAAGAAATTGAACAAGGCCAAGAAGGTAATGAGAAAGAAAAAACAATCAGAGGCAGAAATATGGGAAGATAACAATGTGAGAAGTCAACACATGGAGGAACTGAGGTCTCTTGTAGAAAAAAGCACCTTTGAAATAGTACTCGATCTATTTGGAATTACAAATGAAACAAGGAACTATGATGATAAAAAGGGTGAAATAGAGAATAAATACCAAACACCTAAGAACAAAAAGATTCAGAATATTACAGAATACCCAAATTTGCAAAAAGAGGATACAAATGAGGGCAAAAAAGAGATGGGTAGTCAAGAGATCAATTCCTTTGATGATAGGGGAATCAGTCAGTCGGTATCAAACATTAACAAGCCTGATTGTGGGGAGCAAAGAAAGAAAGGAAGTAAATCCAAGAAAGAACTATTGGTCAATGTTATAATATTTCTTGGTAATAAGTGTAAAAATCAGAAATATAGTAGACCACTTTGAGGGGGTTACCTCCAATAATCAGATAATATTATATGAATTCAATGTATGATGATATGATGATATGGGAGAGAGTTCTCTTCCTTATTTATAGGCTTAACTATGTAGGGACATATCCCTTCATCCTACTTAAGAGGGATTAGTGTATTAACTAATAATTAAGTTAGGGTTAAGCATGCCACAAGTGCTTATCCTTTTATAATAAAAAATATGTAATATACACTTAGGAATATATTATATTAGGATCATAACATTCCCTTCCCCTTTAGAAAAGCATTGCCCTCAATGCTTAGCAACTATAGAATCTTTATTGTGAATCGTTCATCATTCCATGTTGAATCTTCAATTGGCAAATTCTTCCACTTGATTAGGAATTTTGAAGTGGCTCTACTTTGCAATTTGATTTCGGAAATTCCATGAAGTTTTTGTATATTTTGTATGAATACATTTTCCATAGTATTAGTAGGAAATAGATGAGAGAGTCGACAAAAATATTTATTATTAATGAGTTTATAACTTTATCCACATCAAGCAAGATTCCATCAAGAAAGATTACATCAAGATTATTTTACTTTGGCAACCCTATAATGAAGTTCATTAATATTTCTACCCACTGTTGTATTGGAAATGCATTTGAGTGTCCCTGCTATAATGAATCTGGGAAGGAAGCATAAACAGATTCTCTCTTATAAATATGAGCAAAGAGAATAACAGAAATAAAGCTAACAAACCTCAAGTTGGTATACAAGTGCAAAGAAGAACTGAAACAAGGGGAGAAAAAAGGATTTGACCCAGAAGGCCTGCATCAGTGATCCTCCATGTTCTTTGATGGCTATCTTACAACTTGGCTTGCTATGTGGCCCATGTGCAGCCTGTTCATCAATCCTCTGAGGAGGTCTTGCTCTCTGCTTTAGATTTTGTGATGCTTCCAACATTGATGCCCAGCTTGTGCACCTACCTTCCCATTGCTAATATCTCCAGCCAAAATTTTTCCCAGTTTCCTCTTTTCAATCTGAAATTTACAGTATGTTTACTACCTCATAGGCATATATCTATCAATAAAGTTCATACAGTTCTTTTTGTGCTGTTCTAAATTGTGGCATGCATGTTTATATTTTATTCCGTTCATTCCTATTATATTTGGGTTTTGATATTCAGTTTCTAGGTTGCAGTAGAGTTCTAAATGAATTCAAATCAATAATTGAAAAATTATTTCATTCAAAACATGTTTGTAAACAAACCCTTAATTTGATGTGTAAGAAAACAAAGGATGCTTGCAATCACTATTCTCTTGAGTAATTAATGTGTTACTACAGTCTGTGTATAGAATGCAAGGTTTGCAAGTTTTGATGCATTATGTTTTCAATATGTGGTTCTCTTTGTGACATCTATTAAACTTCACATTTTCTTTGTAGAAAAGGTACAAGTACGGGTAATTTGTGTATTTCAAACATCTGTCATGACCTTTTTTTTAACTGCTCAAATAAAGTGCTCTTTAGTGCAGGGACCATTCAACAATAAAATTTGTAAATAATTTTTTTCTATCACACTGTGACTTGCATGTGTAGGTTCCTATTATTGCATTGGCAATGAGCACGAGAGGGCTAATTAGTCGCATTCTTTGCCCAAAATTTGGTGGATATCTTACATTTGCTTCCGTTGGAATAGGGAAGGAGTCAGCTTCTGGTCAGCCTACATTGACAGATCTAATAAAAACATACAATATAAAAAGTTTGAGTAGAGATACCAAGATCTTTGGAATTATAGGAAATCCAGTGGGTCACAGCAAAGGACCAATTTTGCACAATCAGGCATTCAGAGAGATTGGATTTGATGCAATATATGTTCCCTTTCTTGTCGATGATCTTGCACAGTTTCTTACAGTTTATTCCACCACTGATTTTGCTGGTTTCAGGTGTGCAACTTTCCCGTCTATTAGACAAATTGACTTTTCACTAGCTTTATGATGGTGTTTCCTTCTTTCCAACTCTCTCTATCTTTCTGTTGCTTTTTTTTTTCCATTGAGAATGCTGGAAGTGTTTTCCAAACAAACTCTCCTATTAATTTATTCTTTATTGTTTATGCTTCGACTAAATTATCTTCATAAAGGAAAGAAATGAAAGGATGTTCAAAACAGAATAAAAGTTGTTAATGTGGTTGTAATTTACAACATCTTGTTGTACCCAAAATAAATTTTTGGCATTTTGTATAATTTGAGCTAAATCTTGTTAAAATGCCATGTAAAGCTTGTTTTAGGTCAAACCAATCATAGGATCTTGGTGGGTTTCTGTCAAGGAACACAGGTGCAAAATTCTGAAAATTTGAAAGTTAGGGTTTTACGTCCCTATTTTCAGGGAAACCCCCGAAAATAGGACCTTCCCATAAATGATTGAAAATGATTTTGATAGGATTAAAAGGCTTCACGATCACATCGGTCAAGTCAGAATCATCAAAATGCATGTTTTACTTTGGTGGGTCTATTTCTATTTTTCTGGAACAAAGTTAAGAGCTCCACGGCCATTATGTAATGTCCCCTTCCGTGAAGCCACTCTGAGTACCTCATTGCCTTTTTAATTCCCGAAGGCAATTGTTGAGCACCGGGAATCGTTTATTTAATTATTTAATTTTTGGCCTAAGCTTCATTATTTCTCTAAGGCAATATTAAATAATTAATTAAATTCCTTGTAAATGACTTTTGGAAGTTTGACTTAAGTGACTATGAAAATATTTCATTAATGAAATTATACAAAAGTCACTTTATTATTTTGTGAGCAAATTAAAAGAAAATTCGCCACTTTTAGGGCATGAAGGAAATACAAAAGAAAAATTGAAGAAAGGCATTCGCACTTTTGAAAAATACATCTCTCTTTCTCACGGGAAGAACACGAGTTCTCTGTTTAGGGTTTAGGACCCTCTCAAGCCCATTTCGGATGTGTGAGATCATCCCTAGCTGGGTTCGTTGCAGTTTTTGAAGATCAAGAAACAAGACAATCTCTGCTTTTCGCGTCATCCATTAGGGTGCTGTATTGATGACGGTTTTTGGGAAGATTCGTGGCCTTTGAAGACGTATTTTGCGGGATTCCTTTAGGGTGTTGCATTCACAAAAGAAATCAGTGTCTGGTCGTGGGTTCTCAGAAGATGAAGCAAAATATGAGGGACGCGATTTTCTGGCCCGAATGAAGACGTGTTTCTCAGGCATCAACCTCCAGCTTACAGAGTCTTAGTGAAAACGTCCAGCTCTAAGAAATAACGAACCAGTTAGGAGCCAAGAACGTGGGTTTGAAGAGTCTTTCAGCTGGTTGGAAGCAAGCACGAGCTCAGGAAACTGTACGCGGGTTTCTGCAGAAACGTGTAAACAAAACATGATTAGGCGCGTCACTTCTTGAGGAGAAACAAATCCCAAACAGACATTGCAAGGCACTTACAGGTTGGGTCGGAATCTCTTTGCTATGAGAGAGGTTAATTTTTATATATAAATTGATTGTATGTAATGTCATAGTTGGGGATTGACAAATATGTCTTTTATATATATTTCTTGTTACAACTGAATGTTCCTTTATGTTGAGTATTCAACCTGCTGTGTGAGTTCAGTCAGTCTGTTCTATGAGAATGTGCTACAGCCTTGTGTGAATGCTCTCCATTTAGTCCTATGTGATGCCAGTGAGTTCTGTACATCTGATGGTGTAGTAAGGGTGTCTTGCTTGGACTGTTTTAGTGCTAGGGTTCTCATATCAGTACAGATTTATATGCTGTTTAGAAACACCATGAAATAGGAAACAAAGAATTATGTCAATGTCATCTAAGTCGTTGACTGATGTGGTCTCCATAAAGTTCCTCTTGCAAGCATGATATCACCTGGGAACACAGTTCATGGGCTGTTAGTTAAATATGAATCGAGTCTTCTTTATCTGCTGTGTATGTCTCATGGGACACTTACAGTTGAAGTCTGGAAATGAATCCCTGTGTGTAAACTCAGACCCTTAAACAAGTTGTTTACCCAGTCTCAGGCTTGAAATCTGCAGTTATTTCTCACTGTTGTTTGATTCCTGTTTATACTCCAATCTGCTATAACTGACTTCTAAACAGATCTGAATTTTACAAAATGCTGATGATTATTCTGAGTTGTCCAATGGCTTGAAATAGATAGAAATGAATAAGGAATGTTTGAGTTCAATTTGATTATATGGTGTATGTATATTTTGTATCAAATTGTCTCTCATTCACTCGGCTAAGAGGCAAACGAGCTCCCCTCAAACCAAGCAGAAAATCAGATGAATTGTAATGGCATAAAAGAAATCAGCTTGTACGCCCGGTGTTGGACAAATTCCAAGGGGGTCAATATAGAAACTTAGAGAAAAATTTGCAAGGCATTTTACACATTAATGGCAGATTGGCCAGTACCAGGTGCTGAAAGCTAAGATTCAAAAGCTTCAACAAAGAAACCATTGCAAAAATGCTTGAAAAGATGCTCTGCGACGGAGGGGACTTTCAAAAATGAAAAATGCTGAAAATTGACTAAGTCTGGAGAATGCACACCTTGCTACCAAGAGGAGGCTATGCAGTTAAATGCCTTAGTCATTTTTCCAAACACCCATACACGATGAACGTGAGACATGAAGAAATGGTGATCTTCAACGGAGGAGATTTCTGAAATTGAAAAAGGTCAAAATTTGACTAACTCTGGAAACGCTATGAAGGAGAGGCAAGTTCACATGCTGAAAAGAGCCTTTTTCAAGCTGGGGCGCCCATGATCTTTAAAGGTCAAATGTACCAGATCTATACAAGGCGTCCGACAACACAGAGCCACGGGCGACAACGAAAACAAAACGATAAATCTTCCGGTGGGTGGATCATAAACAACTGCTGATGAAGTGAAAAGAGGCAGTTGAAGAAATATCAGGAAACCACTGTCGAAGGCGAAAATCAAAGAAAAAGAGCCTTTTCAAAAGAAAGGCGCCCTTCTTTTTGGACCTCCAGATGTTGATAAACGACAAAAGGCTTCCCAGGATAACCTTCTCAGCCTAGGTAGATCTCAATGACGCAACTGAAAGCACAGACATCTGACAGGGCAGTCAACGGATAATTAGGATCAAACTAGGCAACTTTTCAAATGAAGATAAACTTGTTGAAGGACAAAAGTGCCCTTTTCAATGAGGGGCGCCCTTGAATAAAGGAACCCTAAAATGACTTCCAAGTTTTCTGAATTCAGTCATCTTCGGCAAAACAGAGCTGGCTACCTGGTGAGATATCAAGCGAAAACATCTAATTCTCCGATCAACGAGAAATCCAGATCAAAGCACGAGAGGTCATTTCAAAAGGTTGAAGAATGAAGATTGAAAATTCACCAAGGCATAAGCAAAAGAGCCCTTTCTTGGAAAAGGCGCCCTTTCTTTTGAAGCTTTAAACTCAGTTTTTTGCCATCATGTCTCCCAGGCACTTCTCTTCAAGTTGGATCCAGCTCAACAATGAATGTGTCGGCAACATCACAGGATCAACAGATCAGGCCAGATTCAAGATCAAACTGAGGTCATTCAAGAGAGAATAACAAAAAACTTGCAAAATTCAAAAAGGACGCCTAGAAGAAGTCAAAGGTCAAGTTGTTGACTAAAGTCAAGATATTTTGAGTTAAACTTGGCTAAAACACTCCATGATCAGTGGAAATCACCTTTTTGAACTTCAAATCAAGCCAAAACCACTTTTGATCATGAGTTAAGTTCCCAAACTTGTGGATCTAAGGCTTGAGTCTATGTAATCAAGGTATAGGCATCCTACTTCATTATTTCATTGCAGGTTAAAAGATCAAGAACAACCATAAGCTCTCAAGGATGCCATTGACAGATCTAGACAAGGTTTTCATCCGTTCTTCAATATTTCTTGTAGATCTAAAGCAGAAGAGGATTGCTAATTTGAGGTTGGATTCAGAGACAGATTTTCTCAGGAAATCAGATAAAAACTTCCAATCCATCTTCTATCTACTTCCTCTCTTCTTGTCTTAGGTTTTCTTGCATTTTACAGAAAAAGCAACTGGCTACATTAGATCAGATCAACTGGATAGATTCAACATAATTTTCCAGAGAAACCCATCTCGACAATTTTTCCAGAATCAACAAACTTGCTACCCCTATTTTTGGGGATTTTTTCAAAAAAAGTTTCAAAATCAAAATTCTGAAGAATTGGGTTTGTTCAGCATTGAAGCACGAACAAAACCCATGTGCCAGATTTTTTCCGAAAAAATACTTCTCGGTAGGGCGCTATTTTCAGGGGTTTCCGAAAATCCTTTGAACAAGGTCAAGTTTACAGTCAATCTTTAAGTTTTTCAAGATGCAGTACTCTTAGGTACAATATGGGACCAAAACTTGAAAACAGTTGACACAAACTTACATTAGGTAAATCCAATGGTTGATCTGGAGCAGCTGGAGGGCATGAATCAGATCACATTGCAAAAATATTGAAGAATCTGGGTTGCAACAGGCCGCATCCATTCCCATCACACTACAAAGCACGGAGCCGCCAAAGTTACCAAGAGCAATAGCTTGCACAAGAAGAGATGTCGTGTCATCAAAGCATTGACTATCCGGAAGCGGAAGAAGTCAACACATGGATCAAGGAGCTGTTGACCAGAAATGGTGAAGTGTGAAAAGACACCTAGGAAGGACGTCCTACCTTCCAATTGGCATTTATGATACCTAAAGTTGACTTGATGCCTCATTCCAAGTCAACTCAAGAAGGCATTAAATGTAGTTGGAGTTAACTTGATGCTTCTTTCCAAGTTTAACTCCACTTTCCTTAAATCATGCATTGTCAGATCCCACTGATTAAGGATGTCTAATTGATCGGCTAATTTAGGATCTCAAATTCCACTAAATGTGGATGTCTATTTTGGAGGGATACTTTCATTAAAGTTCACCTTTGTTTTCGCCAACTGGCAGTTTCCAAGGCGTTGATTCCTTTGTTTACTCTCGCTTAACTCAGCTAGTCTTCCAAGCACTGTTTGTTCCCCTTTTAGGAATAAATTCAATTGATTGGCAAGAACTCATTGTTAACTCGATGGAGATTTTTAGTTCCAATCCTTTGAGTTCTATATAAGAGCCTTGGGTCTATTGTTTGTTTAACTTTTACTTGCTATGCAAAATTGCTGCGCCATTGTTGCCAACAGCTTTGAAAGCGGATATTTGTTCACTCTTGGATGAGAGTTCGTTGGTTGATCGTAATTGTGCATGATTTCGTGCCTTTGCTTTCCCAACCTTTGTAATTCATTGATAAAGCTTTGAAGGAGAATATCAGAAGGCGCTTGCATTTTGGTCAATCTTTTTAAGTTGTGTTCACGTCTTGTATCTAATAGCTCGTTGTTTCATTTCCCTCCTCGGATAGGAGTCCCTCCTCCTTGGATATTTGTTATTAACAAGTTATCGTTCATTGTTGTTTAATGTATTGACTTCCAAGCTACACTTCAGATAGGAGTCCCTCCTCCTTAGCAAGCTCGTCGGCCAAGGCATCGTAAAATTGTTGTTTCTCGTAAACTATTTCTAATCCATATCTCTCAGGGAGTCCCCAATGTCCCTCAATTTGCAAGCATCGTGAGTTCCCGATTTTAACCTATTCCCAGCCCTCGTGAGGGCTAATATGTCCGTTAGAGGGTCTCTACTGTTGGTCAAGCTTCCGGATTTGCCGAATTTCACCAGCTTGGCTTTTGTTCTGGTCATTCCATTAATTTCATTTGGCCCCGGGACTTGGCTATTTTAGTAAGTAAGGTCATTCAATGAGATAACTCGCTATATTTTTGAAGATACTCATTTGAGCAGAATCAATCACTTCTTCACCAGCTTCAGACGGTTCGTGAATCGGACATATTTTGAGGGAGATATTAATATTTTAATTGTCAAATTAAATATTAATTATCTGGAGCTTATATTATAAAGTTATAATATTATTAAATATTATAACTTAAGTGATTTGCTGAAGGGGTCGACCATCATTGAAGGGGGCCACTTTTTAATTATAATTTATAATTAAAAGTGCGTTCGAGACTTTGGAAATATTAAAAGTTAAAATTCAGTTTTATTTAAATGATGCCTTTTGAGGAAAAAAGTCGACCCTCTTGAGAATATAAGTATTTTTCATTGTGACAAAAGTTCATTATGTTATGAATTCAATTTTTGATCAAGTATTCTTCAGAGAATGAAGCCAAGGGTTTCAGTTGTCTTTTTGGCATTGGAGAACGAGCCATCTTCAGTGTTGCAGTTCAGAGGCTGTGTAATACCAGCTGATCTATTGCTTTCAGAGAGATATCTTCATCCAGAAGTTATCACAGAGCTTCACAGTTAAAAATATATTCAGGGTTTTCAGTGTGGGATTCATCCAGCAGATATTCTCCAGTTAATGCGCCTATTTCCGGAGATCTGGACACTCCTTTCAAGGGTTTTACAATCTGCTGCAAATACCAGGTTTTTACATCAATAATATTGTTGCTTTTTAAGTTGCATGTCATCAGATCTTATTGTAATCGTTCTAGAAGATTAATAAATAGTCTGGCATCAGGAGATTCAGTAGATTCTATCATTTCCAGAGTTGTATTATTTTATTTAAATTTATATGCAATTTCTCTCAAAATCGCACTTCAATGGTTTATTCAATAAAAGCGTTCAAAAGTAAAATAGAGCGAGTTATAGAAAAATATAAACAAGGCTTGAGGGGGATCTCTGATTAATTTATCGAGCAGTGATCACACACGCCATCACATTGAATTTTTATGAGTGTCAAAGTTAGGTCTGTAGAAGTTTGAAGACAAAATTTGGTATTTCTGAAGGATTCGATTATTTGGAGATAGTTCAGTTTCTGAAGACTATTTCAGCCATAAGCAGACAAATTAGTAATGCAGACAAAAGTCAAGTAAGACAATATTTTAGCATCAAATTTATATTGGTGAAGTATCGAGCCTTGAATCTGGAGGATGTTTTTAATATTCAAGCTTGGATCTTCTTAAGGAAGGTCGCGGCTTTCTTGTTTGACTGGTCGTAGCCTCCTGAAGACGGGTTTGGAGTTTCTTAGTTATATCGAAAATAGAAAATTGAGAATAAGACAAGTTTTCAGAAAGACAAAGTGGTGTCCTGTTGGGAGCTACTTGGCTCTTCATGTTGAATAGCGGCACATCCTTCTGCCGTTTTGGAGAAAGGGTCAATATTTTGGCTTTATGGAAAAGTCCGACACATAGCTGGAGGAAAATAAATGTCAGAGAAGCCAGATCGAATGAATATATGAGAAGTCATGTATTCTCCATGAGCCGATAAAGACAAAAGTCAGAGCATTTTTCTGAAAGAATCGTAACTTCTTCATATTTTAGGCGTAACTTATTTTGGATGCATTGCGGGGGTTAAATAGAATATCAAATTGGGATTATTCATGATGCTCGGGGCTGAGTAAGGTGAGCAATACATTTTAGGTGGGCCCGTTCAAATATTTCATCACAATCTTATTTAGTTTAAATCGCAGCTCTCAAAAGATATCGTGGCATCAGGAAATAATAAAATATATCTAGAGCTGAGGACTTCTATATTTGTTAAAAGCTTACATGGGAGTTTAGAACTTTATGAAATCACTTATTGAATCGTGGGTCCCAGCATAAGAGTTGAAGTCTGAGATGGAAGGATTGAGAGTTGGCAGATTTTGTACATTGTAATATCAAATTGATATGCAGCGCTTCCTTTGTGGTGGGCCATTTCAAACATTTCATTACAGTCCTTGTCTATTCTAAATCTGCCACATCTTTTCTAGCAAGTATTATTCAGATTTGAAGTGGTTTGTGGGTAAAGCTTATATATTTCTATTGCAGCCTCTTTGGGAGACAAATTCTGACAGGATTCAGCATGTCTTCATTTTTTAATAAGGATTAGTATATGAAAGTTAGTGATTTGTGGGTCCCAGCTTTTACATTTGGGAAATTTGAATTTAAATTGAAATCTATCTTTGAATCACAAGTTGTGTGGGTAATATTTCCTTTTGTGAATTTTGTTTGTGGGCCCAGCATATCTATTGTCAAAGATTTCATCAAATCTGAAGCTTGTTATTGATATAAACTTGATGCTGTCAAAAGGGGAACCAAATCTGACAATAAGGCCAGTCAGCAATTTGATATGAGGGGATGTAAAATTTAAGAAATAAAACTTTGATTTTTTTATGCTTTGTGGGACCCTCTCAGAAGCCACCGTAGCATATGGAGGGATTGTTTCATAAGTTTGAAATTCTTTTAGTGGAAGGTGGGACCAATAGGCTCTTAAATCAGTTTGAATAGCTTATGTGGAGAGTGAGAAGGATCTCATTAAGAAATATATTGTTGAGAGTAGTGGATCGTGGGACCCACAACATTCCCCATTCTCATTCTTTATCACATTGTATTCAAGGTTTATAAGGATCGCACCATTTGAAAGGAGTTTGGGTTGAGTGCAAAGTGTTTGAAAAAATGCCTATATGCTGTAGCAGCTGGTTTACATGAGTTTCAGTCATATTGTTGCATTGGGAAGTTCAAAGGAAACACTGCATTGTTTCTTCATTTCACTTCAGAGCACAATAGTTGCAATGAGAAGCCCTTTATATTCATAATAGTATCTTAAAACATCAAAGTACAGAAGGAAGCTATAAATAGCAGTTGGTATTCTTCATTCAGAACAGTGGGTTAGTTAAGGCAATTGTGAATTATGGCTTCTAAATTTGTCGATGAGGTAATGGTTGCTTATGAAGAATATATAGCACTTCCAAATAAGGTCAAAGATCGACTAGACTTCGAGCAATATGTGGAGCATCGGATAGATTATAACAAGCAAAGAAGAAAACCAAAGAAATGCGAGCAGCCAAGTGTTGAGAGCATGTTGAATGATATCCAGTGGAAACTTAAGCTTTCACAACGAAGATTAACTCATAGTTTGCAGCAGTATGAGGATTCCCTTTCAAGATGAACCTCATCACGAAGCAAAAATGAGAGACTTGGTGAAGTATCTAAAAGTCTCTATGATGTGTTTGGGTTAAAAAGAGATAAGTCGGTAGAGAATGATCTTCGATCTGCAGGTGGACATGGGGTTGAAAATGAAATGGTGGTTGATAAGGAAATCTTACATCAAGAAAATAGTATGGTGGAGCCACAGAATACTGCTCACAACATTCCAGAAGTTGTAACCAGCATTGTTAACAATTCTGATTTACATAACAGCAGTAGAAAAAGTTTGCATCAGCTTGAGACAGCAGTGACTACACATGTGCAAGATGCTGCTATGGGGTTGTCACATGAAAGTACTCAAGAATTGGGTACTAGTGATGCATTATGTGTTGAGGATTCATATCATGGTGAGTCTGATTTTCCAGAACATACATTTGAAAACAAGCTAGAAGATTCATATGTTGATATGGAATCCCAGGATCGTGCTTTGGATAGGCATGCAGTTACTTTGGGAGTGGAAGTGTGTGTAGATACTGTCATACCAGCAACTTCTACCTTATCAGTTGAGCCATCCTTTGAGGTACAAAGCAGCAGTACCTTAGATGTTGAGGCGTGCATGGATGAAAGCACACATGATGCTGCTTATCATATAGTGAGTGATGACGACTCAGCCTCTTACTATAGTGCAGATTTTGGTGGAAATGATGACACACGGGGGTATCATCGTTTGGCGGGGCAGTTGAAGGTTAGTGATGACAAGATTATTACAGCTTTGGAGCATTTTGATGTTGCTAGACAGATGTTGGCGACCTATGGTTGGAGTGCTCCTATGTCAGATGAGCACGGTGATAGTAGCCTATCCCTAGTAGAGTTCCATGCACTCCGAGAAGCTATTGGATTAATGAAACACAATTACTAGCAGCTACTCGCTGATAGGGACTTTCTTCTCGAGTGGGATTGTATTTGTTATGATGCACTAAAGAGGAAAGAGGAGCAGGTCGATGAGCTCACTCATGAGCTTGAGGTGACTATGGACTCGTTGGAGAGTGCTCAGTTGGCCCTTCAAGAGTCACAGTCATTGTTGGAGGAGCTTACCGTGGAGTTGAGTTTGGTGCAGTCTCCACCAGCTGCAGATACAGTACAGTTATATACAGAGGCAGTTGATGAGGATCTTATATCCACGGGTTGTAGTGAGGATGTGGTTACATCTATCACAGACATTGGTGTAGTTAATTCAGATGGGATGAGTGTTTTGGTTGAGAGCTCTTGTGATGAGATAGTTGATTTTTCCGAGAGTTGTGTGACAGATCACGTCACTACTCCATCGTCGTCACAGGAGATATGTAGGGCATCATCCAGTATGGAGATTTGTACTTATGCTGATTTGTTTCCCCAGGACTATGATGGTCAGCCATTGACAGAGGTGGGAGCATTTTATCTTGATTGCATAGTGAGGAGTGTTCATCACTTCTCCTTTAGTCCACACACAGAGGATTTGATGATGCATCGGTGTGGATTGGCTCCGAAGTTATACCATCCGTTGTGGGATGGGTATTCACCATCTTCAGAAGATGGGATTAGCAGCTGCAAGCGCCAGACTCAGCTGTTTGTGGGGGATTACTTGCAGGGACAGCTATCAGTTTTACATCATGCTGATATGTATCCAACAGGGTTTGCTACTTCTTGGTCACAAAGTTTTCTTCTGGGTACATGGTTACAGATGACTATGGTGTCAGTTGGCATGATGGCTTGGTCAGTTATCACATCCATGAGGGTTTAGCAGAGGACAGGGAGAGATTCGGTGTAGCAGATGCTTCTAGAAGTTCTTATCTCCGCATGACAGATGGATGTGAATTCATATTGTATTGGGATCCAGGTGGTGACAGTTTTGGCACCGAGTATTGGATGGGTCCCATTGGGTTACTTCACTATTCTCAGCATGGTGAAGTTGAGATCAGTTTTGCGCAGAGGAAGTCAAAGGGTATTAGACATGGCAGACTTCCATTCTGGGTTTGGGATCCAGGGATAGCTTGCGCAGTTGTGTTTTTGTTGATGCTACGGGAGACAATTAGAGATGTGTGGGACACTTCACAGTTCTTCTTTTGGGCCTTCCGAGGAGTTGGGTTTCTTTGCAGTAGAGATTGCTTGAGGACAAGCAATTTCAGGGAGGGCGGACTGTAATGTCCCCAATTTTGCGAGCATCAGAGGTCGGTGGATTTAGCCTATTCTTAGCCCTCGTAGACTGTATGTATGGTTAGGGGTCTCTTTTTAGACTTGGCAGCCGAGTTTGTGTCAGAACTTACTAGTTGGCTTTCGTTCGGGGTCATTCGGACATCATTTTCCTGACTTGCTATTTTTAGTAAGTTAGGTCATTCAGCGGAGCACCCCTGCTATTTTTAGCAGTATGGTTTGGTCATGTGCAAAGTCAATCTTATTCTTGACAGGGCCGGTTTAGTTAATCGAGCGTAAATTGAGAGATATTAATATTTTTAATTGTCAAATTAAATATTATTATCGAAACTTATAATATAAAGTTATAATATTATTTAATATTATAACTTAAGTGTTATTTGAGGGTGGAGCCAACATTGGAGAGGGAGCCACTTTTTAGTGCGAACATAATTAAAAAGTCGTTCAAAGACTTTAGATATTAAAGATAAAATTCAATTTTTGTTAAATGATGCCTTTTGAAGAGTCGACCCTCTTGAGAATATAAGTATTTTTCATTGTGACAAAAGTTCATTATGTTATGAATTCAATTTTTGATCAAGTATTCTTCAGAGAATGAAGCCAAGGGTTTCAGTTGTCTTTTTGGCATTGGAGAACGAGCCATCTTCAGTGTTGCAGTTCAGAGGCTGTGTAATACCAGCTGATCTATTGCTTTCAGAGAGATATCTTCATCCAGAAGTTATCACAGAGCTTCACAGTTAAAAATATATTCAGGGTTTTCAGTGTGGGATTCATCCAGCAGATATTCTCCAGTTAATGCGCCTATTTCCGGAGATCTGGACACTCCTTTCAAGGGTTTTACAATCTGCTGCAAATACCAGGTTTTTACATCAATAATATTGTTGCTTTTTAAGTTGCATGTCATCAGATCTTATTGTAATCGTTCTAGAAGATTAATAAATAGTCTGGCATCAGGAGATTCAGTAGATTCTATCATTTCCAGAGTTGTATTATTTTATTTAAATTTATATGCAATTTCTCTCAAAATCGCACTTCAATGGTTTATTCAATAAAAACGTTCAAAAATTAGCAAAACAGACAGTTTCAGAAAAACAGGGAGAACAGGGGTTTCTCACGGTGAAGCCACGTCATGAAGGCTTCGCATGATAATGTTCTTCACCTACGAACACGGGATCAAATAAATCATGTTCTTGTAAATGATCAAATCATTCACAAGTGTATACCTGGTATCAACCATCGATCCCTCAACAATGCTGGAAGCCCAAGTGTCCTTGGCATACTCTGCCACAATCATATGCCTCCAATCCTCCGTAATATGAACCATAGAGCTCAAATGTGGCCTGCGTGAAAGAGCATCAACTACTACGTTCTGTGTACCTTTGATATACAAGATATCAAAGTCATATGCCTGCAATTTACTAACCCACTTCTGCTGACGATCATTGAGATCTCGCTGCCCCAAGAAGTGTCTCAAAATGTTATGGTCAGTTTTGATGCAAAATTTGCTGCCAACAAGATACTGCCTGAATTTTGCTAAGGCATACATGATAGCAAGCATCTCCTTATCATATATGCTATAAAGTCTCTCTGGCCCTCTGAGTTTACGGCTCTCATACACAATCGGGTGCTTGTTGTCACGCATAACCTTGCTTTACCCGGTCTCCTCACCGTGCATCGCGTGAAGCGCTCGAAGGCCCGAAAAGTCCGGTGGTGCTAAACGGGCATGTAGTCATCAACTACTTAAATCTCAAAACATTCACATTTTCGAGGAGTCCAAATAAATGCACCCTTCTTCAGTAAATCTGTCATAGGGGTTGCATGTCGTGAATAACCATTCACGAATCTACGGTAGAATCCACACAAACCAAGAAACCCTCTCAACTGTGTCAGGTTTGCCGGTGTAGGCCAGTCAATAATAGCGCGGATCTTTTCAGGATCCATCCGCACTCCTCCTGCACTCATGATATGACCTAAATATAACAATTCAGTCATTCCCAAATCACATTTGGATTCCTTGGCGTACAAGGACTCCCTCTCCAAAATACTCAACACGGTCTCCAAGTGAGCCAGATGCTCCTGCCAAGTCCTGCTGTATATAAGTATATCATCGAAGAAGACCAACACGAATCTCCTCAGCTGTGAATGAAAAACCCTGTTCATCGTGGACTGAAATGTAGCTGGTGCATTAGTGAGCCCAAATGGCATCACTACGAACTCGAAGTGCCCACAATGACATCGGAAGGCAGTCTTCTCTATGTCCTGCTCACGGACCCTGATCTGATGATACCCTGACCGTAAGTCAATTTTAGTAAAGTAGCATGCACCGTGGAGCTCATCAATAAGCTCGTCTATACGCGGTATCAGATACCTGTTTTTGATCGTCCTCTTATTCAGGACTCTATAGTCAATGCACATGCGTAATGTTCCATCCTTCTTCTTTACCAAAACGACCGAAGAAGCGAATGGTGATTTGCTAGGTCGAATGTGACCCATAGCAAGTAACTCCTTTATTGTCTTTTCTATCTCATCCTTCAACCTCTTAGGATGCCTATAAGGAGTTATCATAACGGGCTTAGCGCCCTCCTCGAGCTCTATAATGTGCTCAATGCCCTTGTCTGGAGGTCTCCCTGGTGGAATATCACTGAATACCTTATCATGCTTGACTCTCAACTGCTGAATGTCCGGATGATACTCAGTCTTCTGCTGTCCCTCCTGTATAGGTGCCAATGTGCACTCGGCAGCTCACTCTACCATGTGTCGCATGAGCCTCTCCATCCGACGAAAAGAAATTGTTTTGATGTTGCTGTCCCGAATTGCTTTTAGGATATGTGTCTTCCCGTCAACATCAAAACGGATCTCCATGTCCTTGAGACGAAGAGTGACTTCCTCAAGTGAATGAAGCCACTTCATGCCCAAGACCAAATCAATGTCTCCCATGTTAACTACGTAGTAATCAGCCTTGAACTCATAATTGTTCAAGTGTAAAGGGAGATCCTTAATCATGCGTTCACACCTCAAAGTGTATCCATCGACCACCTTAACTCTAATCCCTTCGAACTCCTCAGTGATGAGTCCGCGTTTCTCAACAAACCTAGCGTCAATGAAATTGTGTGTAGCTCCTGTATCAAGAAGGGTAATGACCCTCTGTCCTGCTAACACTCCACGAATCCTGAATGAGCCCTCCTGTTGAATGCTAGATAAGCGTGCCTCCTGTATCTGAAGCTCTAACTCCATCTCTGCCTTAGGCTCTGAAGCCTCTGGCTCTGACTCCTCAGAACTCTCCTGCTGTTCGGAATTCTCTGATTCCGAATCCTCATAATACGCCCACATCACTCGATTTGCCTTGCCCTTAGGCCTCAAAGGACAATCGTGATTGGCGTCATAGGGACCTTTGCAGTAGAAGCAAAGCTTCTTCCTGCGTAGATCGTTAAGGGCCTCTCGATCCAAAGGTGGTGCTGCTGATTTACCTTTTGAATCATTCTTGAAATCTGATTTCTCTTTGTTAAAATCAGACTTCTCTCTGTTTCTGTTAAAACCCTTATTGTCCCTGAAAGATGAAGAACCTTTGGAGTTGAATCTACTAGAAGGTGCTGCCAACTCCATACTCTGTGCCTTCTTCATTGCTTCCTGTAACGAAGGAGGATCAAAGGCTTTGATCCAACCTCTCAATGGCTCTGTCAAACCCTCCATGAAGAGTACCACAAGTCGTCTCTCTGAAATGTTCGGAACCATAACTGATAACTTCTAAAAGTCACCAATATAAGTCTCCAAACTACCACTCTGTCTCAACTGAGCCAAGTCTCTGAAGTAGGATTCTGGATCCTTCCTGTCAAACCGCTCCACCAACCTGTCCACAAACTCCTAGTATGACGTGATCCTGTCATGCTGTAGTGTTACCATACCATGGTGCCACCAATCGTAAGCTACTCCCTCAAGATGTAATGTCGCATATCTGATTGCATCTCTCTCCGCCATCGGACGCAATGTAAGAAATGTGTCTAGCTTACTAATCCATGCTTGGGCTGTGACCTTACCACTACCATCGAACATCGCTAGATTAAGCCTGTTGGTTGCATGTTTCAGGTCATTGTTTTGGTATCTAGGTCTCCAATCCTGTCGACCTCTGTGGTGTTCTCGCCTCTGAGTGACAAAACAGTCAAAAGAAATCCTCTCTCTAACCTCCGGTGGTACCAACTCCCACTCCTCGTTCGCTGCCATAAATGTATCAGCGAACAACTCCTCCTGCTCCTCACCTGCGATAGCCTCATCGGGCTCCTGTCTCACAAAAGTAGGCCTAGTGGGCCTATCTGTTGTCCGTGAGGCTGTCCTAGGTGCCCTGCGAGATACTGCTTCACTCCTCTCGTCGTCACGATGTGGTGACTGTCTCCTCGGAGTACCCAATCTCTGAAGTGCTACTGTCAACTGCTGTAATACATCATTAGACTGCCGTTGACCTTCTCGTAAGTCTCTGAGAGCATGTAGAACCTCTGCCTCGTCCTGATCCCTAGGGTTTGAGATATCATTTTCTAGGAACATCACGTTACGTTAGCCATGTTTTTCGGCTTGCCGGTCGAACCACTGGCACTTTGTCAATCGAGGAGCTTGTGCGCGTGTGTAATACACGTGAGACCCAATGCGATTACGGCTGCATAAAGTGCTAAACCCTCGGGGATGGTAGGATTTAGCTCACGGTACCATAGAAACACTTGTTTCCCACGTTTACGAATCACGACTATTTTTGTTTGTTTTCGCGTTTTCTTGTTTTGGTTTTGTGCAATAAAGAATGTCACGACTTTTGGAAAGAAAATGATATAAAAAATCTTAAATAAATGCAATGCTTCCAGATCTAGCATAAATGACTCCGAAATCGATAACCTTTATTTGTATTATTTTTCTCTGCCATTACAAATAGGAATCTCAGATCTACAGACTAGATAAAGTAAAATATTAATTAAAAGAACCTGATTGCAGCAGACTGATTTTATGTTTGAATGGTACGGCTATCATTAATTCCAACTTCTCCCTCTATCTGATGATGCAAGAAGATACCAGAAGCATAGGCGCCCCAATTGGTGCAAACAAACTGGACAGAAAGAAGGCAATTTATCAAAACAAGAAAGTACGCCCTATTTAATGATGGTATGGCCTGCAATGTCAATGGTACGGCTTTCACCCAGCAGCCAATAACTGAAATGTACGGCCCCTATTATTGTCTTCAGATCTCTGGAGGTTAGGCGCCTGTAAGTAATAATCTCCTCTGGATGTATACTCTGAAAACCCTGAATGTATTTCAACTGTGATGCTCTGTAACTTCTTCTGAATGAAGAAATCCCTCTGCCTAGCAATAAATCGGATGATATTTCACACCCTCTGAATCGCTTTCACTGGAGATGGCTCGTTCCCCAATGCTCTGAGACTGAAACCCTTGGCTTCCGTGCTCTGGTTGAAGACTTCAACAATTTTCAATAAACAATGACATAATGGGCTCCAATTCCAATGCAAAACCTTATACACACTGAAAAGTGCGATTTCCTTAATAATAGGGAAGCATTAAAAAGTTCGAACATTTTAATTTAATATTTCCATAGTCTCCAGACAAATTTTTAATTATAAAATATAATTAAAAACGTCCCCTTCCATGATGGGCGACCCCTCAGCCAAAATCACTTAAGTTATAATATAATAATATTATAACTTTATATTATAAACTCCATTAATTAATATTTAATTAAATCAATTAAATATTAATATTCTCAATATTCACCCGATGCGAGCCGTCTGAAGCTGACGAATAAAGAAGTGATTACGCGTAATCCATCCATGCTGCTAAAAATAGCAGGGGTCCCCGCGAGTGCCAATCTGCTAAAATATCAACTCGGGCTAGAAGTGTCCGAATGAGCCCGAACGAAAGCCAACTGATCAAATACTGCCAACTGAAGCTGAGCCAAGCTCCAGCATGACCCTCTATCCAATCTATCAGCCTACGAGGGTGCATAATAGGCTAATCACATGTGCTCGAGAGATGATGTCAACTAGAAGGGACATGGCCGGACTTCTGAAAACTCTATCTATTCCAACTCCAAGAGTCTTAGAATGATAAACCATAACAAGTGGAGGTTCGCTGCCCCAATCATAAGTACAAGAGAATGTATAAGAATATCCATTGGTTAGAGCTTGAATGCTAATCAAACATGGGTTTTGATTGCCCCAACTCGACATTCTTCTCATCTGAGACCATAAATCAGTCCTACTAGGAGATTGTAAAGTCTGAAAACAAGTACACCAGCTGCCCACCAAGTCTAAAATGGTTGACTTGATATCTGATTTTAGGAAAATCAGCACCCAAGATGCATTCATAATCAAACAACCTTGGAAGTTTACCAATCATCAAGTGTGACACGTCCTCATGGTTAGATTTCAAATCATCTAAAAGCAGAAAACCACACTCTGTCTCATGCTGGGAAACTTCATCAAATGCTTCATCCTCCATCGCAAAGAGTGGATTATTATAAATTGACTTAGCACCCACTTCATAGTTAGGATTGTCAAGAATTTGGAAGTCATCCCTTTCCTCTTGCTCAACTCCATCTCGTTGATCCAAATCTGCACATTCAACTTTTGATTTTCTTGTGAAGCTTTCTAGAACAAACTCCTCACGAAGATTATCAAGCTCACCAATTACTTGCTTGATTTCTTCAGCTCTTTGTTCATTCTCTTGCTCCCTAAAAAGTTTGAAATCAGCAAGCTGATCTTTTGCCTACTTAAGTGCCATCTGCGTATCTTCTTATGTATCCTTTGTTGATTTGAGCTCAAGATTAAGTTCATCAATCTTTCTCTCTTTTGCTTGGAAGGCACCAATGGTCTTCTTTGCAATTTCAAAGGCATAATCTCGATCTCTAATCAAGTGTAAATATTCAGATTTTATGATCTGCAAAGAGTCTTTGATAATTTGCAGCCTAGGGAGAGTGACTCCATCCCTAACTCCTTTCTGTCTCTCATCCACTTGAGCCTTCCGATAGATTTCTTCAATCAAACTACGTGTGCGGTCAAATCTAGATAGAGCTTGCACTTCATTTTCAATTGATACTATGAATTGACCTTCACCCTCATAAGTAAGCAAAGATGCTAAACTGTTGATAGGCTGCAAGTAGAAATCAAAACTTTCATTCTTGTCAATAGTGACCCCTTGGCTGTCCCAAGACTTTTGTCCCTCATCACCCATTTGATGACACTGCTCAACATCAGGATGAGAATCAAACTCAACAAATTCTCTAAACCTTTGCTTATAATCAGCTCCATGCATTATTAAATCGGATTTATGTTCAAGAACACCTTTAAATTCTTCATTATCAGGAGCCCTATGGTCTTCTAACTCTACTTCCTCCTCATTGTCAATCAAAGAGTCAATACTGATCACAGTTCTTAAAATTTCAATAGCAGCAAACCCATCCTTAGTGGCTGCAACCGTCTCAGAGAGGTCATTATGAAGCCTTGCCTTACAAACTTCTTCGTTAAAGACATCGTTTTCTCCAATGGGAGCCTCATAGCTTACATTGTTTTCTGAATTTTCAACATCATCCGGGTCAAAGGGAAATTCATCCCAAACGAGTTCCTCGTTGTTGATTTAAGATAGCTTCGATCAGATATAAATGATGATTGCATTCATGCATCATCATCATTTATATTTAACCAAACTGTTCTTAAAATATAAAACCATCAAATAAGTTATTCGAATTTCAGATGATGATGATCGAAATTTGAAAATGGATAAATCGGAATTCATATTAGATGATTGCTGTTTGTTAAATACACACATCTTAGTCTATGGATAACACCGAATGGTTTTGGTTGTTAAGGGAGCCCACGCGCTCAAGGGACACGTCCTCTCATGAGACGCGTCTCTCCTTGAGGCGTGTCTCCCACATATAAATGGGACTTCATTCCCTTATTTGCAAGATATCGAAATCTATAAATGTTCTGCAATCAACACATTTGATACAAAAGAAATAAATCTGACTTAGAATTCTAGAATAGAATTTCAAACTTAGAATTTCCATAGGTTCTTTTAGGATACAATCTGATAAGATTTGATTAACATTTACACTTGTCATACTTGGGTTCCATCACACCGGATCCCAAGTGCTAAAGGGTTGATTGTTACGATCAAAGAAAAGTGCTCATGGATCTTCTCTTGGGGTGTTGTCTCTTTGAAGAAGTCACTTCAACTCACTAATACTAATATCATCATAAGTATGTCTCTCCAAAGGTTTGAGTCGGTAATCAAACCCAAATCCACTCATGCCATCATCATTGTAATGAGGTAAAAGAATCATCAATGTTGGCTGTTTTGAAAACTCTATCCTTCAATGAGCCCTTCATCTATAGATATATTACTAATCTCATCATTAGTAGTCACATGCATACCTAAGAGGTCTTCTTGGTTACTTATCATAAATTCTTTATGTGAAATCTCTTGAGAAGGTCAGCAACAAGAGGAGAATTATCCATCACCAAATCTTCAACATGACTAGATACGAACATCATCTGTCACACAAACATCATCACGGGATAATTGTCATAAGTGATTCAATGACACCACAAAATTACCCTCAACATGCTCTTGATTAGCGAACTCACCATACACAATAGTTCTATGTCATGTCCCGTTTTAGTTGACATTGCTTGTCGAGTGAGCCTATCGATGCGATCCTCGTGGTGATGGTGTGTGAGAGGATCATTTGAGGCGGTTACGGCGTTCAGGAGCTTCATTGTTGCAGTTGTTTGAGGTTGGGCCTTCGCAGAGTCCTTCGAGTGGTTTTTCAGAAACTTTCTATTTTTAGAAAGTTTGACGGGCGGAAGCTGCTATTTTTAGCAGGGGCACCTGGTTCAGCTGGTCAGCTCAGATTCGACCCCGTACATCAATTTGTTGGTCAGATGGAGAAATAACGGAGTATTTAACGATTTATTAAATAATTAATATTTTGACTTTATATTAAAGTCACTTTATTAATGTATTTAAATATTAATAATTAAATGGTATATCATAAAGTATTTTTAATACTTTATAATAAAGTGAAGAAGTTGATTATAATGAATAATTATTTATTCATTTATTTGGGCGCCATTTAATTAATTATTTCTCCTAAGTCCAAACAGGTAAATTAAATCATTTATTTAAATGATTATTAAAAAGAAGGGTTTGGTCGAATTTTTCAAGAGAGCTATATATTCACAGCTAAAGACAAATCGAACCATTATGATATGATTATTCAACTTTGTCTTTTATTGAGAGCTTTGGAGTTTGTGAGAAACAAGGGTTTCTACAGATTACCAGCCATTGGAGAACGAAAACTCTTCGATGCGCAGCAATCTGAGGTTGTGAGAGATCAGCTGAAGAGTGCTATCAGAGTGGCTTCATTCAGGAGCCATACTTGTGCTTAAATTTGAAGAATTTTATTGAGGGTTTGAGCGTTGAAAGTTTAATCTATTGCAGACCTAAGGTATTCATCATTGGCAGCCATTATCAAACAGATTTCAAGCTTTTATTTGCTGCTACAGTAAACGCTACAGTGCACGTGAACAGTGTCGTGCTACAGTACGCGTGAACAGTAAAAGCTACAGTGCCGCTACAGTATAATCCAGATTTGCAAGGGTTCGATGTAGAATATATTTATTGCTGATTGCTACAGGGGCGTGAATAGTACCGCGCTACAGTGCTAGGTTATCATTTTTGGAGTTCTTTGGAGTGCTAGGTTGTATGATAAGACTTCATTGATTTGGTCATTGTGAGGATCGGTTTGCATCATCGATCAGTAGATAATAAGCTTTCAGACTAAACAGGGACGGCACTTCTTTGGCTGCAACTTGGTTTGTGAAGTGTTCATAGGCTGTATTCTCATCAGCATCAAAGGCACATCTGCTAATCAGGTTCCTCTTTGTCCATTGCATAGTATATAGAATGCTTCATGGTTGTTGTAGGTGTCCACAAAATCAGATTGGTATTGTTGTATCTTCATTTGTAAGTCAAGAGTATAGTTGCTGCTGTAGGTATTTATATCAGATTTGTTGTTTTTGCTGGGTGCTCATTGTAATGCCAAGAGTCTCAGTTACTGCTGTGTGAGTTCTCAGGGTGTTATCTTACCATGGTTGTGTGTAAATGATGTTCTAGACCGAGTCTTTTAATTGCTGTTCAAATTCTGGGTTAATCTAGATTGTGACAGTCATGCCTACACTCAGAAAATTCACGAAATAATTGTTGTTCCAGTCATTGCTGTTAAGGGTTCAGATTTGCATATTTCGGTATGAGCTCATAATTTCATGAAAAAGGACAAATCTGTATTAAAGTCACTTGTTCCTTGTAAAGAATATTATGGATTTGTTTTCCAGCCTTCATAGTACTATCAGCATATCTTTCATTTGAGCATTGGCATATGTATTTGCACTTTCTTTATTCCTTGGCAAAATAACATTGAAAAACTCAAGCAAAACCCAAACACTGAAAACATTGAATATCAAGCAAAGGGCAGAAAATTGTGGGTGATTAGGGTCCACCAGGTGTGGGTTCTTACAGTGGTATCAGAGCCAAGATCCTGCCATCCTGTTGGGAGAACAAAAAGAAATTTGAGTTGCTACAATGGAATTCAGTGGATTTTCCGAACAATTCATAAGGGAATGTGAACATGATGCTTGCATATTCCGTGCAGAATATCAGAGTATGTCAGATGAGTTCAGGAATGATGTTTCTTTTGACTGCTACTTGAATTGTGTGTTGGTTTTGAAACCTGGGAAAAGGGTTGTGGTCAATTACATTAGAAGAACAATGAAAGAAAAAGCAGAACATTCTATCGATGAAAGGATCGAGAAAGAAGCAGAAGTGCTTGTTTGTGGTTTGCAGCCCACAAATATGGAGGTGGGTGAAGATAATATCACATCAGAAGCTTCTACCTTGCCAGTCGAGCCTTCTTATGAGGTACATAGCAGCAGTACCTTTGATGATATTGTGTGCGAAGTCAATAGCACACACGATGTTGCTTATCAGTTTGTTGAGCCAATTCAGGAGTACGAGTCAATTTATTGTTCCAGGGATTCTGAGATGGGTGATTCAGATCAGCATGGAGTGATTGTGCAGTTTGTGAATAATCCATTATTCGAGTTTGATGGTGGATTAGTCTATGATAATCCACTCTTCGAGTTGGAAACTAATCACACTCCTGATACTAGTCCGGTTTTGGGCAATGATCACAGTGTTTGGGATCTTTCCAATGCAATGGGGTTTCAAACAGGGCTCACAGAGGAATTTTATAGTGTGTACACGGTGAGGAGTGCTTACAGTTTTGTCTTTGATCCACCTGTACATGATTCTTATTCGATGCACAACTCTTGTGTGCATGATGATTCTCTTTGCGCAGTCAAGAGAAGCAAATCATTTTTGTGTTCAGAGTTACTATCTTCAGAAGGTGAGACTAGAGGTTGCAAGTTCCCGACTGAGTTGTTTGCAGGGGATTACTTGCAGGATCAGAGGTTGGATTTCCATCATGCTAGTGTGTACCTGACAGAGTTTGCTACTTCTGGGTTTCATGGAGGTGGTAGTGGCAGTGGACATGATGGTTTGGTTAATCACATCCCTGGGAGTTTCAGAGGGACTATTGAGAGATGTTGTGTTGCGGATGCTTCCCGATATCCTTACTTCATTTTGATGGATGGATGCGAGAACCGTTTATATTGGGATCCAGGTGGCGACAGGATTGGTATTGTGTTTTGGATGGGTCCCAGTGGATTGCTTCACCACTTCTGGCATGGTGAAGTTGAGATCAGAGTAGCGCAGAGGAAGTCAGAGGGTATTAGGCATGGCAAACTTCCATTTCAAGTTTGGGATCCAGGAATATTTTGTGCAACTATGTTTATGCTGGTGCTACAGGAGTCAGTTAGAGATGTGTGGGATATTTCACAGTTCTTCTTTTGGGCCTCGCGAGGACTGGAGTTTCTTTGCAGTGGAGATTGCTTGGGGACAAGCAATTTCAGGGAGGGCGGACTGTCATGTCCCCGTTTTAGCTGACATTGCTTGTCGAGGAGTGAGCCTATCATTCTGATCCTCGTAGGCTGACAGTGGTGTGTAGAGGATCATTCGAGGCGGTTACCCGACGTTCAGGAGCTTCATTGTTGCAGTTGTTTCAGGTTGGGCCTTCGCAGAGTCCTTCAGAGTGGTTTTTCAGAAACTTTCTATTTTTAGAAAGTCTGACGGGCGGAAGCTGCTATTTTTAGCAGGGGCACCTGGTTCAGCTGGTCAGCTCAGATTCGACCCCGTACATCAATTTGTTGGTCAGATGGAGAAATAACGGAGTATTTAACGATTTATTAAATAATTAATATTTTGACTTTATATTAAAGTCACTTTATTAATGTATTTAAATATTAATAATTAAATGGTATATTATAAAGTATTTTTAATACTTTATAATAAAGTGAAGAAGTTGATTATAATGAATAATTATTTATTCATTTATTTGGGCGCCATTTAATTAATTATTTCTCCTAAGTCCAAACAGGTAAATTAAATCATTTATTTAAATGATTATTAAAAAGAAGGGTTTGGTCGAATTTTTCAAGAGAGCTATATATTCACAGCTAAAGACAAATCGAACCATTATGATATGATTATTCAACTTTGTCTTTTATTGAGAGCTTTGGAGTTTGTGAGAAACAAGGGTTTCTACAGATTACCAGCCATTGGAGAACGAAAACTCTTCGATGCGCAGCAATCTGAGGTTGTGAGAGATCAGCTGAAGAGTGCTATCAGAGTGGCTTCATTCAGGAGCCATACTTGTGCTTAAATTTGAAGAATTTTATTGAGGGTTTGAGCGTTGAAAGTTTAATCTATTGCAGACCTAAGGTATTTATCATTGGCAGCCATTATCAAACAGATTTCAAGCTTTTATTTGCTGCTACAGTAAACGCTACAGTGCACGTGAACAGTGTCGTGCTACAGTACGCGTGAACAGTAAAAGCTACAGTGCCGCTACAGTATAATCCAGATTTGCAAGGGTTCGATGTAGAATATATTTATTGCTGATTGCTACAGGGGCGTGAATAGTACCGCGCTACAGTGCTAGGTTATCATTTTTGGAGTTCTTTGGAGTGCTAGGTTGTATGATAAGACTTCATTGATTTGGTCATTGTGAGGATCGGTTTGCATCATCGATCAGTAGATAATAAGCTTTCAGACTAAACAGGGACGGCACTTCTTTGGCTGCAACTTGGTTTGTGAAGTGTTCATAGGCTGTATTCTCATCAGCATCAAAGGCACATCTGCTAATCAGGTTCCTCTTTGTCCATTGCATAGTATATAGAATGCTTCATGGTTGTTGTAGGTGTCCACAGAAATCAGATTGGTATTGTTGTATCTTCATTTGTAAGTCAAGAGTATAGTTGCTGCTGTAGGTATTTATATCAGATTTGTTGTTTTTGCTGGGTGCTCATTGTAATGCCAAGAGTCTCAGTTACTGCTGTGTGAGTTCTCAGGGTGTTATCTTACCATGGTTGTGTGTAAATGATGTTCTAGACCGAGTCTTTTAATTGCTGTTCAAATTCTGGGTTAATCTAGATTGTGACAGTCATGCCTACACTCAGAAAATTCACGAAATAATTGTTGTTCCAGTCATTGCTGTTAAGGGTTCAGATTTGCATATTTCCAGTATGAGCTCATAATTTCATGAAAAAGGACAAATCTGTATTAAAGTCACTTGTTCCTTGTAAAGAATATTATGGATTTGTTTTCCAGCCTTCATAGTACTATCAGCATATCTTTCATTTGAGCATTGGCATATGTATTTGCACTTTCTTTATTCCTTGGCAAAATAACATTGAAAAACTCAAGCAAAACCCAAACACTGAAAACATTGAATATCAAGCAAAGGGCAGAAAATTGTGGGTGATTAGAGGTCCACCAGGTGTGGGTTCTTACATTCTACTAAAATCTTTTGCTAGTCATTAGTCTTTAAACCATCATTGGATGAATACAAATTAGGATTCTAAACTGCTGTTCTATTCTTTTTGCCAAACCAATCTTCATCATTACCAATCACATGCAAGTCTAAGGGATTGTATTGGGGCTCTAGCACACACTCCTCATAAGTCAAGGTATCTTCTCCAAACTCACAGTCATTTTGATGTGACATGTGCACCTTGCTTGTTGACTGATTTTCTCTCCCGCGTGCTTTACTTGTGGGCTCCAAACCACAAACATGAACTTCTTCATGGTCATTTTGATGTGACATGTGCACCTTTCTTGTTGACTGATTTTTCTCTCCACGTGCTTACTTGTGGGCTGCAAACCACAAGCGGAACTTCTTCTATCTTTGGCCCTTTTTCAGCGACAAGTTTTGATTCTTCTTTCATTGTTCTTATGATATGCTTGACCACACCCAATTTTCCAGGTTTCATTATCACAACACAATTCAAGAAGGAATTAAAAAAAACCGTGCTCTTAAACCCATCTGTCATGCCTTGATACTCTTCAAGTATTTGTGAAGCCTCTTCCTCATACTATCTCTTGGTTTCTTTTGCAACTCTTTTGAAATCCATTGTGGTAACTCTGAATTTCACTGTTCTCCCAATAGGCTGGTAGGAACTTTGGCTCTAATACCACTGTAATATCCCCCTTAGTTTTTTCCCAATTTTTAACACACAACACTTCACCTATTAACGTTAGCCTAAGAAAGATGACAATTTGAAAGTAGCCCTTCACTTTTTGATCACCTAGATCTCGGAGAGGGCAAGGTGAGAGCTTATGGTGTAAAGGGATCTGTTAGCAATAACTGAAATGTTGGAAGTACAAATGATATTGGCGACAAGCCGACCAATATAGAAAATGTAAATACTTAGGTGGCAAGCTATCCTCTTCTAGTTTTCAGTGAGCTACAGGAAAGTAAATGAATGTAAATGCTTAGGCAGCAAGCCAATCTCTTCCACTTTTTAGTGGGTAACAAAAGAAAGCAACTAGGCGGCAAGCCAACCTCATCCAATTTTCAGTGGGAATGAAAGCACAAGTATAAAAATTAAGAGCTAATTAGTACTACTGTAAACAATGTTACAATATGGAGTGTTTTACAATATACTAGGTTGTCGATCCTGGTACAGGTTCAGATACGGGTACAGACGCAGGTACGCCGGTACGACAATTTTTTTTTCTTGAGCACAGGTACAAGAGTATATATATATATAAAATTTATAAATTATAAACATAATGTCATAAGCAGGTTCAAAATTATAAATTTAATTATAAGAACAATGATATTCACTAGACATAAATGATAAACTATTAAACATGGGACATGGGGCATTTATTTATGGGAGATACTCTCTTAAATAGGGCATTTATGGTTTTCATTCCCATATAAATCTTCTCAATCAGCTTAAGGACTATACAGAATGATTCTGACATTAATCTACAGGCTCCACTTCCACAATAGGGTATTGGAAAATTGAATAAGATGATATATTCCTGTATGTTATTCAAATGTGTGCATGTTATCTACGATTGAAGAGCTCTTGAAATCCAATAGTGTAACCTGTTAGCTCTCAAAAACGCAGGCAAGGATACCTCAAGAGGTTGCCAATCTCTTGGTACGTTTTAGGGTAACAAAACAAGGTTTGAAATAATTAAACCTTCTACTCTTCAGGTGCTGCTAGACCTAGGCGGGTGTACCTATAACGGATGAAGCAGACTTAACCTATGATCTTCCTTCCTACAACAATTTATCCACAATGGCATATGGAAGTGGACAAAATGGATCAAACCTGGAACAAATTGTATACTAAATTGAAGACTAAAACCTGATATACAAATGTAAAAAAAAAAATGAATGAGATTGAATAATGTAAATGGTGAGACCAGTGCCTTATATGGTATACGGAGTCAAATGAAATCTTAAATGAGTGACTTCCTTCTGGAGGATATTCAAACTGTTTGGCATATTTTTATTTATAACTGGTATAAACATGCAAGACTATGGTTATTAAGTTCTTCTTACTGATCTAAATGAATTCCCTGATTACTGTCATTAATTGAAAGGATTTAATCCTTCCTTGAAAGAACCTATCAACCAATCACACATATACAACAAATGTGTATTTATAAATCTAACATAAACTTGTTATGTTCATTTAAATAATCAGACAATATCAATTTTAGAGACAACTTAAATAACTTTTTCAATAGGCACAACAAAACAATTAGCACCAGAAATACATCAGCAAATTAGATAATTCTCATTGATATCTCCATGATTTCAAAACATACACCAGAGTCTCAGATCTGTGGAACATTGTGTTCCTCTGAACTGTATCTATTCTATCCTACTATATTCTACCTCTCCCCTCCCATTTACAATTGAGAATGATTATTTATATATCAGTATCCGAACAGACGCATCATTTTGCATTCCAATGTCGGCAAGGAACCGTTTGTATTTGGGATTTTCATGTCGGCCACAGTGCATAAGACTTCATTAATCATTCGCTGTAACACACCCGGAGGTATGCCGAAGGCAACAATATCGCTGATCATCCCTTTGGTCTTCTGTGCCTCGCCGTAACACATCCAAGTTGTGAAGACATCATATCGAAAACCCCTAAAACCCCATTTGTCTCTCGCGCGTCGTTGTAGCCTTCCGTCTGTCACAACGAAGCCATATAGTATTCTTTTATTCCCTTTCAGTTTCATCTTTGCATTCATTATAGCTCATCTGGGTCGGTGAGATATCACAGAGATTACAATACGTTTTGCCGATATGTACTTCTTGTGTCTTCCATTCGCCGAGACCCAAGGAGCCTGTCACCGAAATGCACCTTGTTCTAACTCACTGTCGTTGTAACTTAATGGTGTCGGGAAGACCTTATAAAGAATCCACCTTGTTCCACCGAAAGTTCCTTTATCTCCCGAGTCGCCGAGACAACAGTAAACTCCTGCCGACAAAGTCCCCTTGTGCTCCATCGGCGAGACTGGGCACCTCGCCAAGACATTTTAGTTTTCCTACTGACTGAAATAAGTCTTACCGATGAAGCCATTCATCGGCAAGACAATGAGCCTTCGAAGAGACTCATACCAATGCCAAAAGTTATACCGAACTCATTCCTTCATCTCATTTGCTGAGACTCATCCCGATGTGCTCAATCGGTGAAACGCCCTGATTTCGTTGAAACTCTCACCGAAGACCACCTCTCCATAGATCGCCAAGACATTTTGGTTTTCGTCCACCTGTCGCTGATAACCCCCTTCACACTTATCGGCAAGACTAGTTGCCTTCGGCAAGACACTACTCCGATATACTTTAGTCTCACCGATGTACATTCCTCGTCGCCGGTCGGTAAGACAATGCTCAATCGCCAAGACCACCTGCTGAAAACCTTTAGCTTGGCCGAAACATTTCCACATGCGCCAGTCGGAGAGACAAAATGTTTTCGCTGTGACCTTACGCCGATACTCATCAGTTTGGCCGAAATGAATACTTGTGCACAGTCGGTATGACATGTGGAGATCGCTGTGACGTTATATCGATGCCTCAATCCTTTGCCGATAGAACCTTTGATATGTCTTTCGACAAGACATTCATATTTCGCTATGACCTTCACCGGAATGACTCCTATGCCGATATGTGTCTTTTCAAACACGAGTCGGCGAAACATGACGCGTTCGGTGAAGCATTACACCGATGATCCTGACTCATGCCGATATGAACACTCCCGTCGCCGAGATGATGAAACTGTTATGCCGATAACTGCCAGTGAATTAAATTTAGTCGCCATGACATTAAAATGTCTTGCTGATAGGCAACACAGACGTTTTGCTAGCAGAAGACACAACATGGATCGGGGAGAGCCTAATGAACTCACGCCGATAGGCACCAGAATGCAAAAGATGCGTGACTCAATGGATTCGATGGGCAACATGGGCAAAATATGAGCAAAATGATATGGAAATAAACCCCTATATTTATGAAAAGGATTCCAATGGAAACTTACGGTTATGGCAAACATGTGAAAAAGCTCAGAAATTTATAGTTCCAACATAACTCTTGTCTACTGACAATGTAACTGATTCCCTTTATTCTTTAGATTCTTATAATGGTCTAAAGTTTCACACAATCACTTTACAAGTAGCTTACTAGACTCACATGATATCTCACAATAAGCATAGTCTTCTTATATATTGATGCTCTTAAGATGCACTTTGTAATGGTATACATAGCATAATAATCTCAATGTTCTTCAACAATAACATAATCTCCAAACCACCCTTTTAAGTTTTAGCAGATAAAAAATCAGTTATAGAAAAAGGTCGATGGTGTAAACCCCATTCGTTGTGGGTTTGGCTAGACTTTCTTCCTAGGTCCTCGGGTTCTCTGTGGGTCCTTCTATGAAGGACACACAAAGAACTCAGAGGCCCAGGGAGGAAACCTGGCCGAACCCACATAGAACTAGAACCGTATTTTGCCGGGTACATAGGGGGGGGGGTAAATAGAAGGACCCGGTAGCTTAGACAATATATCAAGAGATAACTTAGCAATATGAAGACCCAAATGTTAGGAAAACATCTCCATGATAGATACAAAGATAAGCATCAAGAAAATAAGGCAAAATACTGAAAATACCAGGCCTGATATAAAATGGCAGTGTTCTGATTTTCTGATCAGCAAGCTTGGAAATGACCAATATGCTCGTATCTCCCTCAAAACATGTCCGAATGAACTCAAACTGGAGGCAAATGATGCCTAGAAGCTAGGCGTCCCAATCCAAGCAGCCAAACACCTCCAAATAGCTTAGTTTATTTCTGCACACTTCCCAATGCACTCACAAAAATGGTATGGCTTCCTTGAAAAGGGCGAACTTGTCCTAAAATTAAAAAATCCAAATCTTCACCAAAAATCACCAAAACTTGAGCAATAGGGCGCCCAAGTATGAGGAATGCATAGGTTCAATACCTAAAAGCATAGGTTCAATACCTAAAACCAACTCTTGTTTCCTCAGATCAGTGCGAGTCAAAACATACTTCAGCCATATGCAAACCAGCAAATTGCAACTGAAGAAAACACACCAAAAAGGAACCAACTGGAAGCAAACTCACTATCACACACCAAAATCAGAAAATATCAAATGGAGCCTTCACTTTTAAAGCTCAATCTGCAACCTCTGAGTGAAGAAGTGGTCACTAATCAGCTAGGAATTGTCTTTGAAACTCAAAACTGATGAAGAAAACTTTGAGGCATTTCATCCTCGAAGCAAGAGTCTGAATAAAATTCAGCAACACTTCGTTATGAATAGATAATAGATACCAAATGAAGAGGCAAAGCACTGTATATATAGATTTCCAAACCCAAAAGTTTGAAACCCCTTTTCCCTCCAATAAGGGACGCCACATTTGGAGTAATATTATATTTAATAGAAATCACTTTACTCCTTCAATCTAGGCATCCAACTTCACTTGCAACAATAAACTCTATAAAAATACAAATATTACTCCATTTTGAATGACCACATGAAAGACCACCTTTTAAGAACAACTTAAGTAAATTAGCTTAGGTGTGGGGACCGAAAAGTGCATTGGAAATATTAAATAATATAACTTAAGTTGTCAACTTTCCAATTCTGACTCCAAGAAAGATGGAGACGTCTTTGCATATATTGGCCTTCTAGAAATAGAAATTGAATGTTGCACTGTTGCCAAAGTGTATTGCCAAAAATAACACTTACTAAAAATAGCGTACTGCTAAAAGTACTAAGTGACTCCAAACTCCGTTTGAGCACAAACCAGACAACCATCGTAACTTATTAAACATAGTAAGTCCAAAAATATCCTTTGATTGAAATGCATGTCACACCCCTCTGAAGCTCTCTGAAAACCCAAAAAGACCCATAAGACAAACTGCCAAACTCTTGCATGCAATCCTTGAAAACTCCGAAGGAAACGTCCTAGAAAATAGGAAACCCTAATCCTGCCTCCTTCTAGTCCACGAGCCTTCGAAAATAGGCTAATAGTCACTAGAATGCACAGGGCTAAAAATAGGGACATTACATCGAGGGTCTCCCTTGCCCACATGCACAGTCATGGGGTAGGCACATATTACCATTTTCTACACTACTACTAGGCATTCCTCGGCCTTGTACATTAGAAATTGTTCCAAGGGACTACCTTGCTTACTTTTTAAGTATTGTTTGTCCAAGCCCCATTGACCTTGACTATTTTGTGATGGATATTTTTGGGTTTTGATTTTGTAGTGGTTCCTGATGAGTGTCTGTAATGTCCCCGTTTTTAGCTCTTCACTTTCCAGTGATTGGTAGCCTATTCCCAGTGTGTTGTCGGCTAGTTAGTGGCAGAATTAGGGTTTCCGGCTGTTTGATGGGTTCTCTTGAAGATTCAGGGTTTTGCTTGTTGGAGTTGGGTGTTTGGATTCTGGATTCTTTCTGGGTTTTCAGAGAGCTTCGCAGAGGTATGACTTGCAACTACGTCGGGCACCCTTTCCGAACTTACTATTTTTAGTAAGTTACGACGGCTACATCTCGAAGTTTGGGATTTTGGATTCTTCTTTCTGGGTTTTCAGAAAGCTTCGCAATGGTGTCGCATGCATTGCATTCTGAGCAACTTCTCGAATTTACTATTTTTAGTAAATTCTATTTTTAGCAGTGGTCCAGTCAGCATCAGCTCAGCAGACTTTCCTCTTCTGTCAGTTCAGTTGGTAATATCGTTTTGGCCGTTTGATGCTTTTTCTGGAGAGATAAGTATTTTAATTAAAATAATGTTTTATTTTAATGTTATGACCCCTTGGCCTAGTGAAACAACTTTATGTTGTTTTAAAAAGGGGGACTTTGATGGGTGGCGCCTCATTTGGAGATGGATTTTAATATTCCAAAGGTTGAAAAATAAAGTGGTAAAAAGGGATGCCAACCTTTATGAAAGTCAAATTTTAATTAATTTAAATCAATCAAGTGAAAAGTACGCCATCTTGAAGGAAGGCTTGGTTAAATCAAACCCTAAAAGCATCTTGAAATTAGGGCGCACCTTCTGGAAGCTTCTGGAGGGTCTTCTCAAAAGTTATAAAAGAAAGCCTTGGGTCTTCATTTTGGTATCTTTTATCTTGCAATGTTATGCTGCCGGATTGGCTTTGGGATTGCTTCGAGGAATGTAAGCCTCCTAGCTTGGCTCTTCTTCTTGCTTGAAAGACAGCAACTAGTTGAGAGGTTTGAGTGTTATTGATTTGTCTTTTCAGTTATAGTTGGTTTCCTATCCTTTGTAGTTGAGTTATATCATTTTCTATCAATTCCAGAAGTTGCTGGTCATGACTGCTGAATGTATGTTTCTGCTCACAAGTCTCAAATCATAAACATTCTTGTTCTGGGTATTGTCTCATTGTGTTTCCCTGTTGGAGGCGCCCCTTCATGAATATTTGCAGATTTTAATATGAAGTTTATGATTTTATAAAGCAAATTCGTCATTCCTTGAAGGCCGTACTTTCTGGAGTGCCTTGGGATTCGTGCCAGTAATTAATAACCACTTTTAGTTGCCATTTCTTATTACTAAACTAGGCGCCATCATTTTGAAGGTCTATTGCATCAAACTTGAAGTCATTTGGGTCAGTTTTGAGTGATATATGAGCAATTTAGTGGGTTACTGAGCATGCTGGTTTTGCATTTCTGATTACTTTGGACTGTCACATCAGATTTATTACAGTCAAGTCTTGTGTGGGATTTAAGTGATAGAAGATATTAAGTTCATTTGGGGAGGTCCTAACAATTTGCGGCTTCTTCATTTCTCTCTAACATCATTCTTGCGGATTGTAAGGCATCAGTATTGTCTAAAACAACATCTTCAGTTTGGTATTTGAGTGAGGTAAATGGTCTGGGCATTCTTGTTAAGCAAGGAGAATCCTCTTAATTGATGCACGCTATATTGTTCTAATTCTATGCTCTTGGCAGGCGGTTTCTCTTCATATTGTAAGCTGAACAGTAGTACTGTCAGCAGTTCTCTAATCTTGCTTATCATGTTTGTAATGATTACTTTACATTCTGAAGTTGCATTGTAATTTCTTTATATCTCCGCCATATGGTCGCCTCATTTCCATACTGGAATTGGGTAGCACATACTTGGTGTTGAGTTTGCTTTCAGCATATTAGATGGTAGGGATCCTCTGACCATATGCTCGTCGTTCTCCGACGCATCCTTGGTTAGAGTTCTTGTATCAGCATTTCATTTAAGATCCTTTGACCATATGCTCGCCATCACTTGGCGCCATTCTTGGTTAGAGTTCCTTCCAGCTCTGTTTCAGCATTCAGATCCTCTGACCAATGCTCACACCTTGCCCACATCGGGATCCTGGTGTACATTATGGTTAGAGTTGCTTCAGCATCGTTTTGGTTTAGAGCTAAAGCCTAACGATTGTGTATTGCTCTGCTTATTGTAATTGAAAAGTTGAAAAATTTGGCTCGGAATATTTAGGTGGTATCGAGCCAAGATCTTGCCATCTTATGCCCATCAAGGTTCATTTTAATTAGATTAGCTTTCAGAAGTTTCAGATATGTTGCATTTCCTAAGGTCCAGGGATCGTGAGAAGTCAGATTCAACTATGGTATCCGAGGAAGGAAAGGTTAGTGATGCCGTAAGGGATTTCATTGAATATGCTAAACAGTATAAAAGACAATGTGAACGTGAGGCTGCCAAACTCTGTGAGCAATATCAAAACATGCCAGATGATTATAGGTACAATGTTTCATTTGATGCCCATTTGAATTGTGTGGCATTTCTGAAGCCTGAAAAGTCAGAGATGGTGGACCACATTAGGAAAATGTTAAAAAGGGAAGCAGAACAAGCTTTGGTTGAAGAATCAAAGAAGGAAGAAGATGAAGTGCCTATTTGTGAATTGCAGCCCACAAATATGCAAGTTGAAGAGAAAAATCAGTCATCTAGTAGTGAAGATGGCACAAGCAAGGTGCACATATCACATCAAAATGAACGTGAGCTCGATAATGATACCTTGGCAAGTGAAGAGTTAAGGGTAGAGTCCCATAATACTTCCCTTGACTTGCATGTAATAGGAAGTAATGAAGAAATTGGCGACATACTTTTCCATGAAGGTCCCGAAGAAGATAGGGATGGTGAAGTTTTCAAAACAGCAAGTATAGAAGGTTCTTCACTCCATTTCCGTGGTGGCGTTATTGGACTTGGGTTTGACCAGTAAACCGAACCATGGGAAAGAAATAATTTTGATGATATCAGCTTAAGTGAATTGGGACTTGACTTATTCAAAGAGTCATCACTACAAAGGGAGCATGATAAGTTCTTTACGGTTGATCATCCTAATCAACCCATTAGCAATTGGGATCCGGGTGTGTTGGCACTAAGGAATGAAAGAGAACCGTTGTGGGATGAATTTCCCTTTGACCCTGATGAAGACCAAAGTTTCGTTTGCATTGCAAGTTATGAGAAGGCCACAGAAGGAAAAGTTGTTCTTGATGAAGAAGCTTTCTCTGAAAAGCTCCATGGTGACCCCGTCAAGTTGTTGCAGCTACCAAGGAGGATGTTGTTACTCCCGAAACTTTCAGAACAACATTCAATGATTCTTCGTTCGAGTTAGGGGCTGTCATAGCCTTTGATCAAGAAGATGGAGAGGTGGATGAAGAGCTAGAAGACCTTATGGCTCTTGAAGAAGAAAGGTTTAAAGTGGTTTTAGAACACAAGGCTGATTTATCAATTCAAGAAGCTGATTGCAAACTTGGGGTCGAAGAATTTGTGAAGTATGATGCTTTTTATGACAATGAGCATTCTCCACTAGTCAATGGTGAAGAACAAGGATGTTGGAGCAGCATTGAGGGCAGCAAAGACAAGGGACAGGGTTCTGATTCTCAGTTGCAGCCTATCAGCAGTTCACCATCTTCGCACTCATATGTGTAATGACCCTGCTCAAATGTGACCTCAAAATGCTGATTGAAGGCTCAAGGAATTTCATCAAACACTTTGCATACAAGGGTCATATGACTGATATAAGATTTCAGTTTGCTAAAATGGCACTTTCCTTCACTTAGCATCAATAAAGATACTTGCAAATGACTCTAAATTGTCTAAACAATGACCTAACATGAATGTGCAACTTATTTTGGCAATATTCAATGCATATATGTGACTGAAATTACTTGCAATATGCAGCTACAACAACTAGTAATTATGACAAACACTTTGGATGCAACCTAAGATGGCATTTATGCACTTATAGCCAAGTGGCATTAATACAAACACTTGGTATGCAAAATTATATCATTATTTATGCCAAAAAGAGAACCTACAGCCAATTGACATTTTGTCAAACAATTGGCATGCATACTATAAGCTGAGTACAATTGATATAGAATTGCTCAATGACAACTACAAATGACCAGCAAATTAGTATCTCTTATTACAACACAATGATCCAATACAATGCTCATCAATAAGCCAAGACTCTTGGCATTTGCATTGATTACAAAATATGATAATTGCTGGTAAAGAAATATGCACCTACAGCTGCAACTCTAAACTTTCCCATATGCAATAAAATTATGAACTACTAATAGTGGAACCTGATTGAATGTTGAAGCCCTTGATGATAGATGAAGTAGCAATCAAATTCCAAGCAAATTGAACTCCTCTTAGGCCCAATCGATGCTTTCACCCAGCCGCCCCTGTTCTTGCCTGGCAATACTTTAGATAAATAAATGCAGCCTCTAAGCTCTTCGAATTTGTTATGAAAATGATTGCCAACACCAAAGGAAGCAATCCCTCAAGTACCCACAAAATTATATCTCCTTATTGAAGAGCAACGAATGAAAATGTAATTTCTCTCATGGCTGATCTGCAGACTGAAACAAAATTGCAGACTTCAAATAACTTCCCAAACTCTTCCAAAAATGATTGCAATTAGCCCAATGAGAAAGACTAAAGTATCTTCCTCCACTATCCAACTAGGGTTGGTGTTGCACAACCGAAATTGGCACTTAACCAGCTAGGTTTGGTCTTTCACAAACGAAGACTGGAAAACAATAAGCTAAGCATTCAGCTTCAGCAGTGTAGTAGAAAAGTGTTTCAACTCAAGATGTCCAAATGCATAGCCCAAGCCTCTTTTTATACTTTTTCAACCTCATCACCAAGAGACTTCTAGAAGATTCCAGAAATATTCCTTAAGTGACTTTATTATTTTATTATTATTAAGTCACTTAAGTCACTTTTTATTATTAAATTAATTAAATAATAAGTCATCCCTTTTGATATTTTATTTTATGGGAATAACTTAATAAATAATTAATTTAATAACATCTCTTGATTTAATTAAATCATCAATTAAGCTATCCTCATAAATTATCAATAATTTGGACAACTTAATTAAATAATTTAATTAAATCACCATACCTCCAATTCGGGGACATGACAATATGAGTGGGAGAGACAATTCAAGGTGTCCATTGACAAGGAAGTGCAAGCTCTATCCATGTTTGATCACACTAATAGCTTGGTTGAAGATCTCTACTGGAAGGTTCAATTTGATGAGAGACTGAAAGGGATTAAGGATGATGTTACTCTCCCTAATTTGCAACATGTCAAAGACTCCTTGGAGACATTGAAATCGGAGTACTTACATTTGATTGAAGATCGTGATCACACCATTGAGGTTGCAAAGAAGACCATTGGTGTATTCCAAGAAAAGGAGAGTTTGGTTGATGAGCTCACTTTGGAGCTCAAATCAACAAAGGACAAGTTAAAAGAAACTCAGTTGACTTTAATAGAGGTTGAAGACCAGTTTGCTGATTTCAAACTTTTAAGGGAGCAAGAGAATGAGCAAAGAGTTGAAGAAATGAAGCAAGTAATTGACGAGCTTGATAGTCTTTGAGAGGAGTTTGATCTTGGAGGTTTCACCAGGAAATTAGAAGTTGAATGTGCAGATTTGGATCAGCAAGACGTAAAGAAGGACTTCCAAGTTCTTGACAATCCTTTCTTTGAAGTGAGTGCTTAAGCAACTTATGACAATCCTCTCTTTGATTTGAGAAATGAGTCATGTGGTGAAGTGACCAAGCATGAGGAAGAGTATGAACCCCAATCAATGGGTGCTTTGATATCATTACACGAGGAGTTGCCACATTTGGTGATTAGTAGTCTTCCGAGGCCTTTTGGTAATGAATGCACAAGTGGGTTTGAGGATGGAGTCTCTACATGGGAAGTGTTGGTTCGAGGAGATTTCAACATCTTCGACACCAAGGTGTTATCAAAGCAAGACTTGGTAGTTGCTGGTAATTTCATTACAGCAGCAAGGAGCAAAGGTTTCAGTTTAATTACTCATGAAGAAGGGGAGAATGATGATCTGGAGCTTGGTGTTTGCACTCTTGACAAACCATCCTCCGGGTGTAAAGATGTTTGGGCTCATACTAGTCAGTTTTGGGAGTGGAATTTGAAGCCACTCTTTGTGTCATCCTCCAATGTTGTTGAAGCCTTCGTGGTTAAGCTTCAAGGATTCACTAGGTGGGGCATCAGTTTCAAGAGAATGCACTTGGTTCTCACCAGCACTTGGGGATGCGTTGAGATTTCCTTCCAATATGTTGAAAAACATTTTCAGTTGGGTATCCATGCTTGGGATTCTCAACAGGGGTTGATGGAGCTTATTGTATATGGAAAGGACTTTTGGAGGGATAAGGATCAAATTTCCAGTTGTGTTGGTATTGTTTCCTTCTTTTCCAGCCACCTAATGGTTCCGTTTGTTCATCAACAAATGGATTGGAGAGAAATTTTGAGTATGGGTTGGAAAGATGAACAGTTGGTTGCTCTTGGTATTGATCTTCGGCCAGGACAAGGGCAGATTTGGAGACACGAGCTTGTTGGTTGGAGGCAGATCAGCCACCTTACTTGTGGAGTTACTCTCGTTTGGGAGAGTTTATCCATTACTACTTGTCAAAGAGGTGGTATTTTTCAGTTGGAGACTACTCTAGTGTGTTTTCCTGTCAATTTTGAGGTGTTATCCTGCAACACAATGCTCATCTCATACACTTACACTTGGGAATTTCTTTGGTGCTGCTGTTTTTCCTTGTGCGAAGTACTAAAATCAGATTACACTTCGCTGACTTCAGCCTTGAACAGCAGTGGTTATTTGTTCCTTCACACCTATCCCATTCTCGGAGTTCACCTTACGGAGGTTTGTGAAGCAAATTTTAATAGTTTCTTTACTATATTGGTTCGGGAATAGCGAACTTCCACATGCTTTGGCTTTTCATTCTGAGACTCTTGGAGTTGGTACCGTAAGAGTGATTAGAAGTCTTCATGGTGGTGTCGGTATAATTCAATTGTTACATAGTAGCTCCATGAGGAGACATGAGTATGAGCTTGTCGAGCTCTTGCAAAGGATTGCTTTCCTCTTTGCAAGAAGATTTGAAGATGTCACATTTGCTTTCAGGGCTTCGTTCGTTCCCATGTGGAGGTATGCTGAGGAGGTTAATTATGAGTTGAGTAACCTATCTTTCTTCTTGCCTAGAATTGTGGTTGACAGTGGTATGGTTGTTACTGTTGACTCTGGGCATCTTGGACATGAGACGTTGCACGATATTGATCTCAGTCCTTTAAGATCTTTCAGTTTGAGTATCATGGATGGTAACACCTTGGAGTTACAAGGGAGGTTAGTGCAGCGTTGGCATGATGTTTTCACTGATGTGATCAGAGTGGTGCAGCAGTGGCATGGTGGGTCCTTCCTGAGATGGATTTGGGAACCTGGGATCATACTTGTTTTGGTATGGATCAGTCCTAATTTTTCTAGAGTTATGGTGGTATTGCTTGAGGACAAGCAATTTTGGGAAGGGCGGACTGTAATGTCCCCGTTTTTAGCTCTTCACTTTCCAGTGATTGGTAGCCTATTCCCAGTGTGCTGTCGGCTAGTCAGTGGCAGAATTAGGGTTTCCGGCTGTTTGATGGGTTCTCTTGAAGATTCAGGGTTTTGCTTGTTGGAGTTTGGGTGTTTGGATTCTGGATTCCTTCTGGGTTTTCAGAGAACTTCGCAGAGGTATGACTTGCAACTGCGTCGGGCAACCTTTCCGAACTTACTATTTTTAGTAAGTTACGACGGCTACATCTCGAAGTTTGGGATTTTGGATTGCGGATTCTTTCTGGGTTTTTAGAAAGCTTGTCGCATGTCATTGCATTCTGAGCAACTTCTCGAATTTACTATTTTTAGTAAATTCTATTTTTAGCAGTGGTCCAGTCAGCATCAGCTCAGCAGGCTTTCCTCTTCTGTCAGTTCAGTTGGTAATATCGTTTTGGCCGTTTGATGCTTTTCCTGGAGAGATAAGTATTTTAATTAAAATAATGTTTTATTTTAATGTTATGACCCCTTGGCCTAGTGAAACAACTTTATGTTGTTTTAAAAAGGGGGACTTTGATGGGTGGCGCCTCATTTGGAGATGGATTTTAATATTCCAAAGGTTGAAAAATAAAGTGGTAAAAAGGGACGCCAACCTTTATGAAAGTCAAATTTTAATTAATTTAAATCAATCAAGTGAAAAGTACGCCATCTTGAAGGAAGGCTTGGTTAAATCAAACCCTAAAAGCATCTTGAAATTAGGGCGCACCTTCTGGAAGCTTCTGGAGGGTCTTCTCAAAAGTTATAAAAGAAAGCCTTGGGTCTTCATTTTGGTATCTTGAATTTGCAAAGTTATGCTGCCGGATTGGCTTTGGGATTGCTTCGAGGAATGTAAGCCTCCTAGCTTGGCTCTTCTTCTTGCTTGAAAGACAGCAACTAGTTGAGAGGTTTGAGTGTTATTGATTTGTCTTTTCAGTTATAGTTGGTTTCCTATCCTTTGTAGTTGAGTTATATCATTTTCTATCAATTCCAGAGTTGCTGGTCATGACTGCTGAATGTATGTTTCTGTTCACAAGTCTCAAATCATAAACATTCTCGTTCTGGGTATTGTCTCATTGTGTTTCCCTGTTGGAGGCGACCCCTTCATGAATATTTGCAGATTTTAATATGAAGTTTATGATTTTATAAAGCAAATTCGTCATTCCTTGAAGGCCGTACTTTCTGGAGTGCCTTGGGATTCGTGCCAGTAATTAATAACCACTTTTAGTTGCCATTTCTTATTACTAAACTAGGCGCCATCATTTTGAAGGTCTATTGCATCAAACTTGAAGTCATTTGGGTCAGTTTTGAGTGATATATGAGCAATTTAGTGGGTTACAGGCATGCTGGTTTTGCATTTCTGATTACTGGACTGTCACATCAGATTTATTACAGTCAAGTCTTGTGTGGGATTTAAGTGATAGAAGATATTAAGTTCATTTGGGGAGGTCCTAACAATTTGCAGCTTCTTCATTTCTCTCTAACATCATTCTTGCGGATTGTAAGGCTGTCAGTATTTGTCTAAAACAGCATCTTCAGTTTGGTATTTGAGTGAGGTAAATGGTCTGGGCATTCTTGTTAAGCAAGGAGAATCCTCTTAATTGATGCACGCTATATTGTTCTAATTCTATGCTCTTGGTAGACAATTTCTCTTCATATTGTAAGCTGAACAGTAGTACTGTCAGCAGTTCTCTAATCTTGCTTATCATGCTTGTAATGATTGCTTTACATTCTGAAGTTGCATTGTAATTTCTTTATATCTCCGCCATATGGTCGCCTCATTTTTATACTAGAATTGGGTAGCACATACTTGGTGTTGAGTTTGCTTTCAGCATATTAGATGGTAGGGATCCTCTGACCATATGCTCGTCGTTCTCTGACGCATCCTTGGTTAGAGTTCTTGTATCAGCATTTCATTTAAGATCCTCTGAGCATATGCTCGCCATCACTTGGTGCCATTCTTGGTTAGAGTTCCTTCCAGCTCTGTTTCAGCATTCAGATCCTCTGACCAATGCTCACACCTTGCCCACATCGGGATCCTGGTGTACATTCTGGTTAGAGTTGCTTCAGCATCGTTTTGGTTTAGAGCTAACCCTAATGACTGTGTATTGCTCTGCTTATTGTAATTGAAAAGTTGAAAAAATTTGGCTCAAAATATTTCAGTGTCATTGGCTCTTTTGGCCCAAGCCTTCATGCACACATGTAACAATATGGTTTTGCAGCTTTGGTCGTATGTTTTGGTCATCTTTGTTCCATCCTTCATTGCTTCATTTAGGGGTGCTCACTTGACTTCGTTTTCTAAATTTAGATGTTGTGGCTTGGTTGTTTTAACCATTTTCCTTCTACACATCTTGCTTTGTATGTTCACTTTTACTCCCTTTTGTGTGTTTAGTTACTTTCATAAATTAAGTATTTCTTACCTGAGTTCTCTGCACTAACTGGTTATATGTTGTGAGTCCCATTAGCCTACTTTGGTCATTTGTGTACATTGATACAATTTCTTTCTTTTTCTTATGTATTTCTCTCTTTGAGATCAGATTGGAAAACCATGTGCTCAGGCATATAATTCTATAATTTTGATATATCATCTTCCAAATTATTCTGTTTTATAGTTAGATAGATTTCTATAGAAAACATTGTTTTTCACATGTCGCTTGGATAGTAGTAATTTAATTTCAGCTCTGTAGAAATAATGAAGCTTTAAGAGTTTTCTAAATTAATCACCCTACAACCTTCTGTGATAGCATTTTATCATTAAAAAATGTAGTAAAATGCATAGGCTGCCATTGCTTCAGAAAGTAGGCAGAGTATGTACATTTTAAACTCAATTATGTTGATAGCATATATAAAAATAATGATTTGGTATGCTTGAATCTCCTTTGGATTCTTCTGTTGTCCAAAGATGTATCTTGGCTGAAGTTTGATATTTTACTATTAGTATGAATGTTTTTGTGATTTTCAGCTGGAGGACATTTACGCAAGTCTGTACCTGGTTAAGTGTGATATTACGCTTTCTAGAGCAAAGCATTGCCTAGGTGAAAAGCAGAGTAAAACAACAAAATTCTGCAGTGGCATATGTTTGTTCCTTGTTTTGATAATTGTCATATGGGCACCAATGTTGGTATGTATGCAAATCCCTGTTTTCCTTTTTCTCCCCTTGGAGTTGCTAATAGAATATAAGATCTTTGATATAAAAATTATCTGTTGGTCTCAGAAGTAAATTTAGCAAAATTTCTTATCATGAGGAATAAATCTGGAATGTATGAGCAGTTAAACATTTGAATACATTGCATCTGACGGCTTCCCAACAACTAATATAGACTGATTATATTATGAAGATCTTAAAATATATATTCATTTTTAAGGGTGAAGTACTTTGAATCGTGGACATGAAATTTTAATGACACATTCATAATGTTCAATAATGACTAAAGTGCGTGAAGTTGGACAGATCATTTAAGTGTCCTGACCCTTCAAAAAAATAATGCAATTTTGAAAATATGGATATGCCACTGGTAATATTTTCTGTCTAAAAGGTACAACATTAATTATAGCTATTGTGAAAAGGTGGTAGAGTTGCACAGTAGTTACGAAAACTACAATACCACACCTCGTCTGCAAAGATTGGCTTTCATGATAGTGAGAGGAACAAATTCCTCAAGGACAACAGCAGCCTGTGTCGATGCACACCCCAAGAATTTTTCTGGAGATCAAATATTCTGGATATGCTCACAGGTAAATTGTCAGAATTTAGGAAAATCTCAAAGAATAAGTTCTCAATAAATTAATCTAAAATGCTATGGCATGAGAAAGCTAGACTTAGCACCAAGTCTGAAAGCAAGCACAAAAGCTTAGGTCCTTATTGTTAGTCCAAGCATTGATGACAATGCAAAACAAAGCACCCGCTTATAAGAAGTCTTAGAAAAGGTTTTCCAATGGTGCAGCCTCCATAAGATTGGCATACACTCAATTAAAAAATTTGGTGTTACAGAAACATCGATGGGGTGGTAGTGGAATCTATTTGAAGACAAAAGCACTAGTGCTATTCTTTAACTAAGTTACTCCAATATTCCAAGGGGAGGCACTCCTTTATTTTCTATTTACAAATATGATAATAAAACAAAGAAGTTATACAGAAATTACAATTCACAAGTTAGTTGGGACCAACCATTTGAATTGTAGTAATTTACAATAAAATAAATAAACTAAATTAAAACATATTGTTGTACCCAAACCAAATTTTTTGCTTCATTAAGGCCTTTTACTTAAAAGAGTCTAAACCTTGTTAAATGATGTCAAAATATAGTTTTTGGGCTAGTCAAGCATGGACTTTGGTCAGTATCATGTCAGTCGTCAGCAGCAATTGGTGAGTGTATGGAGCTCAGAACCTGAACCTGGGACTCAGAGCAAGATATATCATGATGGAGAAGTACTTCACGATGAAATTATACTCCTGCATGGTCATTTCAGTGGCCAGAACAGTGATTACAGAGATCGAATAGATGAGGATTTTTAGCAGAAAGCAAATTTGCGCCCCTGTAGCCTAGGGGCGCCCTTCTTTTTGAAGGCCCAGATCTTGTTGCTTTTGCTTGAAAATGCACTCAATCTCTTCAAAATTAGCCCAGCTTTCCGATGAGCTATCCGATGAAGTCATCTGAGTTGCAGAACTTCGGTAACTGATGTCAGAAGCTGAAGGTACAAGAGGTTGCATGTCACAGAGGATTGTTAGTTCACAGCTTTTTGCGCCCCTGTAGCCTAGGGGCGCCCTTGAATTTGGCTACTCAGATCATTGAATTTGCAGATACTGTCTTTCTGAGATCTTTTCTAATCTAGTCTAGCTTCGCAACACACCAGTTTGCGAGTCAATCCAACATTCTGAGTGATCGTGGCAGAGATTCTACCAGGTACGTAAATTAGAGGGTGGAGAAATGTGGTATTACACACTTGTACATCTGTAAGCTAGGGGCGCCCAGCCTTTAGGCCTGCCATATGGGGTTATTCGCAGTCTTCACAAGACTTGTGCCAAATTACTCCAGCTATCCAACGAGCCTAGCCATCAGCCTCTGGGATTTGGCAAACGTTTATACGTGCGAGGTCTGTGTAGAACGCTGAAAAGTGAAGACAGCCGGAAAATGACAGTGTACATTTCATCTTGGAAAAGGCACCCTTCTCTTTGAGGTCTTAGAAGCAGTTTTCTTGCTTCGTTGCCTCTAGAGACATCTCTCGTAAGTTGTTCTAGCTACGCGATGAGACTGACAGTGCACGAATCAGAGCACTCCAGCTCCCGGTATCAAAGGTCAAAATAGGGTATCCAGTTGAAAGTTACACTTTTGATAAAATGGTGTTTGGGCTTTCACAGGCTAGGGGCGCCCTTGCTTTTGGGGTCCTTAATGCAGCTTTCAGGTGCCTTACATACAATCATTGGATGCGGAATACTTACAGTCACGCAATGAGCCTATCATCCAGTCCGTGGGGTTCATCGTTCGTCGTCAGTGGCAGTTTGAAGCGTCGGATGGTAGAATGGAGAAATGGCTAAGTCTAAGATCTTTCATCAATTTAATCAAAGGTGCCTAATTTTTTGAGGTGTCAAACGTTGATTTTAGCAGTTGCAGCTCCCAGCAAACATTTCATCCTTGCTTTGCAAGCTTCACAGTGGATATCTTAGTTCAGTCACAGCCTCACTTAGTCACCCAGAAATCAGAGCTGAACGGAGGCAACTGTAACTTTCAGTGAGCTATAAAGTAGGAAGTTAGCGAAAAATCTCCTAACTTGTGCAAATGGATGCCTTGAGAGTTAATTTTTGACTTTTTAGAATCCAAATGCTGAGATTGTTGCGAATTTACCAAAAATAATATTAAATTCAACTTTTTGCATGCAAGCTTCAAAATGGGCAATTTTCTTCAATAATTTATTATTGGCGCCCTTTTGGTAATATTTAATTACAAAATTGCATGTGAGGAGAACTGAATATTTTATTATTATTTTGTAATCCGGACTTCAAGTCAGTCGCAGTTCAACTGGAGGGGGTCCAATCAGAACCTTTCTTTTGTTAGTCAGGGTTTAAACTTGAGAGTGGCGCCATTATGCAACAATCTTCTCTATTTATTCATGGCGTCTATCAGTTCTTTTTTATCTAGCTTGAGCAAAGGCAAATTTCCTTCAGAGTTGGGTGAATTTTCATCAACAATCATTGGCGAAGATATTAGAATTATTCTTTTGCAGGTACAAGTCCAGATTTATCAGCGAATTTCAAGATCAAGTGGTGTTTTTGGCAGAAGAAAACATCAAAAAATGTCTTTTTTCTTCTCAATTTCTTCCATTTTCTCATCTTAAATTCATTCGCATGTTTGAAGAATTGGCGACTTTTGACAAAACAAATCATTTGTGTTGATTCAGAATAGCTTCCTCGAGAAAACCCATGTGCCAAAATTTTTAAGGAAAATTTACTCCAGAGCATCAGTTCTCGAGGCTCCAATTTTCTCAACTGAAAGTTCCTTGCATGGTCTAGTAGAAGTCAAATTTTTGCATTTCTGACGTTCTGGATTGTCTTAGAATCTTTTTCTGGACAAAACCTATATCTCAAAATTTTTCGTGAAAATTGCCCTTCGATAGGCTATTTTTAGCTTTCTAGAAAAGTTGTCAGAATATAGCCATGTTCACAGTCAACAGGCAAGTTTTTCAAAGTGCAGTACACGCAGATTGAATTCAAGACCAAATGTAAAGTGCCTTCCAGGAAGGTCTAGAAATTTTGGTGTTTAATTGGTTTAAAGGGAGCTCGTTTATGTGTTGTTAAGGTGCTGTCAAAGTAGCTCTGATACCACTGTGAAGTTCCCTACCAAAGCTGCCACGGATTTTCAATTGTATTGCTTGTCATTTTGTCAAACATTTTGTATAGAACCTGGTATCTGAATGTAGCTTGAAGATTTTGAAGAGGTGTTTGATGTTTTTCAGTTTGATATTTGTAAAACAATTGCATAAAATGATAGAACAATAAGGTAAAGCAATCTTCTACCAAACAAGGCTCTTGTTTCTCCAAATCAATGAAATACAACACATGCAAGTATTGGCATTCATGATGTTGGAATATGCAAACATGGACAATGCTAGATACTCATGATTTCCCTTGCATTCAATAGCAGCAATACATGTGAACCTGATTATTAAGTAGCAAGGTCTGTAACAGTCCTACAATATCAATCTCTACACTAAAGACTCCCTTGACAATCTAAGCATCGCACAGCAACCACAGAGAGTCTAATGTAACACACTAGTATGCAAGGTCTGAACGCAAATAGGACTGTAATATACTAATCAGCAGCTCATAAAGTCAGATATGCATTACATATGACCGCTCAGAATTAATCTTCAGCCTTGTACGACTACAAAATAGCCAACTCAATGCTGATTAGGGTAGCTTTTACCTAAGTGGAGTTACAGCAACATATTCTTAGCATTGTTCATAACAGAAATGACTCATAAAGCATCCAGATTGATGTCTACAGTGAATGCATAAAGGTTGCAGCACTTAGAATGAACTTGCAGATTTAATCATACTGAACAGAGGCTTACACAAGCAGATTACACTGAGAATACGTTCCAGCTTAACACAGAAATAGCATAGACAAACTTTATTGACCTCAGACCTGATATAAGGACGCCAATGGTGATTGTAACTCGTGGTGGTCAGCATTGTGCTCAGAACTCGACAAAATCATTCTGTCTCCTTCCAGAAAGACCTATTTAACTGAAACGCCTTCCAAAAGTCCTCCTTCAGCAAGCCACGACCAAGCAAAATGAAGAGAAACTCGTTCTCTAATCAGCAATCACGTTTTTTTTCTGATTCGCCCAGATTTCATCAGCCTACGCCTTGAAAGGAGTCTTTTGCTTGAGAAAAGGTACGCCTAAGGGTTCTCCATGGATAAACGCCTCCAAAGACAAAATAATGAGCCTCAAATCCGACCCACGCAAGCAGCAAATATCACCAAAGAAGAAGACGCGAAAATCTATCTATCACTGGTTTCTCTTCTTCTTTTTAAAGCTCTGAATCTATTCCAGCTAGGGATGTTATTTCACATCCGAAACTGGGCTGAGAGGGTCTTAGAACCCTAAACCAAGAACTCGCGTTCTTCCCGTGAGAGAGGTATGCATTTTCCAGAAAGTCTGAATGTGTCGAATGTTCTCTTCTTTTTTTTCTTTTGTATTCTCCATTCCAAAAATTAAAATGACTTCTTTTACTTTATAAAATAATATTTCAATTATTTCGTAAGTCACTTTTTTAATTTTCATTAATCAAACATTAGTGACTTTTACAAAGTAGTAATCCAAATATTTCACAAGTCACTTTATACTAGATTTATTAATTATTTAATATTCCACTTAAATGAAATTTAAGACTTGGGCAATATTAAATAGTTAAGTCATTCCATCCAAATTTTTGGGGACATTACACCAAATCGGTCTTAATTCATGATTTCATCAGAAAAGTTGAGACTGATTTGTATCAAGTGCATTCAGAGGGTTGACAGGCGTAGTCACTCAAATTTATATGGTTGCATGCCTCGTATGGCCGATTGTCTTCCAAAGCCGGTTTAGAGGGTTGATACTATTGGAATTTTGCATGTGTAGCAAGTTCGTTTGCATTTCTCACAACCAGAGTGTGCACAGTCAAACCTTGCAGTTTCGTCATGCAACACTCTTTCATTAAGGAAAAGCATTAGAGACATCAAGCTGCAGAAGAGATAGTGGCCATCACTTCAATTACGGAGCCGCCAAAGTTATAAATGCTAGTTTGAGTGTGTAAAGATTTCCAAGATTGCTCAAGTTGTTGACAAGCAATGAATTGGCAATTAGGACATGTGACAACCTCAGATGGTGATGCAGTCAACAACCTCGTGGAGAGGTTGGTTGTTCTAGATATTAGCCAGTGATCAGTTAGTTAGAACTTGCAGTCGTCTGCGAGGACAAAATCCACAGCATGCAATTAGAACTTGACATTCATCTTTAGTTCTCTTTGTGGGGTCCACACATGTCTTTCTTTATCCTCGGAGATATCTTGCAGGACTTGGAGTTTTATTAGGGTTTATGTTAACTGATGGTGGTGTTCAAGTTAACTTGCTTTCAATAAGGACGTGCATGCTCACACATTGTCCATTTAGATTAGATGTACCGGTTAACTAATGGTAGCTTTCCAGTTAATTGTATAGTTTGCTATATTAGGGTTTAGTATAAGATCTTGCATGCTTGCAAGACTCTAGTTGACTCAAGGTGATTTTAGGGTTCCCTACACCTTTGATGTCTATAAATAAGAGCTTTTAGCTTATTTGTGAATAACTTTTGCATGATAGCATACATGCTGTGCCCACCTTGCCTGTAGTATTGCTATTATTGTATTTGTTCAAGAACTTTTGCATCAGAGAGTAATATATGCTGTGCCCACCTTGCCTGTAATATTGTTTTTTCTGTATCTGTTCACAAGTATTTATTATAATGATGAGTTGTTATGCCACTCGGGTTTCATGCAGTTATTATGGTGAATGCTTATCTTAGTTAAATATAGTGGCTAGTTCGATCATAAATTGTATGCGTGTCTCGTCTATGTAGTTTACTATCCTAGTTGGCTATCCTTTGTGTTGTGTTTGTAATAAGCCTATTCAGATTGAGCAAATCGTTGTGCCCACCTTGCTTTCAAGTTGAGAATCTGGACTTAAAGCTTATCGTATGATGTGTGTGATAATAAACTTATTCAGACAAGCAAATAGTTGTGCCCACCTTGCCTTAATGTTGTAAAGTTGTACCCAGTTGATCGTATATTTGTCGTTTCCAATAAACTTCTTCCCAGTTGAGCAAATAGTTGTGCCCACCTTGCCTTCACGTTGTGAAATTGTACCTGAAGTTTATCGTATTAGAACATTCCTGCTCCATTTCCTCATTCTCTATTTTCTTGAGGAAACTGGATAGATTTAAAGTAGTTAGCTTAGTTGTAGTTAATGATCTGCAAAACCAGAAAATCCTTAGCTGCAACGTTCTTGGTTTTCTTAAGCTTGTGCCTCTTCCAGCTGAGAACAAAAAGATAGGACTTAGTGTAAGAGACCTGGTGTCTCTCAACCCAGCCGTTGACGGAAATGCAAGTTTTTGTTTGTGTTTTGATATTTTATGGATTTTGCAGTATAATGAAATGGTGCGATTTTGGAAATAAATGTTTGGAAAATATAAATAAAATACTAGAATATGAAATACTGAAGCAAACAACTCCTAGATTGAAGGCAAATAGCTGTATTATGATAACTAAATGATTACAACACTGAATCTGAAACATGCAGACAAAAAGGCAAAGCAATATGTATTATTTGAAGAACCTGATTTCTGCTTGCAGCCGCCTGTAGAAAGCATGAAATAGTACGGCCAATCCAAAAGACAGACTTTCCGCACAAAAGAACGATTGCAGATGCGTCTGGAGACCTAGGCGCCCAAACTAGTGAAGTCAGAATGCAAAAAAGGCAAGGTGTTTTGCTTGTGATGAGAAGTATGACCTTGCTGCTGTAAAAAGTACGGCTCAATAACCAGCAATAAATAAATCCGTACAGCCATGGAATGTGTGCTAGATGATAGATAAATAACGGCCAATGCAAAGATTCCCCTCTGGAGAGAAATTGACCCAAACCCCAATCTGAAACTCCACAAATATGCTCTGATATGACTTCTGAATGAAGCCACTCTGATGGACAAGGTTCAACTGGTATTTCACAGCCTTAGTATGTCTAATTCTGAAGAGTTGACGTTCTCCAAAACCTGTTTGCAGAAACCCTTGTTTCTCCAACTCCAAAATGTTCTCAAAGAGAAAAGACAAAATTTGAATAATCATATCATAATGAGCTCTATTCTGTCTTTGAGAAAATATATAATCTCTCACAAGTTCGACCCCCTCAAAAAAGCAATTTAAATGCATTTAATAATATAAAATTTGCCCTTTTTGAACTTAGGCACATTAATCAATGAATGGCGTCCAGTTTAATGAGTAATAAATACTCATTTAATAATCATTTCGCCTCTTTTATTATAAATTCATTAAAATACTTTATAATAAGCCATTTAAATAATTAGTAACTTTAATATTTCACTTAAAGTGACTTTATAATATAAAGTCATAATAATAATCATTTAATTATTATTAAATGCTCCATTATTCCTCATTTGCTCATCAAACTGTCAAACTGGGTCGAAACTGAGATGACCAGTTGAGCCAGGTGCCCTGCCAAAAATAGTAACCCTTGTCGGCTTGACTTACTATAAATAGTAAGTGCCTAAATATCACTTTGTAAGACTCTGCAAAGGCCCAAACTTGAATCAACTGATGGAGTAATGTCCCAAAACTCAGGATAACTGCCAAAAGCAACCCTCTAAACACATCTGTCAGTCTACAAGGGTCTGAATGATAGGCTAACCCTTCAAGCACCTGAACTGCCTAGGAAGGGGACATTACACTTAGATTACTTTTCTTTTCCATGCATTCCAGCACTACGAGGGAGCTTCCCCTCCTAATTTGAAGAGCACTCATTACGCAGTGTGCATAGCTGTCTGTACAAACTTGCACTGTAGAGGTGTTAGTTTTTACACCAACACATATATCATACATTGGCCTTCCTTGTTTTGAGGTGCAAACCATAGTTGTTCAGTCCTTCCATAGAAAGATTCTAAAGAATTGACTTTGGCCCTTCACCTGGTTTGACATAATCATTCATTATTTAATTTTCATGGCTGTCCTAAAAAATATTGGTTCATGCCATACAACAATATGAAATGTTAAATGCCTAAACTAATAAAATGCCAATTAGGCTGGCTCTAGCAAGGACAAAGCCATTGAAATCCAAATCTATGTTTGTCATCTGTAATGTCTCTGATTTTTGACTCGCCATCATAAAATTTAATTTAATTAATTAAATATTATTTTGTCCTGAAATCATATTTGGGGCATTTATATTTAATTAACTAATTATTTATTAAAGTGACTTATTTAAAAGAATGGAGCAAATATTAAAAAGGTTACTTTGGTGGTGAAAAATATTTAATGTTAAAATATTATAACTCACTTTTATGAGGGATAAAGTGAATTTTATATTAAAATTCTGGAGAGTTCTTGGGAGGATTATAAAAGAGGGCTGATGGGTCTCATTTGGGAGATTAGATTGAATATTGTTATTTCTCTAGAGATTTGTGCCTGTGGCCAAAGTTTTCATCAAAGGGACAAAAAACCCGGAAGGTAAACTATTAATAAATATCAAATGTTCTAAGTTCACCACATAAACTATATTTATTATTAGGGGATCTCGATTAAAAAAAGAAGTATTGCAGCTTTTCTATTTGAAGTCGTAGGTTGTAGAAAGGAGCTATCATTTGGTTTTTGTTGGAGAAGACTTATGTCATAAGGACTCTATTGGAAATGTTGTCATTGATGTCAAAGGCATTGGACAAGATTGTTGAACGAATTTGTCATTGATGTCGAATTACGAATGAAATATACAAAAGCAAATAGATCCACTTGTGGAAGAATGAAAATATGTTTTGTACAATAGTATCAATCATGGTTGAAGACTTAGGACGATATTGATGACTATTTAATTGATGTTTTGTCCAGGGAGGCATCGCAACTATACAAGTATAAGTTCTAAACGTGGTGATTATATCGTGACATCCTGACATGGACTAGTCAACAATCAACAAAGACCTGCCTTGACTCACAATAAAGAAACTCACATAACATATCAGGGTCGTTTAATTGGAAGAGCCGATATCATTTAGAGTGAAGTGATTTCGCCTAAGTCTGAATGGTTTGGTCCGCCTCTAGCAGAGTTACTAATATTATCGGGCCTCCTTTCCAGCACACCAACTCATAGATGGCGGAATTGTTGAAGAAGACATTGTTGATTATGGCACGCAATGGTGAGTAAGTTCTCTGGCTGACGTGGAGTCTATATTCAGAGCAACCGCTATTATGGCTTCATATTTGGGATACTGGCGGCTTTTGAGAAATACATAGTTGGGCTGTTCTCAGATTAATATTTAGGCGGCTTCTGAGAGATATATAGACGGGCTGGTCAAGTTTTGATCTTTGAATCATCATTTGATGCGATTTAAGATGTCTCCATGTTAACAAGATTATCAATTGATTAAAAGATGCGAATTAAGATAAAGAACGAGTTGTTCTTTATAAAATCTAATTTCTTCAAAAGCAGCGCTTAGTTTTGTTAATGAAAAGGCAGCAAAGGGTTATAAAAAATCGGAAGAGGTGTGATTTATTTCTTTTGATACAAATCAATCAAAAGCTTTAAGTGAGTAATACAAACTTCAGAAACGGTGACCACATAATTACTAAACTAAGGAGTGTGTCTCATACGATTAACAATAAGACAAGATGTGATGAATGCAGCAATCAAAAAGGAGGAGATATCGATTGTATTTTGAAGTGTTAAGAATATTAAAGGAAAGTGCAGCGATTAATGGAACAGCAACTTAATTAAAAGAATAACAAATTGTTTTGAAAGGATGGTGTCTCTTAAATGAAAGATTGCATTCTTTCATCAAGATATGAAGATATATATCTGGAATGTGTGAGTAGGAGAGTGGTGTGTGCTGTGTGAAATAAAAGTTATATCATTCGAACCCAGCAAGTGAATCGAATGAAGATTTTTCAGAATATAGAAAGGTTGTAGAGAGTGTTGGAGTGTGGATTTGATTGAACATTAATTGTGAAAGAGAGAGGAAGTAATCAAAATCAAGGTTGCACGAAACTGTATATCATCTAATGTACAGATTAAGAAGTGTGTGGTAAGTGTGTGGAGATTAGATGATCTATCCTATAAACACTAACACAAATATATGAAACATATAAACAAATATATATATATATATAGGCAGATTATCAAGAGGAATAAGTGCACTTTACAAAGCATATTGAAGAGGAAACCTATGAGAAGAATTTGTGTAAAGTTTGGATTAAATTTATGAGAAGATTGTGAATGATTATGATCAGCTTTGTAAAAAGAGATTGTGCACCATTTGGATCAGATTTGTGAAGGAGAAACATAGCAGATTTGGTGCAAATTGAAGAGGCATAATTGGGCGGCATTGTATGAAGAATTGAACAAGAGGATATATGAAGATTTTTGGAGATCATTCAAGGAAGATAGATCACGTGGAAGAGTAGTATTGAAGAGGAGATCTTAATTGTCCATCATCCGTTGAAGAAGCAATATTAAAGGTGGAACATTATTCTTGATATCATTATCTTTGCTAAGTTGGTGCTTGGCAAGTGGGGATTGGTGCCTCCAGTAGGTTGGTGCCTACTAACATTAGGGGTTGGCGCTCCTTGTACGTTGGTGCCTACTAAATCAGTTTAAGGGGTTGGTGCCTACTAAACCACATAATTGGTGTTTCAAGTAGCTTGGTGCCTACATTCATTGTAAAAGCTTATATAATTCATAAAGTACATTATTTGTACCGTGGTTTTATCCAATAAGGGTTTCCATGTAAAATCTTGGTGTCAACTTGTTCATATTGTGATATTCTTGCATAGTTGATTTTGTGTTAGAGTTTGAAGTTGATAAAAGTTTGTTGATATACTGATTCACACACCCCGCCCCCCCCTCCCCCTCGCGCCCGCCTGCCTCTGAGTATATCTTTGTGCTCTTTAGACTCTTTATGCAGTGACCGGCATTTTGGAGTTGAAAAGTTATTAACAAAGACATCACAACTTTTGGAAAAAAGTTAATTTGGAGAGTTCTAGAGCAAATAGAATTTCTTGATTACCCAGCTGCCACATTTTGCTTATTTTAGTTTAATAAAAATGAAGGCAAATGAGTATCTCAAAAAGGTGGCCACTAATGTGTAGATGGAATTAATAAAGGTAAAATTTAGAGAGTCCTAGTGGCTTTTGGAGTGTATAAATCTGCCACCTAGCTGATTTTATCGCAGCTCTACTTTGGAAGTTGTTTAAAAAGGTGAATGAAAAGGATGCTTACTCACAGGGATGTATTCCAATGTACTCCGAGAGTAAACGGGAATAACTTACATAACATAACTTACGTACTAAAAGATAATGCACAAAATCATCACACTTGTCTTTATTGATAGAATGTATGCCAGTACAATCATAACATGAATAATCATAGCAACAGTAACATCTGACTACATGACTCCGAATGCATATAGTATGCCGGTGGTGGTTGAAGGACTAACCGTCACGTCCCTTCATTACACTAATTATTTCGTTAGGAACGTAATTCCCGAGACAAATAACATGAGAAGTACATAGAAAATATTAACATTAATTAAAGTCTTATTTACTTATGACTCATGACTAACCAAGTACACTCTCAGTTGACTACATCATCCCCCCCACAAAGTAGTCGTCTTCCAGATGACTAAAAACCAAAAATGGGCTAGCCAAGTCTTTGCTTTTTTGATTAGCTGACTTTCCCTCTCTGCACTGCCATACTTGTGCATCCTCCAAATGTGTGTCCCTTTCCGCCAATTGCCTATCTCGCTTGCTTAGGATTGTGTCTCTCTCAGCCAACATCCGGTCCTTCTTTGCCAATTGCCCCTCGAGAGAGGCAACTCTCATCTACTCGACAACCGTCACCAGAGCCAACTGAGCCAACACTCTGCCCCTCTCAGCTAACACTCGATCCTTCTCCGCCAACTCTCGCTTGGTAGTCTCGGTCGGCTTCGTAAATGCCAAGATCGTCTCAGCCTCATGTACCACTAAGGAATCATGACCCATGTCAAATTGTGATGGTGTTGTGCGTGATCGTGTCGCGACGTGAACTGATTGTGATACTGGTGACTTTGGGCGTGGGGTTGGCAGCTATGGCTGTATTGTTGTGGCTGGTTGCATTGAGATTTGGCAATTCAATTGAATCTGATGGGGGTCTAGGGGTAGCGACCCCAACGGGGTTGAGGGGCAATGCCCCTTGTGGGGGTTTGGGGGTAGTGCCCCCAACGAGGTCAAGGGGCAGCGCCCCTTGCGGGGGTCTTGGGGCAGTGCCTCTAGTGGGGTCTCGAGGCAGTGCCCCTCCCAAGGTCTGGACCAATTTAAGACTCCCGAAACCATACAAAACTCCATGGTGCACCTCAATTTCATGATTTTCGAGTGGCAAAAAATAATGCTAACAAAGCCGGAAAATACAGATTTTGCATTGTTCTTATCCCTCTTATCTGCATAGCTTCCTTCCGCACCTTGTATTGCTTCCTCACTCCTTGCTTTCCATATGAAACCTTTAAGTCCTGTTGGCGTTTCAATTCGCACCTCTGGAGTGCAGATTGGAAACAGACAGCTATGCACAGTTAGACTGCTCTTCGAATTAGGAGGGGAAGCTCCCTCTTTGCTGATTATGCCACTAAAAAGAAATGCTAAACTGCTTTCCGATCTTTTCTTCTTAGATGAGAGCACAAGGTTATAAAAATCTTTGCATTGCAGTTGAGGTTTTCGCTGGTTTCGTAATTTCAACTACAACTAAGCCTAAACTAATGACGCTTCTAACTTCTCAAGTAAATTTAGAGCAAAAGAATTTAGAAGTAAACATGGAATGGTTGCTAAACACAAAACTTAGATGAACTTGTTTCCAAAACACATCTGAAGACTTATTGTACTTTCAGATGTAAGCTGAAATAAAGTTCATGAAAGTAAAACATAAAACAATAACACTGAAAGATTATGAGACCGTAGATCTAAACAAGGTAGGTATAAAATTTATTTCCTCAAAGCTTTCCAACAACAGTTACATGTTTGGGACAGCAAATTGTAGCAAGAAGACAAGCATACAATTTATGATCAAACCAAATTACATTGAACAAAGTGAATAGATACTCAATAGCAAACTTGTAGGAACTTAGGCTCAACAATTTTGTTATAGCAACAACGTTGAAAATAATGAGCAAGGCTGCTCTTATTTATACACAAACACAAGAGTAGGGAACCCTAAAATTTCCTTGTGTTAACAATCAGTCTTGTCAACATGCAAGATTTATTCCTATGTCTAAACAAAGATAACTAACAGTTAATTGGAATGCCTAACATCAATTAACTGATCTAAAACTAAAGAAAACTCCAACTGTTCAATAGGTAACTGCAATGAATAGACATGCATGAAAAGAGGACGGTCAGTTAAACTCGGAAAATGCCTCAAGTTAACTGCTGTCATCACTTGAGTTCTATTTCTGGAAATATTTGCACGCTTCAACTAGCAGTTCACTGATTGGTAACTTTGGTGGCTCTGTAACTGGAGTGATGACCTTCGTTTCTTATGCAGCTTTATGCTTTTGATGGTTTTCTTGATTTTTCTCAATGGAAGAGTATTGCATGATGAAACTGTGAAGTTTGATTGTGAACACGGATATGTTCAGACAAGTTCTGCACAAAACGTAAAAATAGCTTCGTTGAATCTTTTTCAGAAGAAGGGCAGATTTTTTGAGAAAAATCTGAGATATGGGTTTTGTAGACAATGTCATTCTAAATAGACCCAAATCGTTCGTTTTTCAAAAAACCATTTTTTCCAGCAATATGTGAGAACCCCTCAAAAATAGAAGTTGCGAAGCAAATTTTTTCAGAAAAATCGAAGATATGGGTTTTGTAGGTGCTCGTGTGCTGAAGAGACCTAGATCGTCTGTTTTTTTGAAAAGCTGAGTTTTTCTTGAAAAAAGATAGTTTTTTGAAAAGTAGAAGCAATGCATTGTACCGGTTCGGTTTTGGTTCGTTGGTTCGAACCCGGTACCGTTCGGTAAAAATTTTTTGGGGTTGGGTTCGGGGTAATACAAAAACATATAAAAATCAGAAATATATACATATTTGCAGCAGTAATTAAGTTCAGAATACACCACCATATTAATAGTCAAATAACATAGCAAAAATACACCACCACTTTATACTCAAATGTCATGATATAGATTCATTTGGCATATTTTATTGCTTCCTCTTCAAACATAGGATTTGAGAAGTATGTATCCAAATTTTGGATCTAAGAACATGTTGTGCATTTGTTTGAGCTGTCAAAAGTAGGTATGCACAACTTGCCTAACCTTCATTGTAAGTCCTAGCTGTGGGTTCCTCTCTCTTTCTTGGGTCTGTTTCTTAGCTTCAATTGGCAAAAATTGGTAAGAGACATTGTTTCATGAGATTATTCCTAAGAGATCTATACTCATTTAGGTAGTCCAAATAGCTCTGTCCTACATTCTTCTGTCCCTCTGACCATCTAGGTCTTCTGCTCTATCCAAAATTTAGGCATCAGGGGTCTAGTTACTGATCCTATTATTGTTCTGGTATTATTATTATTGTTGTTGTTTGCAGAGTTAATTGCATCACTGTTCATATTTTCAACATTTGTGTCAATAACTTGGTCAACTGCTGCTGTCCCTGTATAAGTGCATTTAGTTGCTGCTCTATATTAATGTCCTCATGTGAATTTCTTTTATCTTTGTTTGCCATAATTTCTTCTACTTCCAAATCTGCAAATGAAAATCCTTCTGTATTTTCCAAACATTGAAATTGTGGCCTTTTGAGTTCTATCTGATAGCACTTGTTTATTCTATCACTTGGATGCATATGGAGTGTATTTCTACATCAATCTGTTAGAGACCCAACAGGCTGATAGGAAAACTAGCTTAGATACCAGTAAAATATCCTTAACTGATTTTTTTGTATTTTTGACAAATGTTTGACAAAATACTCTTATGAACTAAATAAATGCAAGAAATTGATTTACTTTGGTCTAACCACAATTCATGCAGCTATAAAAATGAAATAGTAATGGTATTCAATTGAAATTTATCTCAACACAGCTACACACGAAGACAACCCATATCTATTTCATGTGTTAGAGGCAAATATTAGGGTTAGAGGGAATAAAATAGTCTTTAAAAGTCAACAAAAGGTCAAAAAATTAATTAAAAATTGCAAAAACACGTTGAAAAAGTCTGCCTGGGCACAAATTCTACCCGGGTTCGAAAAAAACGGACCCTGGCCGAACCCACAGTCAGGGTTTTGAACCCTAGTCGAACCCACAGTCGATTTTTCAAACCCACAGCGAATTTGATCGAACCAGACCCGAATTTCGAACCCGAACCGAACCCGAATCGTACCCGGGCTTCCCAGGGGCGAACCCGGTAACTTAGGCAACAGAGGTAGCAGAGACATTTTTTGAAAGAAATCTGAGGTTTGGGTTTTGTGGCCAATGTCGTGTTGAATAAGCCCAGATTGTCAGATTTCTCAAAAAATTGATTTTTCTTGAACATGCAAGAAACCCTAGAAAAAGTGGAAGTCAAAGAAGCAGTGAATTTTTTTTTCAATCTTTGAAGAGGAATGAAATAGAAGTTGACCCAGATTGATGAAAGCTGAAAACGATGACCTTCTATTTCTGAAACATGATGCCCTAGAAAAATAGATCATGGAAAAGTGATCTTCAGTGCTTGCCAAACTCGAATCTACGAAGAATGCTGGAAAATATCTTCATTTGAGCCTTCAAATCTTGTTGAGAAGAAAATTTTGTGTACCCAAAATTAATTTTTTTGCTTCATTAAGGCATTTTGAAAAAAGTGGTAAAAAGTCTTGTCAAAAACTGTCAAAAAGGTCGAAAAATGCGATTTTGCATGTCATGCATGTTGGTCAAGAACTCAAAATTTTCAAAATCTAAGGATCTATGTTTGCTTAGAGTGACCTTTTCTACAAAACCTAGATCCTAGTTTTTCTGTCCTAAATTTTAGGGAATTTTCTAAAAATAGACTTTTTTTTGGTTCTTTTGTGTTTCTTCTCAAATGGATGCTGGCGAAATTTTCTAAAAATAGAATTTTTGGCTTCTAGGGGTCAAATTGATTTTGATTGGCTTAAAATACTTCCTCATCAGGCTGGTCCAATCAAAATTGTCAAAATATTAGTTTTTCTTTGGTGGGTCTATTCTGGTTTTTAGAAGCTAAAATATGAGCTCCAAGGTCTTCAATGGAGGTTGGTCAACTGCTAGCTGTCAGGTTGAAGGTCTCAAGCACTGCACAGATCGGTTAACAACGACAGATAATCGTGAAATGAAAAACGAAGGATGGAAGCTGAAAAATCTTGAAAATTGAGGAAAAATGGTTAAGTTTGGAGATGCTAGGCGCCCCTACTCAGTCTAGGCGCCTAGCAAGTCATGCCTTAGAATATTTTTCAACCCCGTTTTTCGAGAACGAAGCAGAAGGATGAAGAACAAAGGAAAGTTGAAAATTGCAAAATAAAAACTAAATTGCAAAATAAAAACTAACTTTGGTGGGTAAAGGCACCCCTGCTAGCCAGGGGTGCCCAGCCTTTCAAGGTGCTAGATGGTGGAATTAGGTTTTCATCATTCCAAGACAACCTGCTCTGAATTCCTTCGGCTTCATAGTGAATCCAACAACAAGTCCGTCAGATCAAGCTATCAGTGAGGATTGTCAATCGAACAGAGAAGTATTGATAGAGGAGAAAAATGCAAATCATGAAAAACATAAAAAATATTCTAAGTTTGGGAACTTTAGGCGCCCTAGGTTCTAGTGGTGCCTAGGGTTTTGGAGGACCTAATTCAGAGATTAGGGTTTGCAAATATGGTCATTGTCTTCGGGATTTTGCAAGATTCATAGTGGATACCTCAGCGAGTTCATTAGATTCTTTTGTCAACCGTAGATGCAGATCAAGCGGAGGAGAGAGCATGGGGGACAAATTTTGAGAAATTGAAAAAGGGCTAAAAGTGGTTAATTCTAGTGATCTTGGGCACCCCAGGTAGCCAGGGGCGCCCAAGCTTTTGGGTATTCAAAAAGTGAAATTAGGGTTTGAGACCTCCAATAACTTTTCTTCAAATTTGAAGTAGCTTTCTAACACAATCATTAGCAAGCCCATCAAAGTTGTCAATCATGAGATATTGAAGACTGAACGGAGGGACAAAATTGTGCAAAACATAAAAGTCAAAGTTGAAAGTTGAAAATCCAGAAAAATGACAAAGTCTGAGCAGTAAAGGCGCCCCTGGTAGCTAGGAGCACCCACACTTTCGAGGCGCTGAAATCAGTTTTCAGAAGATATAGCCTTGAGAGGACCCTCCTCAAATTTCGTCAAGCTATCCAATGAATCTGACAACCAGTTCATCAGGTCAGTCTAGCTCCCAGAATTGCAAATTCATCTGAAGGGCAGAAAACAGTTATAAAATTGAAGAATATAAAAACGACTATCTCTAGGTAGAAGGCACCCTTGGTAGCCATAGGCCCAAGATTTGAAGGCCTTAGAATTAGTTTTTATCAAATATTGCCTCCAACAATCATCCTAGATTCAGTCAAGCTACATAATGAGATCATCCGCCAACTCATAGGATTCACCAAGTTGCCAAGATTGAGGATTGAACGGAGGGAAAACTCAAGCAAAAAGTGTAGATTGTCAGAAAATTGACTAAGTCTGCAAGGGAAAAGCACTCCTAGCCAAGAAGGGCGCCCAAGGCTCATTGACCTGGAAAATTTTCCAGTTTTCATCATGCATCAGTCAAAAAGTGACTACATTCGATGAACCTACTCAAGATTTGCTTCAAAAAGTTTTAAAGCTGGAGAATAAAAGCGGTTTTTATCCTCAAAACCTATTTAAGAAGACCTTTGCATTCATTATTCATATATTTTTGCAGGTGGCGTCAAAGCAAGAGAGGAGGAAACAAATAATTTTATTCATATCAAGATTTGAAGGCTAAAACTTGGGGATTTTTCAGAGTTCTTCATATTTTCTAGATTAGCTTACTGTTGTACCCAAACCAAATTTTTTGCTTCACTAAGGCATTTTGCTTAATTGAGTCTTAATCTTGTTAAAGTGATGTCAGAAGGTCATTTTTGGGCTTTTTAAATATGGAGTTTGTGTGAGTTTCATGTCAGTCTGTTACTGAAGAAATTCAAGAAAAGTGAAAATCTGAAGGAAAATCATCAGAATTTTCTATCTCTGAAGAGGGGAGCACATTTTCAAAAGGGCGCCCTATCTTTTAGGGGCTCAGATCTTGTTTTTAGGGTTTGTCACCTCCAACAGACATTTGTTTGGTATCACGTCAGCTTCGCAACGGGCTATTAAGCTTATCAAACGGACTTGTTTCGTGCAAGTTACGAAGATATTGTGCAAAATGAGAGGAAAGTCAAAATTGGCTAACACTAGAAAAAAGAGCATCTTTTGAAAAAGGCGCCCATCTTTTTGAGGTGTCAAATGAAGGTTTTTTGACTAAATGCCACCCAAGATGTTTGTCTCACATTTGTTCAGGCTTCGCGACGCATCCGTCAGTGGGTGAATCTGAGTTGCAGAGGTGTCTGAGCCGGAGGTCAAACATGGGGTCAAATCTTGGTCAAAATATCAAGGAATAAGCAAAAGAGCACTTTTTCATAAAGGCGCCTGAGCTTTTCAAGCCTTTAATGCCTTCTTTTTGATGTTCTCAGATATCCAGCTTGTCCGTGTTACGTTCAACTTTCCGTTGCCTGTCTCCGTCAGATCAAAAGATGATTCAGCACCTTGCAGTCAGAGTTCTAGTATTATTTTGGTCAGTTCTAGAAATGGCTAACTTTGGAGGAAAAAGAGCAACTTTTCAAAAAGGCGCCCTTGATTTTCACCCCTTAGATGATGTTTTCTGGAGAAATGTGCCTTTGCAGCTGTCATGTGGAATGAGGTCAGCTCCGCAGTGAACCTGTGATCCAGTCCCGAAACTTGGTCAATCAAAAGTTATGAAGGATTTGTTTTTCCCTTCGTATGAGATGGAGATGTGAAAATTTGACTAAGTCTGAGAAAAAGAGTAGCTTTTGAAAAGGGCGCTTGTATTTTTGACCCTTCAGATCTTAGTTTTGTGATATTCAGTCTCAAGGTACCTTTTGATCAGTTTTTGTCCTGCTCTGTGATGCACCTGTCAGCCAGTCAATCGGTGAAGTCAGTCAGCCAGTGTCAGGGGATGAACAAAGGTCCTGAAGAAGGTTCAAATCCAGATTTTCATCAAAATTGGCTAAGTCTAGAAAACGCCTAGAGGGGTCAAAGTTGATTTTCCGAAAGAAGTTGACTGGTGCGCCCTAACTTGAGTTTTGACTTTAGTTAGACTGAACGATTTTTGGGTTGTCATCTCTAGTTCACATTTTGGCATGTTGATTGTTCTTTCAGTTCGCATGTCGAGTTAACTAGTTTGCATGTCCAGTTAACTGACTTTGCATGTTGAGTTAACTTGTTTGCATGTTCACTTAACTGAAGTGTATGTTTGAAAATCAACTTGAGTTTGAATGCATGGCGCATTAGTTGATGTTTTGTGAAGATTTTGTGAAGTTGGCGCTTCACTTTTGATTGTCAACTTCAGTTTCTAAAAGGGACGCTTTAGTTCTTAAGCATGAATTTAAAGCATGTGAAGTATGGCGAATTTAATATTAATTGTCAACTGAAGCTTAATTTGCATGATGCTTTAAATAGTTTTGACAACTGAAGTCTTAATAAGGCGACTTTAGTTTTAAAGCATGGTGCTTTATTTAGTCTTCAGTTAAATGAAATTGAGGTCCAATCACAAGCCAAGCGCAATTTTCAAGGTTGAGTGCATTTGCTACGAATTTTGGTGATAAAACTCTATTTATTCAAGTTTAGGCGTCCATTATTTGTTCATCACAAGCTTAGAAATATACATTCTTCTTGAGCGAGCAGCAATTTAAAGGTGCTACAGGTGTCAGAATTCAGCGTTCTTCATAACAACAAATTCAGATTGTTCAGAGGAAGAAGATTCCAGACTTTGTTTTCAGTTTGCATGTAGGTTTCATCAAATTCGAAAAACAGAGATAGGCAAATTCTATAGAAGCAGAGCAAATAAAACATTCTTTCTTCTGTCTTATTTCTTCTATTTCTCATCTTAGGTACTTTCTTCGCATGTCAGAAATTCAGCGTATTTTCAGAGTTTGATCATCTGGGTTCGCATACTTCAGTATTTGCAACAAAACCCATGTCTTAGATTTTTTCGAGAAAATTGCCCCGTAGTCTTCATTTTGAAGCTCTGTGCTTTTTTTTGAGAATTTCTTTGCATGTGGGCCTAAAACACATTTTTTCGAGAATCAAACTTTTTGGGTTGTCTTAGAATTTAATTCTACACAAAACCCATGTTTCCGAAAAATTTCGAAAATTTCTTCCGCCATAGGCTATTTTTAGCCTTGTCTAGAGATTTTCAGTTTTTCCAGAAAGTTGTTCAAGTATATTCGACTTTACAGTCAAAAGTCTTCATTTTCAAAATGCAGTTCAATCTCATTGATTATAAGACCAAATCGTCTCTTATGCATAATTTTGTCAGAACTTCAGATACAGACTTAAATCATGTTTATCCAGTGGTTAATCTGAGCAGTCTGGATGGTGTTAGCAGCAATTTATTGAGAAATCTTGAGTGTTCCGGATTGCTTGCAGCGGCATCTATTCCTGTTACCACTTTTGATCTTGAGTTCGTTCTTGCTTGCATCAAGCATTATGACTCATCTTCACGACAAATCAGATCAGCTGATGGGAGGGTTGTCTGCAGTCTCAAACTGAAGGATATAGAGAAATGTTTTTCTATTCCTCCTCGTTCAGATAATTTCACTGTGGTTATTGAGGCCTGTGAGAAGATATGGGATGGAGATCAAGAACGTTCGCAGAGAAAGGTGGCTCAGAGATGGCTGAAAGTTCAAAAGACTAATATGCCTAAAAAGATTGGTCATGGTGAATTCAAGGATGAGGTTGCTGTTTTGATAACTTTGCTCAATCGAGTTACAGGTCAAGAGGATGCTAGCACTTTCCGATCATGGATGTTTTACCTTATTTCCAGAATTCTTGATGGCACAGAACATATTGACTGGGCTATGTTGATTAGTGATTGCTTACATCAACAGATTACTGATTTTCTCATGTTTCATGAGTTTCATATGATATCTTACTTGGTCTACTTAGTTGCATTCCAAGGCAGTTACAAGCATCTAAAAACTAATGGCACTCTTGGTGTTCAACGTGTTAATGAGTACTATTCTCAGTTGGAGTTTTCTAAATCTGAACAAGATTTTCGAGCAGTGAATGATCACTTTTCTATGAGGACAGTCAAAGATCTTGATAATGAAATCCACATCTGTGTTTCTGCCGAGGCAAAATCAGCGATGGAGACTTGGGCGGATTGGTTTATCCAATTCCCTACTTTCACATACATCCGGGTTTATGGATATGTTGGAGAGCCTTTGATGTTCCCGAGGTATCCTTCAAACAAGATCATCTTCATGGAGTTTCTCAGACAGATGCAACATGTTCATTTCTTTCTTCGCAGTCGTCATAAAACTGCGGCCACTTTTCCATTTGGATTGGGAATTTTCACATGCAGCACGGCAACAGATGCCAAGCATATGTCAACCGAGATAGAAAGATTCAAGCTTAAAACTCATACTAAGAGGCGTTCTTATGATCCTTTGGGTCATTATGCAGACAGGTTAGAGCGAGGGATTGCACATAAGCCAGCACTTGAAGATTTCTGGGCTAATTGTGAGGATGAATTTGAGGTTCGTCGTCGTCACTATTGTAGACTCACTATCGCTCAGCTCTCTGATTACCTATCAGAGGATGTTGATGGTCAATCAGATGATGATGGAGAAGTTCTTCTCAATTCATATGTTAGAGATCAAATTGCTTGGCAGCCACTTCGCTCACCAGATTGGTATGCTAAAGAGAATACTTCTATTGAGGAAGTTTCTAGATCGGTTATCAAGACCAACAAGCAGTTCTTGGAAAGTAAACGGAGGCGAAAGTCAGTTCCTGTGACAGAGCCGCAAGAGAATTTTTCTTCATTGCCTTCTACTTCTAGGTCAAGACATCGGGTCAAGGCTATTGTGATACCTCCTGAAGGAGTTAGACTCAGTGGAAACACGGGAAAGAGAGCTACTGGTAAAAGGAAGTAGAAGCGAGTTGAGAATGTACCTGAGATTCCAGTAGAGACAGTCATTCAGGCTGAGCCTCACGTTTCACCTCCTAGTTTACCACATGTGCAACCTATTGACATAGATTCAGTGCCTGAGATACCAATTCGAGTAGGATCGGAGACAACTGAACCACCACAGGTTGATACATCAGGGATAGTCTCTCCTCGAATTGATAATATTGTTCAGTCTTGTTGGCTCGAGAGGTCTTTGGGGAGACAGAGGCGAGAACCTTCATATAACCTTGATTTATCTGAGTTCGGTGAACCTTATCAGAGAAGGTCGAACAAGAAGATTAAGAAACAGGTGCATATTGAAAAGACTTCGGAATCAGAGATTGTTATAGAAGTTGCTATTCCTCCAGAGGGTAAGAGCCTAGATGAGGTTGAAGTTGGTGACTTTACTTTCACTAAGGAAAATCTTGGCAGGACCACTCGAGAGACAGACATGAGCCTTCTTAAGATTGTCACCAATAATCTTGAAGAACGCATCACGAAGGATGGAGAGGATAAGACATTGCTTAAGGCTAAGAACAGTCAACTTCGCCAGTATATCTCTGATCTTGTTCACGGAAATTCAAGTAGAGTGCTTGTTCTTCCTCAGAATACACCTGCAGAACAACGAAAACTGGATTAGTTAGTTAGTCATGGCAGAATTTTGGATAACTGGATCGAAAGCTTAGTCGTTACAGGTCAACGTCTTCTTGCGGATTTGTATCAATTGAGGAGTGACGCAGATAAACTTCGTCAAGGTATTCAGTTGCTCGAGGTTTCAGTTGCAGAGAGTTTAGCCAAGGATCGAGTTCTTGTGTCCCAGTTGTCTATTGCATATGATGCCTTGGAGGTTGATGAAGATCAAGAGAAAGTTTTTACTTGGAGGGAGCAGCACCTTTTCAAAATGGAGATATGTGAAAAGGTTTCTACCAAGTTGTTTTCAATGAAAGATGATGTTGTTGGAGCTCTTGCACTTGTTAGTGGTTTTGTTGTTCAGATTCCGTGTCGTTATCTTCTTGAAGATGGCACGTATATTGTACTTAATGAAGTACAAGCTGAGTTCGAAAAGCTGATTCGTGATAGCCTTGAAGGAGATCCTGTGGCGGCTAAGTTGGAGAATATTTCAGTTATTTCAGCTAGTTTTAGAAAGGCGACTGAAGATGTCAGAGAAGGCATGCATACAGTCAAGGAAAGTGACAGAGAACTGAAGAAACAGATTGTTGTTTTGGATAGCATCAAAGTGCCAGAAGACAGAGAGATTGATGAGTTCTTGGTCGAAGTATTAGACCGAGATGACATGGAGTGATCTGCCAGTTGGAACCTGCAGTTAATTTCAAGGGTTGAGTCATGAGCAGCAGTTAACTCGACTTTCAATCTTGAGTTCACTCGCTGATTTCATACATGCTTATCTCTTCCTTGGGATTATCTTCACAGGAGTTAGGGTTAGGGTTTCCAGTTAACTGAAGGTAGTGTCCAGTTAACTTTGCTTTAAATAAGGACGTGCATGCTTGCACATTGTCCATTTAGGTTAGATGTTTCGGTTAACCGATGGTAGTTTTCCAGTTAACGTATAGTTTACTTTATTAGGGTTTAGCAATAAATCTTGCATGCATTGCAAGACTGTAGTTGACTCAAGGTGATTTTAGGGTTCCCTACACCTTTTGATGTCTATAAATAAGAGTTTTGCTCATTTGTACATAACTTTTGCACGAGAGAGAAATATATGCTGTGCCTACCTTGCTTCAATATTGCTCATTCTATCTGTTCATGCGTATTTCTGTTATGATGAATTGTTATGCCACATAGGGTTTCATGCAATTATAATGGTGAATTCTTTCCTTAGTTAGATCAAATCTGTTTTGTGTTCAATAAACTTGTCCAGATTGAGCTGATAGATGTGCCACCTTGCCTTCAAGTTGAGAATCTGTTCTTGTTTATCGTATGATGTTTTGTGAATAATAAACTTGTTTAGATTAAGTTGATAGATGTGCCACCTTGCCTTCAAGTTGAGAATCTATACTTGTTTATCGTCAGATAGTCATCCCTGCTCCATTTTCTCATGCTCTGTTTTCTTGAGGAAACTAGATAGATTTTAAGTAATTAGCATAGTTGTAGTTAGTAGTCTGCGAAACCAGAAAATACTCAGCTGCAACGTATATAGTTTTCGAGAAAGCCTTGTATCTCTATAGCTGAAACAAAAAGACAGGATATAGTTTAGTTTACTTTCCTTTCAAAGCACTTTTGTCAAGCACAACGAGGGAGCTTCCCCTCCTAATTTGAAGAGCACTCATTGCGTAGTGTGCATAGCTGTCCGTACCAACTTTTACTCCAAAGGTGCTAGTTGTTACGCCAACACTTACATAGAGGCTCGCCTTTTCATGCTTTGTTTTTCCAGGGCATCAATTTTCAGAAGAAGGGGGTCATCTTTTTCAATTCTCAACAATCTAGGTTAGGTTGGTTTTTGATTCTCTACAACTTTGGAAAAATTTTCAACTTGCAAGAACCTGCTTTTTTCACGCATGTCCATGAAACCCTCAGTATTTTCAAAATCTAATCAACTGTGTTCATCCAAAATGTGATTCTGCACAAAACCTAGCTCTCAACTTTTTTCAAGAAAATCCTAAAATTTTAGGGTTTCTACTTTTTCAACCAGCCATTAACAATTTTCAAAATCAGACGATCTAGTCTCTTTGCAACGAGATTCTACACAAAACCCATGTCTTAGATTATTTTTGAAAAACTTTGCCCTTTGAGGAAGAAAAATCAGCAAGCTATTTTTAGCTTTCTGTGCAAAACTTGTCCGAGCATAGTTGAGTTTACAGTCAAAATTCGAGCTTTTCAGTATAGAGTACTCTCCCATCGAATTCAGAACCAAGTCGGTGTTGTATCATGATTTCATCAAAACTTTTGAAACTAATTTGCATTATATAAAACCAATGTTCAATTTGCATGCTTTGGAAGACGTAGGAAACGTTGCAATCAGATATCTTGGTCATTTTGGATTACTTGCAGCAGCTTCGATTCCCGTCTCAGAGCAAAGTCTAGAGTTTGTAATTACAACCTAGCAACACGAGAAATTCAAGCAGCAGATGGAAGAGTTGTTTGTAGCCTTAGGCCGAACGATGTTGAGAAGTGCTATCAATACCACCATGGATAGAAAACATCATCATCTCAGTCGAAGAACGTGTAAAGGTGTGGTATGAGCAAAAGGACAAGTATTGGAAAAGAGTTGTACAATACTCTTCCATTGAAAAATCACGAGATGTGTCAAAAGTATAAAAGCTTCAGAAGAAACAGAGGAATGTCAAAAGATGGTCACACACAGGGTAAAAAAGATATGTTGAAGCAAGATGATATATTTATAAAAGGTCATCACTCTAGTTGCAGAGTCGTCGAAATTAGCAAGATTTGATAAAGCAATTGAAGATGTCAAAGATTCTCTAAGTTCGATTGCAAAAGGCAAAGAAATCTTGGAAAAATAGAATTTTGCTCTAGATAGTATCAATGCACCTGTAATGTCCCCTTCCTAGGTAGTTCAGGTGCTTGAGGGGTTAGCCTATCATTCAGACCCTCGTAGGCTGACAGATGTGTTTAGAGGGTTGCTTTTGGCAGTTATCCTGAGTTTTGGGACATTACTCCATCAGTTGATTCAGGTTTGGGCCTTTGCAGAGACTTATTGAATGATATTTAGGCACTTACTATTTATAGTAAGTCAGGCCAACAGGGGTTACTATTTCTGGCAGGGCACTTGGTTCAGTTGGCAATATCAGTATCGACCCAATTTGATAGTTTGATGAGCAAACAGAGAACAATGGAGCATTTAATAATAATTAAATGATTATTATTATGACTTTATATTATAAAGTCACTTTAAGTGAAATATTAAAGTTATTAATTAATTGAATGGCTTATTATAAAGTATTTAATGACTTTATAATGAAGGGGGCGAAATATTTATTTAAATGAGTATTTATTACTCATTAATGTGAAAGCCATTATTTGATTAATTTGCCCAAGTCTGAAAAGGGAAAAATTAATATTATTAAATGCCATTTAATTGCTTTTTTCAAAGGGGTCAAACTTTTGAGAGAGATTATATATTTTCTCAAAGACATAATAGAACTCATTATGATATGATTATTTGAATTTTGTCTTTTTCTCTCTGAGAACATTTTGGAGTTGGAGAAATAAGGGTTTCTGCAATCAGGTTTTGGAGAACGTCAACTCTTCAGAATTAGACATACCGAGGCTGTGAAATATCAGTTGAAGCTTGACCATCAGAGTGGCTTTATTCAAAAGTCACAACAGAGCATATTTGTGAGTTTCAGATTGGGGTTTGGATCGATTCTTCTTCAGAAGGGATTTCCATTTAGTGACCATTATTCATTTATCATTTGGCACATATTCCAAGGTTGTACAATTGCATTTATTTCTGTTGCTAGGCCGTACCATTCAGCTTCAAGGCCTTACTTTCGCTTCAAGCAAAAACGCCTTGCCTTTTTTGCTGGATCCTGTCTTCAGTAGTGGCGCCTTGATCTTCTGGAGGTCCTGCGTCAATTTCAGAGAGGGAGACCATTTTTTTTTATGCTGGCCGTACCATCTTATCATCATTTCAGGCGGCTGCAATAAGCCAGGTTTTTGAATAGTTATTATTGCTTTTTTACTTGCATGTTTGGATTGTTGGAAATATTGTCATTGATGTCAAACATGAAATGAAAAGATCATTAAAGAATAAGATGAAGAAACTCAGATCATCATGTTGAAAATGTTGTAATTGATGTAAAGATAAGCAATGACTGAAGATAACATAAGCATGGATGAGATTGTCGAAGATGTTGAAGATTATGGTCAAAGCAAAGAAGAACACTTAGAAATTCTGCCAGTGATGAGACGCAGATTTGTTGATAAAGATAAATAATCAGAGATGTTAATGTTCAGTTTATATAATCAGATTAGTTAATGGTCAGGATTATAATCAGATCATCATGTTCAGATTGATATAAGATGTTTCAGATTGTTCAGCTTGATCTTTTAAAATCAGACTTATTGATCTTCAGTTTGCTCAAAGATCTTTTCAGATTGTATTGAGCTTGAAATAAGATCATTTCATTTGAAATATTTCAGTTCAAAGTATATCGTCCAGATTGAATAAAAGACCAGATTGAAATTATTGAAGATCTTGTTATTCAGTTTGAAGACTTTTTAGACCTCGTAATTGTGATAAATTGCAATGGACGTATCTATATCTCATACGGTTCTTTCTGGTATATACATATTATGCTTCGCTGTTGGAGTCACCTTAACTAAAGAACATCATGTCAATTCTGCGTGGAAATCACTCTAAGAATGTCCAACGTATTAAGAAAAAGAATAATTATAATACAAATGCGGCTGTTAAGATAACATATTTTTGTTAAAGAAAAAATGAGTATAATATTAAGATAAAAAGAATGATTAAGATAAAAGTGCGGTTGTCAAGGTAAAGATACGAATAAATCAACTTGACTTATCTCTTGATCAAAGGGTGCAAATATATCAAAGGCGTCTTTCAAAGAGGGATGAGTATGGAGTCTTTAATAAAAATCGTGCTTTATGAAAAGACGTTTGTCTTTGAACAGGTGCGAATAAAATACGACTTCATTTGGAAAGACGTGGCTCTCACAAGTTAAATAAAACACAGTTTCTATTGGAAAGACGTGGCTTTCAATTTAGAGAGGTGCGAATCTTAAAAGGAAGTATATTGATCTGTATTGACTAGAATAATGAAGGAACGCATCTTAGTTTGCTAAACACATTCAAGAAGTATGCTTTATGAAAAGACGAGTCTGTAGATGAAAGGTTGTGTTGTTTCCTTGAAGAAATCAAACACTCCAAGAAGGTGTGATTTGTTCAGTATGAACAGATTTAATAAATCAAACTCTAAATCTATGGTTTAAGAAGAGACGTCTCTTTCTGAGAAAGTTATGTAAACAAGCAGCATGATCATTCATTAAAGTGTTTGCAACCCTTGAGTAACTTATATATGTGACATCAAATCTGTTTTGAGTAGTGTGGTTGTTGTGTAAGAGAGCATTCTAAATCTGAAGTCCCATCTCCTTGTGTGGGCTAAGTGTGAGATCATTCATCACCAAAGGCAGATTGGAGGATTGGGATAGTGCAGGTCAGATTGAAGGCATCATCTTGCAACCATCAAGTCAAGGTTGGTGCCTTGCATTAGGGGTTGGTGCTCCTTGTAGGTAGGTGCCTACTAAAGTTGTAAAGGTTTGGATGTTCCTTGTAGGTTGTGTCCTACTAAATCATCTTATTGTAAATCTGTAGGTTGGTGCCTACTTTGTAAAAATCATTTCAATAAAAGTTGTGTCAACTTGTGTAAATTGGTTCATATCAAATAGTTGATGTATGTTTAAGTTTGAAGTTGATAAATTAGTAAGAGGGTAAAAGTTTGTTGATATACTGATTCATCCCCACCCCCCCCGTGATGAGCCTTGCTAGCTCACTGCTCAAACCCCTGTCTTTTTTTTAAGTCTATTTGTGTTTTTTAGTTTTTTAGAGAAATTTTGTAGACAGAAGAGAAGGGGCGCATCATATAAAAGCTCACAAAATGAAAACTTGAGCAAATTTAATCAAACTGGAATTGTAGAAGGTGTTTATTATCATCAACAATGGATTTAAAACATACAAACATACCCGAAAGCCTCCAGATTTTTTAAATAAGAAATCCGACCAGCATAGTGAAGAACTGACGAAAACTGGAGTAGAGAGTTACAGATTGCAAAGTTTATTTTGAAACTGAAGCTAGAGAGAAGTATAGCTAGGGCGCCCAAGTTCATGAAGAGAGATCCTCAGAAAGAAGACGTTTCTCCAAAAGCCAAAAAAAACCTTCCTTGCAAGTGCCACACCCTTTCAAACAAAAAGCACCAAAAACCTCTCTGAAGGTGTGCCCAAACAGCCATGAAGTCTGCCATGGTGAAGGAAGAACAGCAGCTAATAAACCCTCTGTTTTTGATGAAGAACACTACAAAAATCTGTTGAAGCACTGCAGAACTTCTGAAATGAAGCTCTCTCAATCTGCACTAATTCAGCTGATCTTTCACAACTTCACAAGTGCTCACACTGAAGAGATTTCGTTCTCCAATGGTGGATTTGCTGCAAACCTGGTCACAGGCTGAAAGCAAGGGAAAAAACCTCCAAGGCAAAGTTGAAATATTCAAAAAGATGAGTTTCTCATTGCCCAAATCCCTTATAAAGCAAAAGAGGTGAAACCCTAAGAAGGCCGTACATTTTAGGGCTTTAGCTCATTTAAATTTATGAAACTAAACTTAAGTCACTTTCCATAGTTTCCCTTTTGATTTTTGGCGCCTCCTTTAAGTGAATAAAGATATAACATTAAAATATTCACTTTAGACTTAATTTAAGTGAAATAAGAATTATAAAGTCAATTTGACTTTATAAAAAGACTTTAAGTTAAAAATTAACTTAAATCACTTAAGTAAGCCTATCTCCCTCAATTCTCAACAGAATTCAATGCCGTCAGAAGCAAAGAAACTCCTGTACTGCCAAGGCCTGCAATGAGCCTATCCACGATCTCAGAAAATGAAATCGACCGAACTCTCCAGAAGGTACCACTGACCCTCTAACCAATCCAGTTAGCCCACAAGGGTCCAAGAAAAGGGCTAACACACTGCATCAGGTGACTGACTAGAGTGGGGACATCACAATCCGCCCTCCCCGAATTTGCATGTCCGGAAGCAAACTCAAAGCTGGATGTTGTAAAACACTGTCACCCTCCCAAGTCGCATCCTCAGCTGGTAGATCCTTCCACTTCACCAAGTATTCCCTAATAACCCTTCTTCGAAGATGACGCTCTCGAGAATCCAGAATGGCCTCAGGAATCAATATCAACTTCCCCTCATCATCGAGGGGTGGTAAATCAACAGAAGGAATCACATGTGGTCCCAATGCCTTTTTGAGGCGTGAAACATGGAACACATTGTGAACCTTGCTATCCATCGGAAGATCTAACTCATAAGCCACTTCATCGACCCGTCTGACAACTCTAAATGGTCCATAGTAACGAGGCTTAAGTTTCTCTGCGCCTTCTTACGAAGGGTGGACTGCCTATAAGGCTGGAGCATCAAATACACCAAATTATCGATCTCGAAAGATCGCTCCACTCGCCTCTGATCAGCATATTGCTTTTGCTGATTCTGAGCTTTCTGTATATTCTCTCTAAGTGCTCTCATAATATCTTGGTTCTCCTACAATAGATCACCAGCACTAGGTACTCTACTGTCACTCAGTAACAAGTCTAGAAAAGCTCGGAGCATCATATCCATATAAGGCTCGGTAAGGGGTCATCTGAATGCTCATGTGATGAGTGGTATTGTAGCAATACTCACAAAGGTATAACCATCTCACCCACGCCTTCTGCTGCCCTGAACTGTAATTCCGTAAGTATCCCTCCACCCATTTGTTGACTATCTCAGTCTGCCCATCTGTCTGGGGGTGGTAGCTAGTACTCGGAGTGAGTTCTGTTCTGCATAGCTTGAATAATTCTTGCCAGAAGTTACTCATAAACCTGCTATCCCTGTCACTGACTATACTCCGTGGCAAACCATGCAACCTGAATACCTCACGAAAGAACAAATCTGCCACCTGAGTAGCTGTGTGCATAGTAGTGATTGAGAAGAAATGAGCATACTTCGTCAATCGATCTACCACCACAAAAATGCTGTCTTTCCCTTGAGCTTTCGGCAAGCCCGTAATGAAGTCCATAGACAAGCATTCCCACTTCCTCTCAGGGATAGGAAGCGGCTGAAGTAATCCTGCAGGGTATGTGTGTTCTTGCTTGTTTTGCTGACAAACAAGGCATTCCCTGACATACTGGAGAACAAAGGATTTGAGACCCTTCCAAGAGAATCTTTCCCGTACCTGCCTATAGGTCTTAAAGTACCCGGGATGTCCTGCCATAGGTGCATCATGAAATGATCTCAAAACTTGGTTCCTCATCTCTGAATCTGGAACTAGAAATATCCTCCCTTTGTAAATGATAAGATCATCTACAAGTGAGTATCTGGCATCCTGTACTGTTCCATTCACTATGCTAGAAGCCCACGGGGTCTTAGCATACTCAGCTACAATCATATGTCTCCAGTCTTCTGAAATCTGTGTAATGGAGCTCAAGTGAGGACGGCGAGATAATGCATCAGCAACTACATTCTGAGTACCCTTGACATAGGAGATGTCAAAATCATAGGACTGAAGTTTGCTAACCCATTTTTGTTGTCTTTCATTTAAATCTCGCTGTCCAAGGAAATGTTTCAGACTATTATGATCGGTTTTAACACAAAATTTACTACCAATCAAGTATTGCCTGAATTTAGCCATGGCATGCATGATGGCCAACATCTCCTTATCATAGATGCTAAAGCTCCTCTCAGGACCTCTCAGCTTCCTGCTCTCGAAAGCTATAGGGTGACGATCCTGCATAATGACTGCACCAATTCCCTCACCGCTGGCATCACAATGTAACTCAAAGGGTTTGGTGAAATCCGGCAAAGCCAACACTGGACATGAAGTCATGAGAAGTTTGAACTTCTCAAAGCACGCCTGTGCTAATGGTGTCCACGCAAATGCACCCTTCTTAGTCAAATCAGTTAGTGGCGCAGCATGCCGCGAGAATCCACTAACGAACCGACGATAGAAGGCACATAATCCTACAAATCCCCTGAGCTGTGTCAATGTCTCAGGTGTAGGCCAATCAATGATAGCTCGAACCTTCTCTGGATCCATGCTAACTCCCTCACTGCTGATAATGTGACCCAAATACAAAAGCTCAGCCATGCCCAACGCACACTTGGACTCCTTGGCGTACAAGGACTCCCTATCAAGTATGCTCAAAACCTCATCCAGGTGAACCATGTGTTCTTCCCAAGATCTGCTGTAGACTAGGATGTCATCGAAGAACACCAACACATGTTTCCTCAATTGAGGATGGAAAACCCTGTTCATAGTGGACTGAAATGTGGCTGGAGCATTGGTTAAACCGAAGGGCATAACCAAGAAATCAAAATGTCCACAGTGACATCTAAATGCGGTTTTCTATATGTCCTCTCGAACTCTGATCTGATGATAACCTGTCCTCAAATCAATCTTTGAGAAGTAGCAAGCTCCATGAAGCTCATCTATCAACTCATCAATCCGCGGAATAGGATATCTGTTCTTTATAGTTCTCCTGTTAAGCATTCTATAATCAATACACATTCTGAGTGTACCATCCTTTTTCTTCACCAAAACAACTGATGAAGCAAAGGGTGACTTACTCGGCCTAATGTGCCCCATAGCCAAAAGTTCTTTGATGGTCTTCTCAATTTCATCTTTCAAGCGTTTGGGGTGCCGATAAGGAGTGATCATGATAGGTTTTGTGCCCTCATCCAGCTCTATGATATGCTCAATACCTCTATCAGGAGGTCTACCTGGTGGGATTGCACTGAAAACCTTGGTATGTTTGGTTCTGAGTTTTGTACATCTGGATGGTAAGAAGAAACTGGCTGATCCAAATGTGAAGGCATTAACTTGCATTCAGCTACCCAATCTACCATGTCATGACGAACCAAACGTTCCATTCTTTTGAGTGAAATTTCTTTCACATTGCTGTCCTTGATGGCTTTTAGAACATGTTTTGTGCCATCAACTTTGAATTTCATCTCCATGTCGTTCAAATTAAGTGTGAACTCTCCTATAGCATGAAGCCACTTCATGCCGAGAACTATATCAGTTCCTCCCATGTTCACAACATAAAAATCTGCCTTAAACTCATAGTTATTGAGTTTCAAAGGCAAGTCTGGAACCATCCTCTCGCAAGTGAGAGTGTATCCATCAGCAACCTTGACTCGAATGCCTTCAAACTGCTGAGTTTGAATTCCTCTTTTCTCCACCAAACGTGAGTCAATAAAATTGTGAGTTGCACCTGTATCTAAAAGAGATATGACTCTTTGACCAGCCAAGACCCCACGGAGTCTAAAAGATCCCTCTCTCTGCATGCTGGATAAATGAGCCTCCTTTAACTCAGTTTCTACTACAATTTCAGCCTCATCTTCTGATTCTTCTCCATCTGTATCATAAATTGGAGCTTGCTGATCAGAAAAATCAGTCACTTCTTCTCCCTCATAAAACCACTCCATGTTCCTGTTTTGCCCTTTAGGTTTGAGGGGGCAATCATGATTTTGGTCATAAGGGCCCTTGCAGTAAAAACAAAGTCTCCTCCTACGAAGATCATTCATGGTTTCTCGATCCAAAGGTGCTGTATATTTCTTCTTATGATCAGCATTATCAGCTTTTTTCGGATCAGATTTATGTTCATTATAAGAAGTAGAAGGTTTGGTGCCAAATTGCTTTCGAGGAGTAGTGAGCTCCATGCTGCGAGCTTTCCTCATGGTTTCCTATAATGTAGGGGGATCAAATGCCTTGATCCATCCTTTCATAGGCTCGAAAAGTCCCTCAATGAAGAGTATGATCAGCCTCCTCTCAGAAATGCCCGTAACCATAACTGACAATCTCTGAAACTCCCCAATATATGACTCCAAACTACCTAGCTGTTTCAGCTGTGCTAGGTCTCTGAAAAATAGCTCGGGATCACGTTTGTCAAACCTCTCTACCAGTCTATCTGTGAACTCCTGGTATGAAGTAATCTGATCATGGTGAAGAGTAGCCATGCCATGAATCCACCAATCATGAGCTACGCCATCAAGGTGAAGTGCTGCAAATCGAATAGCATCTTCCTCAGGCATGGGTCGTAGAGTCAAGAATGTATCTAACTTGCTGATCCAAGCACGTGCTGTAACTCTACCACTGCCATCATAGTTCGCCAAGGTGAGTTTATTGGTAGCCTGTCTAAGATCATTGTGCTTGTACCAAGGTCTCCTGTCATTCCTGCTTCTGTTATGTTCTCTCCTCTGGCTCATGAATCTATCAAAGTTAAGGTGCTCCTTAACTCTAGGTGGAAATGCATCCCATTCATCATGCATAACCATGATGTTATCTGCAAAGTTAACCTCACCACCCTGTTCAACCTCTTCCTCACCCTCTGCATCATTTCTGGTGAAGGTAGGACATGTTGCTCTCTCAAAAGTGCGAGCTGGAACAATAGGTCTATGGGCTGCGCCATGGATACTGCCCTCATGATCATGCCCTGGATGCTGGCCTCTATGAAGTGTTAAGTTCTCTACATTTGTGCTGAGTTGCTGGAGAATATTTGCTACTTGTTCTTGACCTGCAACCATACCTCTTAGCACATCTCTTGCTTCTCTGTCCTCTCTGTTCATATGAGAACTTTCTCCTTCCCTGTTAGCCATATTATCCCAGTCTATTTCCTCCTCCTGTTCGTCAAATGGAAATGGTGAAAAAGGATTATGATCACCTCTTTGATTTCTAGGGCCTCCACGAGAGTAGAACTTGTCAAAACCCTCCTGGTGTGGCTTCATAAATTTTTTCAAATCCCACAACCTGGCAGGATCAGAGCTCTGATACCACTGTGATGAGCCTTGCTAGCTCACTGCTCAAACCCCTGTCTTTTTTTTAAGTCTATTTGTGTTTTTTAGTTTTTTAGAGAAATTTTGTAGACAGAAGAGAAGGGGCGCATCATATAAAAGCTCACAAAATGAAAACTTGAGCAAATTTAATCAAACTGGAATTGTAGAAGGTGTTTATTATCATCAACAATGGATTTAAAACATACAAACATACCCGAAAGCCTCCAGATTTTTTAAATAAGAAATCCGACCAGCATAGTGAAGAACTGACGAAAACTGGAGTAGAGAGTTACAGATTGCAAAGTTTATTTTGAAACTGAAGCTAGAGAGAAGTATAGCTAGGGTGCCCAAGTTCATGAAGAGAGATCCTCAGAAAGAAGACGTTTCTCCAAAAGCCAAAAAAAACCTTCCTTGCAAGTGCCACACCCTTTCAAACAAAAAGCACCAAAAACCATCTCTGAAGGTGTGCCCAAACAGCCATGAAGTCTGCCATGGTGAAGGAAGAACAGCAGCTAATAAACCCTCTGTTTTTGATGAAGAACACTACAAAAATCTGTTGAAGCACTGCAGAACTTCTGAAATGAAGCTCTCTCAATCTGCACTAATTCAGCTGATCTTTCACAACTTCACAAGTGCTCACACTGAAGAGATTTCGTTCTCCAATGGTGGATTTGCTGCAAACCTGGTCACAGGCTGAAAGCAAGGGAAAAAACCTCCAAGGCAAAGTTGAAATATTCAAAAAGATGAGTTTCTCATTGCCCAAATCCCTTATAAAGCAAAAGAGGAGAAACCCTAAGAAGGCCGTACATTTTAGGGCTTTAGCTCATTTAAATTTATGAAACTAAACTTAAGTCACTTTCTATAGTTTCCCTTTTGATTTTTGGCGCCTCCTTTAAGTGAATAAAGATATAACATTAAAATATTCACTTTAGACTTAATTTAAGTGAAATAAGAATTATAAAGTCAATTTGACTTTATAAAAAGACTTTAAGTTAAAAATTAACTTAAATCACTTAAGTAAGCCTATCTCCCTCAATTCTCAACAGAATTCAATGCCGTCAGAAGCAAAGAAACTCCTGTACTGCCAAGGCCTGCAATGAGCCTATCCACGATCTCAGAAAATGAAATCGACCGAACTCTCCAGAAGGTACCACTGACCCTCTAACCAATCCAGTTAGCCCACAAGGGTCCAAGAAAAGGGCTAACACACTGCATCAGGTGACTGACTAGAGTGGGGACATCACACCCCCTCTCAGTATATCTTTGTGCGCTTCAATTGGTATCAGAGCAAGGTCCTTCTGGAAAGCCTAACCGCTTGAAGGAGATCCTTAAGAGCACACATGGCAGATCATAACAACACAGTGAAAGCACCCATCTTTGATGGGACTAATTATGCATTTTGGAATATCAAGATGGAAGCATACTTGAATGCACTTGGGTTTGATGTGTGGCAATCTGTTGTTGATGGGTATTCACCTCCAGCTACCCCTCCAACGGATCAAGCAGGGAAAAAGAGAAGTGAAAACAATGCAAAAGCTAAGCATGCTCTTCTTTGCAGCCTAACAAATTATGAGTTTACAAAAGTCATGAGATGCAAATCAGCAAAAGAGATTTGGGACAAACTTCAAAACATTTATAAAGGAGATGCAAAAGTTAAGAAGGAAAAGTTGCAAACTCATAGTAGAAAGTTGGAGACTCTCAAAATGGAGGATGATGAAGATATTGCTTCATATTTTCTTCGTGTTGATGAAACAGTGAATATCATGAGGGGACTTGGTGAAGAGATCAAGGATGACTTCATTATTGACAAAATTCTAAGATCTCTTTCTACAAAGTTTGAAGCCAAGGTTGCAGCATTGGAGGAATTAACAAACTTGGATCAGCTAACAAAAGATGAATTACATGGGATTCTTGCTGCCTAGGAAATGAGGATTGAGGGGAAGACATCACAAAATGAAATTTCTTTCAAAGCATCTAATAAGGGAAAATCTAAACATGATACATCAAATAAGAAGTCAAGTGATAATGAAGTAGAGGCCCATTTCTTGAGAAAGCTTAAAAAGGGAAAAGGGAAGTACAAATGGAAATATCCTTTTAAATGTTTCAATTGTGGAGAGGTTGGACATTAGGCTTCTAATTGCCCTCAAAGTGATAGCAACTCAAGTGACACAAGCAAAGATGAAGAAGAGATGTACACAAAGAAAAAGGGGAAGAAGAATTCTAAGTACAAGTCAAAGAGGAGATATCAAAAACACAAAAAGAGTTTCTATTCAAAGAAAGATAGCAGCACTTCTGAAGAACAAAGTGAAGGTTGCTCAAGCAATGGTGAAGAAGAAATATTGTTCATGGCTGAATATGAAGGTGCTGATCAAGAATGTGATGAAGAAGAAGAAATTGATCAAGAATGCAATGAAGAAGAAGAAGAAATAGATCTAGAGGAAGAACTTCATTATGCATACATGAAAAATGAAAAGTTGAAGAAGAAGGCGACCAAGCATAAAATAAAGACCAAGGAGTTAACTAAAAGCTTGGAAGAATTGAACAAAGTCATTGAAGATTTGAAGATTCAACTTGTAGAATTTGAACAAGCTGAAAATGAATTAAAGGACAAGTTAAGTGCAAAAGAGAGAGATTGTGATGAGTTAGAACAAGAAGTTGTCATGCTGAAAAATGAATTGAATAAGCCAAAGGAGAAATGTACAAAGTGTGATGAGAATGTCACAAGTTTTAAGGAAAATGAAAGAAAATCTAACGGTGGGCAATTTTATTCTTTCCATGGATATTGTTATTCATGCAACTACTTTGGACACAAAGCAATAAATTGCAGATTTCAAGCAAGAAAAGGTTCAAGCTTCACTAGCAGAAATTATAATTCCTTTGATCATAAAATTATGTGTTTCAAGTGTAACAACTTTGGACACATAGCACGTTTTTGTAGATGTGACTTTATGGAAACGCCTTTGCAAGATATGAAGAAGAACACCATGGAAAAGGAGAGAAAGTTTACAAAAGTTTGGAGAAAGAAGATAGATACAAGAAATGAAGAATCCAATGAAAATTCAATATGTCTTTTCTAAAGAGGAAGTATGAATTTAGGGGGAGCTAGGTTGAACATTATATTTCAGCCATTTGGAGAAGATAATTGAAAAGTGAAGTACCTCAAAATGTTGAAGAGAAATCTACCTATGAGTTGATATCTAATGAAGATGATGAGAAATTTTCTATTGGCCTCTATTGTTGGAAATTGTATTGATGTCAAAATGAAGAAGCTTCCATGAAGAAGAAAATTATTTTAGAAGAAAAGAGAAATGATGAATATGAGTTGAAGGGAGCATATATTCAGGGGGAGTTATACACAAAATCTTATAGCTCCATAGAACAGAAAATGCAAAATAGATGAAGTCCCTTTGCCATTGATGTCAAAGGGGGAGAGAAGTAGAATGGGGGAGAGTTAGAAGTGATGAGGAAGAATATGTTGCCATCAATGACAAAGGGGGAGATTGTTGGAAATATTGTCATTGATGTCAAACATGAAATGAAAAGATCATTAAAGAATAAGATGAAGAAACTCAGATCATCATGTTGAAAATGTTGTAATTGATGTAAAGATAAGCAATGACTGAAGATAACATAAGCATGGATGAGATTGTCGAAGATGTTGAAGATTATGGTCATAGCAAAGAAGAACACTTAGAAATTCTGCCAGTGATGAGACTCAGATTTGTTGATAAAGATAAATAATCAGAGATGTTAATGTTCAGTTTATATAATCAGATTAGTTAATGGTCAGGATTATAATCAGATCATCATGTTCAGATTGATATAAGATGTTTCAGATTGTTCAGCTTGATCTTTTAAAATCAGACTTATTGATCTTCAGGTTGCTCAAAGATCTTTTCAGATTGTATTGAGCTTGAAATAAGATCATTTCATTTGAAATATTTCAGTTCAAAGTATATCGTCCAGATTGAATAAAAGACCAGATTGAAATTATTGAAGATCTTGTTATTCAGTTTGAAGACTTTTAGACCTCGTAATTGTGATAAATTGCAATGGACGTATCTATATCTCATACGGTTCTTTCTGGCATATACATATTATGCTTCGCTGTTGGAGTCACCTTAACTAAAGAACATCATGTCAATTCCGCGTGGAAATCACTCCAAGAACGTCCAACGTATTAAGAAAAAGAATAATTATAATACAAATGCGGCTGTTAAGATAACATATTTTTGTTAAAGAAAAAACGAGTATAATATTAAGATAAAAAGAATGATTAAGATAAAAGTGCGGTTGTCAAGGTAAAGATACGAATAAATCAACTTGACTTATCTCTTGATCAAAGGGTGCAAATATATCAAAGGCGTCTTTCAAAGAGGGATGCGTATGGAGTCTTTAATAAAAATTGTGCTTTATGAAAAGACATTTGTCTTTGAACAGGTGCGAATAAAATACGACTTCATTTGGAAAGATGTGGCTCTCACAAGTTAAATAAAACACAGTTTCTATTGGAAAGACGTGGCTCTCAATTTAGAGAGGTGCGGATCTTAAAAGGAAGTATATTGATCTGTATTGACTAAAATAATGAAGGAACGCATCTTAGTTTGCTAAACACATTCAAGAAGTATGCTTTATGAAAAGACGGAGTCTGTAGATGAAAGGTTGTGTTGTTTCCTTGAAGAAATCAAACACTCCAAGAAGGTGCGATTTGTTCAGTATGAACAGATTTAATAAATCAAACTCTAAATTTGTGGTTTAAGAAGAGACGTCTCTTTCTGAGAAAGTTATGTAAACAAGTAGCATGATCATTCATTAAAGTGTTTGCAACCCTTGAGTAACTTATATATGTGACATCAAATCTTTTTTGAGTAGTGTGGTTGTTGTGTAAGAGAGCATTCTAAATCTGAAGTCCCATCTCCTTGTGTGGGCTAAGTGTGAGATCATTCATCACCAAAGGCAGATTGGAGGATTGGGATAGTGCAGGTCAGATTGAAGGCATCATCTTGCAACCATCAAGTCAAGGTTGGTGCCTTGCATTAGGGGCTGGTGCTCCTTGTAGGTAGGTGCCTACTAAAGTTGTAAAGGTTTGGATGTTCCTTGTAGGTTGTGTCCTACTAAATCATCTTATTGTAAATCTGTAGGTTGGTGCCTACTTTGTAAAAATCATTTCAATAAAAGTTGTGTCAACTTGTGTAAATTGGTTCATATCAAATAGTTGATGTATGTTTAAGTTTGAAGTTGATAACTTAGTAATAGGGTAAAAGTTTGTTGATATATTGATTCACCCCCCCCCCCTCTCAGTATATCTTTGTGCTCTTCATGGATTTCGCATTTGTAAGCTTTCAGAAAGATCAATAAATCACTCGCCTTTAGAATAGAAGCTATATTCCTCTATATTTTTTCTTTTGGCATTTTATTTATTTATTTTCAAGCATTTACTCTCAAAAATCGCATAAACCCTTATTGCACAAAATCATTAAAAAAAACTACAAAACAACAAAACAAGCAAAAAAAATTGCATTGCTGTTAGAGGTTGGGGTTGAGAGACACCTGGTCTCTTATGGTGGTATCAGAGCACAGTTGCCCTGCCATCTTGTGCTTTTTCAGATAAATTTTTTGCTTTTTCGATGCTTTTTCATGAGTAGAGACATTATATTTTATACCAAGGGTAGAGGAACAGGAAGAATAAATTGTTGGCATTTAAATTAGCACCTTTGGAGTGCTGATTGTAAACGTTCAACTATTTCAAATGTTTTGCAACACTTCTTCGCTATTTAAAGAGAAGTCCCTCTTTGTTGAAAGCAATGCGTAAGGAAGGGAATGGTAAACTAAGGTTCCTATCTTTTCGTACTTCAGCGGTAGGACACAAGGGTGCACAAACACAATGCGCCGCAGCTAAGCTTTTTCTCTGGTTTCTGCAGATCTTAACTACGACTGTTCTAGCTTTTAATCTATCCAATATCCTCAAGGTAAATAGAGCATGAGGGTATAGGAGCGGGAATGGATTAGATGGATCACCTGAATTCGCCGTCTCCTGAGAATATGGCCAAGGCTTTGAACTCTCGGATATATGCTGTGATAAGTTTGGTACAAGCAAACACTCTTTACGGTAAGCTAGATCTGAGACTTGCCTAGGAGGAGGAACCCCTATCCGAGGTATGGTCTAGGAAACGACTTACAAGAAACAACAAAGTACGATGTCTAGGCCGACAAACTTTCTAAGGAGGAGGAACCCCTCTCCGAAGTATAGTCTGAAGGACAATCCATTAGACAACAACAAACGATAATTGCCAATGACAAATATCCAAGGAGGAGGAACCCCTATCCGAGGAGGGAAATGAAACAAGCTATTGAACACCAAATGTAGAAAGAACTCAAATAGGTAGATCAAAATGCAAGCGCCTTCTGATATTCTTCTTCAAGCTTCATCAATGAATTACAAAGGTTGGGACAGCAAAGGCACGAAATGATGCAGAATTACAATCAACGAACGAACTCTCATCCAAGAGTGAACAAATATTCGCTTTCAAAGCTGTTGGCAACAATGGCGCAACAATTTTGCATAGCAAGTAAAGGTTAAACAAATAATGAGCCCAAAGCTCTTATTTATAGAACTCAAAGCAGCGGGAAACCCCAAAATCTCCTTGAGTTAACAATGAGTTCTTGCTAATCAATTAGCAAGATTTATTCCTAAAAAGGGGGAACAAATAGTTAACTGGAAAACTACTTCAGTTAACTGACACTAATCAAATAGTCAACTGGAAACTACTTTAGTTGATTGAAAGTAAATAAAGAGTCAACTGGAAACTACTTTAGTTGACTGAAAGTAAACTAAAGGTGGACTTTAATATACATTAGGTGTCTCTTAGATGACATCCATGATTTATGGGATAAGTCATCCATGATTAGTGGAGTCAAAACAAACATCCACAATCAATGGAAGTCAAAACAAACCACCTTATAAATAGAGATAGACATGCATGATTCAAGGGACAGTTGGTTAATTTGGAATGAGTCATCAAGTTAACTAACTGTTAATCATAAATGCCTTCCTAGAGACTAGGACGTTCCAGCCTAGGTATCTTTTCACACCTCACTACCTCCGGTCAACAACTCCTCGATCCATGTGTTGACTTCTTCCGCTTCTGGATAGTCAATGCTTTGATGATGTGGCATCTCTTCTCCTGGTGCAAGCTGCTGCTCTTGGTAACCTTGGCGGCTCTATGTTTGGAATGACCTCTTTGCAGCCGGTAAGCCAAAATGCTTACTGCCACACAGGAGGTAGTAATACTGGCCTCTTGGCTGCGAGATCAACCTTTCTTTCTTCTTCGTCTAGAGTAATTGCTCTGGCTCTCCATTGAGCGGGTGATGCATTCTTTTCAAAGATAAAAATCCATAGACTATTGAGGATGTCCGTTTGCTCTCCAGTAATATGTGTGAGATCTGGTTGGAGAGTTGTTGGTGCAACTGCAAGGTCTAGTTGTTCAATTGGAGCCCAAGGACGCCAAATTGTCATTCCTTGAAGAAGAACTTGCCTGTTGACTGTAAACACAGATATGTTCAGACAACTTCTGGAAAACTGTGATGAGCCTTGCTAGCTCACTGCTCAAACCCTGTCTTTTTCTTAAGTCTATTTGTATTTTTTTAGTTTTTTAGAGAAATTTTGTAGACAGAAGAGAAGGGGCGCATCATATAAAAGCTCACAGAATGAAAACTTGAGCAAATCTAATCAAACTGAAATTGTAGAAGGTGTTTATTATCATCAACAATGGATTTAAAACATATAAACATACCTATAAGCCTCCAGATTTTTTAAATAAAAATTCCGATCAAAATAGTGAAGAACTGACGAAAACTGGAGTAGAATATTACAGATTGCAAAGTTTAATCTGAAACTGAAGCCAAAGAGAAGTATAGATAGGGCACCCAAGTTCATGAAGAGAGATCCTCAGAAAGAAGACGTTTCTCCAAAAAGCCAAAAAAACCTTCTTTGCAAGTGCCACGACCTTTCAAACAAAAAAGAACCAGAAACCATCTCTGAAGGTGCGCCCAAACAGCCATGAAGCCTGCCATGGTGAAGGAAGAACACCAACCAATAAACCCTCTGTTTCTGATGAAGAACACTACAAAAATCTATTGAAGCACTGCAAAACTTCTGAAATGAAGCTCTCTAAATCTGCACCAATTCAGCTGATCTCTCACAGCCTCACAAGTGCTCACACTGAAGAGATTTCGTTCTCCAATGGTGGATTTGCTGCAAACCTGATCACAGGATGGAAGCAAGGAAAAAAACCTTCAAGGCAAAGTTGAAATATTCTAAAAGATGAGTTTCTCATTGCCCAAATCCCTTATAAAGCAAAGGAGGTGAAAACCTAAGAAGGCCGTACCTTTTAGGGTTTTAGATCATTTAAATTTATGGAAAATAAACTTAAGTCACTTTCCATAGTCTAGACTTTGATTTTAGGCGCCTCCTTTAAGTGATTAAAAGATATAACTTAAAATATTCACTTTAGACTTTATTTAAGTGATATAAGAATTATAAAGTCAATTTGACTTTATAAAAAGACTTTAAGTTAAAATATAACTTAAATCACTTAAGTAAGCCTATCTCCCTCAATTCTCAACGAATTCAGTGCCGTCAGAAGCAAAGAAACTCCTGTACTGCCAAGGCCTGCAATGAGCCTATCCACGATCTCAGAAAATGAAACCTCTCCAGAAGACCACACCCTCCAGTTAGAAGAAAAAACTCTCTGCAAAATCACGAAAAGGGGACTTAACCCTAAAAAAGAAGTATTTTTTTTGAAAAAATCTAGCACATGGGTTTTGTTTGTGTGCTTTAATGCTGAACAAACGCAGTTCCTCAGAATTTTGATTTTGAAACTTTTTTGGAAAAACCGCCAAAAATAGGGGCAGCAAGTTGGTTGATTCTGGAAAATCTGACAAGATGGGTTTTACTAGAAAATTATTTTGAATCTGCCCAGTTGATCAGATCTGTGGTAGCCTGCTGATTCGTGTGACATGCAAGAATACCTAAGACAAGAAAAGAGGAAGTAGATAGAAGATGGATTGGAAGTTTTTTATCTGACTCTCTGAGAAAATTTATCTCTGAATCTAACCTCTGATTAGAAATATTCCTCTGCCTCTGATCTTCAAGAAATATCGAAGAACGGTCAAAAACCTTGGCCAGATCTGAAAATGGCGTCCTTGAGAGATTATTGCTGTTCTTGATCATCAACCTGCAAAGAAATAATGGAGGACGCCTAGATCTTCTTTGTATAGACTCAAGCCTCAGATCCATAATTTTTGGGAACTTAACTCATGATCAAAAGTTGATTTGGCTTGATCTGGAGTTCAAAAAGGTGATTTCCACTGATCGTGGAGTGAGTTGGCCAAGTTTGTCTCAAAATATCTTAACTTTTAGTCAACAAACTTGCCTTTGACCCTTTTAAGCGTCCCTTTGAGTTTTGCAAGCTTTTTCATTATTTTCTCTGTTGAAGTACCTTAGTTTGATCTTGAATCCAGATTGATCTGTCGATCTTGAGTAGCTGCTAGTACATTCAACGTGGAGCTGGCCTTGTGTTGAAGAGAAGTGCCTGGGAGGCACTAAGCTTGAAAATTGAGTTTGTGGCCCTAGAAAGAAGGCGCCTTTCTCAAGAAAGGGCGCTTTTCTCTTTGCCTTAGTCATTTTTGATATTTGTTCTTCAGCCTTTTATTCCTAACCTCCCGTGCTTTGATGAAGAAGAAGACAACTTTCAAATGGACAAAAGACGGCAAGAAGGCGTTTGCAGCAATAAAAGAAGCTATCAGTCGAGCTCCAGTGCTAGTCCGTCCTGATTTTGAAAAGGAATTTATCCTTTATTGCTATGCATCAAAGCATACTTTGTCTGCCATTCTGACACAAAAGTTAAATGAAGAAACTGAATCTCCAATAGCTTTCATGAGCTGTAGTTTCAAGGATAGCTAATCAAGATACTCTCATATTGAAAAGAATGCCTATGCGGTGGTTCGAGTTGTAAAGAATTTCAGATTTTATATCTTGAATTCTCACACCATTGTATACGTCACAGATCCTACAGTGAAAAGCATGCTAACTCAACAGGAGATGGGCTCCAAGAGAGGTAACTGGGTCACGAAAGTTCAAGAGTATGACTTGGAGATCAAATTGACCAAACTCGTCCGCGGGAGAGGTCTTTGTCAGTTGATAGCAGAAGATGGAGATAAGAAACTTCAAGCCAAAGGTATACCTCAAATTGAACCTGAAGTTAAGGAGGATCTTCCAATGGTCTTGCTGATCGAATCTTCGGGAGAATGGTTTACTTAGATATGGTATTACCTGACATACGGTGATTGTCCGAATCATCTGAACAAGCAACAAAAGAGAACGCTTAAGCTGAAAGTGCAGAATTATGTTATCATCAACAATGTTTTGTACAAGCGAGGCCTTGACGGAACATTCTTATTGTGCGTTACCAAAGATCAACAACGGTGCTTGTTGGAAGCCTTCCACAATCAAGCATGCGGTGGTCACTTTTCTTCAAAGGTGACAACTTTCAAAATCTTGCGGGCACAGTTCTTTTGGCCGACTATGTTCTGCGATGCATATGAGTGGGTGCATAAATGTCAGTTGTGTTAGCAGTTTGTTGGCAAGGCGAAGTTGGCAGCCGCTCCTCTCAGGCCAGTTGTTATAGATGCTCCATTTCAACAATGGGGCTTAGATTTTATTGGTCCTATCAACCCACGTTCCAGCAAGGGGCATATTTATGTCCTTACTGCCACTGATTATTTCACTAAATGGGTTGAAGCCATTCCCACCAAGCGGGCTACGTCCGAGGTCGTGTGTGAGTTCTTGAAGGAAAACATTGTCACGCGCTTCAGAGTGCCTCACAAAATTGTGACAGATAATGCAACGTGTTTCTCATCAGAGGAGCTAATGGAGTTTTGTTTCGACCACAGCATTACACTATCTCATTCATCAGATTATTACCCGCAGGGTAATGGACAAGCTGAACCATCGAACAAGAACATTGTCACAATCATTCGCAAGTTGGTTGATTCCAGTCAACGAACTTGGCACAAGAAACTCTATGGTGCTCTCTGGGTCGACAAAATTACTCCAAAGAGAGCCATTGGTACCTCACCCTTTATCCTCCTATATGGTACGAAAGCAATGATACCTATCACGTTGGAGTTGTCCGCCTTACAGCTGGCAATCGCAGTAGAAGATGGAGAATTCGCGGATCCAATCCAGAAGCGCATCTTGTACCTGACAAAGCTCCAAGAAGAAAGGGTGGAGGTAGTAGATAGAATCACTCAGCACCAGGAGCGGGTGAAGAAAATTTTTGACAAGAAAGCTCGCCAACGAGATTTTGAGGTTGGAGATCAAGTCCTTTTATGGGATAAGAGACATGAACCCAAGGGAATGCATGACAAATTTGATTCCTTGTGGCTAGGACCTTTCAAGATTCACGAGCCTGCAGGAGAGAACACCTATATTCTCTCGCGCTTGGATGGAAGTCTCCTCCTTCTACCACATAGCGGGCAGTACCTGAAGCACTTCATCCCTTCGGGGGTGGAGTAAGTTTTCTCAAGAACAATCTTTGTAAATATTTTTCCTTGTTTTTCGTGATGTGTTTCCCCTTTCCGTGATGTTTTCGTTATGTTGTATTTCCCCTTTCCATAACAGTCTTGTGTTTTAGGTGATTAGTAGGGAAGTCCAACTATTAGGTGATTTCTAGGAAGTCCGGTTTTAGGTGAATAAGGAAAGTCTTGAAAATAGGTGATTAGGAAATGATGCTGACTCCGATACCCAATGGACAAGGCACTGGTCTAAGCTCAAATTCCAAAGATTTTATGGTTCTCCTATGCCGTAAGTATCCGCCATGGTCCCTAAACAGCGCCAATGTTGTACCCCAAAATTAAAATTTTTGTTACACTTAGACATTTTGAAGAAATGAGTTAAAGTCTTGTTAAATTAGTCAAAAAGGTCAAAATTTGGGTGTGCAGGTCTTGCATGAGGGGTTAAAACGCAAAATTGTCAAAGTCTGACCATCTGGGTCTGCTAAGAGCAGCTTAATCTACAAAACCCAGATCTCAGTTTTTCATCCCTACTTTTTAGGAAAATTGCTATTTTTAGAAATTTTCTAAAATTAGTAACGTTTTCTGGGTTTCTTTGGAAATGGATACTGGCAAAACTTTCTAAAAATAGAAAGTTGGTCCGTCAGGGTTCAAACTGATTTTGATTGGCTCAAATTACGTCCATATCAGACTGGTACAGTCAGAATCCCAAAAAGATCAATTTTTCCCTACTAGGTCTATTCTGCTTTTTCAGAAGCACATCAGGAGCTCCGAGGTCATCAATGGAGGTTAGCCGGCTGCCAGGTGTCAGATTCAACATTCAGAGCATTCAACAAAAGGTGAAATGATGAACATGCACGAAGAACATAGGAGAAGATGAAAAATGATGAAAATTTTCTAACACTGCTAAACTTGGGCGACCCAGGTGAAGAGGGGCGCTCATCTTTTTAGGGCACCAGATGATAAAATCAGAGTTTACTCCTCCAACCAAACTTGCTCAGTTCTCTGCCAGCTCCGCGACGAATTCAACGATGCAGTCATCAGATGATCCAGTCATCCGGAATTCAAGGCTGAACAGGGAGGTTCCAAACTGAAGTCAGAATGAAAAGAAGTGAAAATTATCAAAATTTGACTAAGTCTGGTGACTTTGGGCACCCCTGGTGAAGAAGGGCGCCCAACTTTTTAAGGCATCCAAATTAGCAGTTACGGTTTGTGAAGGTGCTCGATCTCTTCAGTATTCAACCAGCTTCGTGATGCCTGTCTTCGTCAGATCTTTCGACTGGTCGTTCTCTGGAAAATTCAGATTGAAGTCAAGGATATAGAATGAGGGTTTCAAACTTGAAGATGAAATCAGATAAAAATGGCAAGTCTGGAAGGTTTGGGCGCCCAAGTTTTCAAGGGCTCAAACAGATAAATTTGCAGATGAGGCTCTAACGTGATCTCTTCTCAGTTGATCCAGCTCTCCAACGAGATATCCGACACGTCAATCAGAGGTCGCAGCCGCAAGATACAAGAAGCTGAACAGAGGGTCTGGCAAGAGCTGAATTTCAAACTTCAGAAGCAAACACAAAAAAAGTGGAAAATGAACTAAGTCTGGTGAACATGGGCACCCCCAGCCAAGATGGGCGCCCAAGCTTTTGAGGGATTAAAATTCACTTTTTGACAGAGTTCATCCCAAAAGACCCCTCATATCTTGTCAGCTTCGTGATGAGCATAATATTCAATCAATCTGATGCCCGGAGCACCAGATTCAATGAGATCATCCGTAGAAGAGGTGTCAATGAAAAAATTTGAAGATCATAAAAATGGCTAACTCTGGATAAAATGGGCGCCCCTGGAAGGAAAAGACTCCCATGAATTCGAAGGTCGAGATCAAGTTTTTAGCCAGAAGCACCTCTAGAACAACCTTCTCAGAATCAGTCAGGCTACATGATGGATCTTTCAGCTCGCCTGTTAGATCAGTCTACAAACCGGAAATCAAAGGCGAAGAAGGAGGTCAAAATGAAGAAAAGTTGAAAATACCGAAAATTTGACTAACTCTGCTTAAAGTGGGTGCCCCTAGTGAAGAAGGGCGCCCATCTTCTCATGCCTTAGAAATTTTTTCAAGATTTTCAAGAAGTTTCAAAATTGCAAGTGAAGGAAGGCGTCCAAGTTCAATGAAGCTGAGTTTTTAGGGTTTTGGAAATAAAAGCAAAAGAAAGCAAACCTAAAAACAGAACCCTAAGTCTATTTAACATCTTTCTTTCATGTAATTTTCATTATTTTGCAGGTAGCATTCAGAGGAGAAAGTTGGAGCAGCAAGTTTGAAGAATTTTTATGATCCAAGAATTCATATTTGCTGGTTTTTCATCAGATTTTTCAGATCAGCAAGCATAAACCCTTGCTTTTTCAAGTTTTTTTATCCAGAAGATCAAGTTTTTCAAAGAGAAGGCCAAGGTTTTCCATTTTTCAGTCATCTGGGTCTTTTCACCTTAATCTTCTGAAGAAATTTTCAAGAACTTCATCAAGTTGCAGCAGCTGCTTTTATTTTGGATGTTAGTGAAATCCTCGGTGCATTCAGTTTTCAACCATCTGGGTCCTCTCCAATTAGACTTCTGAAGAAAACCCATATCACAGTTTTTTTCAAGAAAGTTTCAAATTCTAGGGTTGGCTGCTTTTTCGATCAGCCATCAGTATTTTGCAAATCTAATCAACTGGGCCCGTTTCTAATCATATTCTGAACAAAACCCAGGTGCCAACTTTTTTTTGGGAAAAATTGAAGAAATTAGGGTTTGCTGCTTTTTCAGGAAAAATTCAAAATTTTCAAAAATGGACGATCTGGGTTGTCTTGCAACGAAATTCTGAGCAAAACCCATATCTCAGAATAATTTTCAAAAATTTTGTTCATTGGAGCAAGAAAATCAACATTCTAAAAAGAGAAATTGCTCAAGACTTGTCTGAACCTAGGCGAGTTTATAGTCATTCTTCAAGTTTTCCGAAATGGAGTACACTCCCAATGTTTTCAAGACTGGATCAGCTCTTTATCATGATTACGTCAAAACCGCTGAGACAGAATTGCATCACATCGAGCCGGTGTTTGATTTACACGCTTTGTAGAGTGCAGGCAACACCTCAATCAGGAACCTGGGACATTCTGGACTCCTTGCAGCAGCATCAATTCCTATAGTAGTTTAGAGTCTTGAGTTCGTAATCGCTTGCATCAAGCATTACAACCCAGCTACAAGGGAGATCTAGTCAGTTGATGGCAGATTGATTTGCAGTCTAAAGCCTGATATGATGAGAAGTGTTTTTCCATTCCCCCATGGCCTGAAAGCGTTACTATCTCAAAGGGTGAATGTGAAAGGATATGGGAGATGCATAAGGAAAAATACAACAAGAAGATTGTACTGAAGTAAATGAAAGAAAAACATAAGACTCTGCCAAGTCACACTTCCATGATGTCAGCAAAGTTTAAAAAGGCGGCCAATGAGGTCAAAAATTTCTTGAGGTCTATTGTAGATGCTGAAGATATTCTAGAAAAGTGATGTTTTGCTATTGAGGGCATAGATGCACCGAACCGGGACACAGTTTCTAATTTTCTAGCAGATGTGATCGAGCTTTAAAACAACTTTCTTCTAAAAGCTTTCTTTCCCGCGTTCTTTCTATTCTTGGAATAATTCTTATCCATTCTTTGAGAAGAGAAAGAAGATAAAATGTAAAAGTTGGCGTTTCCCGCTTTTTATGCTTTCTAGGGTTTTAGATGTTATCCTTTTTCTAGATTTAGTAATAAAGCTTGCTTGCTGAGCAAGCCCTAGATTGTGAAAGCAAGGAGATTTGAGGGTTCCCTACTCCTCTGCTTGTCTATAAATAAGAGCCTTTGCTCATTAGTTTCTTTAATCGTGCTAGTGAGAACAAAACGCTGAGCCTATTGTGCCTTCTATTTGTTACTCAGGTATTGTTCAATTGTGTTGTGATAGCTAATTGTTGAGCCTCTTCAGCCAACAAGGAGTTAGTGTGATTACTGTTTCTATTGCGTAAGAGCAAGATTGCAAGCCTCTTTAGCTGCAATTTTCTTGTTCAAGGCATGTTAGAAGTGAGTTTTGTTCTAGAAATTTGAGTAATAAAATCATGAGCCTCCTTTGCCTTGGTCCAAAATCTCAGATTTCCGTTATTTATGTTCTACTTTTATGATCTTGATTTCAACTTGCATTGAAGTGTGTAGATGTTTGTTGGGAGAGAGTTTATTGAAGTATTTTTTCAGAAATCTACCTTGTTCATTTCTAGTTTCTCTTGCTCTGCTATTACTTGAGAAGTTAGAAACGTCTTTAGTTTAAGTTAGTCGTAGTTGAAGGTCTTAAAACAAAAAATCTCAACTGCGGTGTTTGTGTTTAATAAACCTTGTGCTCTAAGCTGATCAAAAAGATAGGCAACTTAGTTTTAGTTTACTTTCTTTCAAACACCATCAGCAAGAGGGAGCTTCCCCTCCTAATTTGAAGAGCAGTTTATCTGTGCATAGCTATCCGTTTCAAATACGCATTCCAGAGGTGCGAATTTAAACGCCAACATGCAGCTTTATGCTTTTGACGCTTCTCTTGATTTTTCTCAATGGAAGAGTATTGTATGATGAAAATTGTGGAGTTTGACTATAAACACGCCTATGTTCGGAAAAGTTTTGCGCAAGACCTAAAAATGGATCACTAATTTTTCACTAGAAAAAAGGCAGTTTTTCGGAAAAAAGCTAGGGTTTGGGTTTTTTAAATAATGTCGTTCTGAAAAGACCCAGATCGTCAGATTTTGAAAAAATTGGTTTTTTCAAGAACATGCAAAGATCCCCTGAAAAGTAGAGGCTGTGAAGCAAAATTTTCGGAAAAAGGCCGAGGTTAGGGTTTTGTAGACAATCTCGTTGTGAAGAGACCTAGATCATCAAATTTTGAAAAATTTGAGGATTTGTTGGACATGTGTGAAAAATTAGTTTCTCTTGAAAATTATAAAATTTTACAATCTTCAAGAGGAGCGAAGAACAAGTAGACCTAGATCAATGAAAGTTGAAAATCTTGACCACTTGTTTTTGAAAGTTGATGCCCTAGAAAAATAGACCCTGAAAAAGTGAACTTTTGTGCTTCTCAATCTTGAATCGATGAAGAACATTGAAAAATATCTTCGTTTGAGCCTTCAAATCCTGTTCAGAAGAAAATTTTATGTTTCTTTCTCTTGAAGCTAACTTGCAAATTGTGAATAATGAATGCTCAAGGCTTGCTTAAATAAAATTTTGGAGAAAAATTCCTTCATGCATGAAACCCTAAAATTTTCAAGTCCATGTATGCCCTTATCTGACCTTGTTTGCATCAAGATTGAAAAGCCCTTATCTGACCTCGTTTGCATCAAGATTGAAAAATTCCTTAATATAGTGTTGAAAATTGTGTATGCAAAGATGTGCTTTTTTTGAAAAAAGCAACTGAAGTCGAAATTTATCTAAGGCATGAAGCCTTGGGCGCCCCAGGCTGGCTAGGGCACTTTTCTTCACCAGTGTTAGAAGCTTTTCCTTGATTTTCAACTTTTCCTCGTTTTTGATGAAACACCTTCGTTTGATCTTCGATTTTGGGCGTCGGATAGATCTTGTGAACTGGTTGACGAACTCATTGAAGAGCATGATCAAATCTAAGAAGAATCTCTTGGAGGCTGCAAACCCTAACAACTGCTTTTGGTCCCATGAAATCTTGGGCCCCCCTAGCTAACAAGGGCGCTTTTCTTTGCCGGAGTTAGAAACTTTCTTGAGTTTTTCACTTTTCTTCTACTCGTGTTCACCACCTTTGACTACGTTGACCACCTTGATTGACTGTGATTTCCTTTATCGTCTCACGTGCATGATAAACGAAAATTGAAAATATTCTAAGGCATTGAAGCCTAGGCGCCTTCCTAGGCCAAGGGCGCCCAAGATTTCAAGTGTTAGAATAATTTAGCAAATTTCACTATTTTTAGATTTCCCTCCTCCGTTCATCATTTTTCGAGCATCTTTCGCCATGGATCGATCTGTGCAACATTTGAGACTTAGATTCTGACACCTTGTAGCTAGCCATCCTCCATTGATGACATCAGAGGTTTTAATTTATCTTTTGAAAAAGTGAAATAGATCCACTAGAGAAAAATTGACTTTTTCACAATTCTGACTGGACTAGTGTGATCGTGACATAAAATCAACCAATCAAAATCAGTTTGAGCCATTTCTACAAAGATACTATTTTTTAGCCGTTTTCCTAGAAAATAGGACCTGGCATGCAAATTTCAAAATTTTCCAAAATTTTGTGAGCATCTTTTTGACAATAAATCCAGAAAAACCCTATGGTTTGTTTATTTTTCAAGAATTTCTAAAAATAGAAAATTGCTATTTTTAGAAAATTTGACCTTTTTTGCCTTTTGACGACCATTTTTACAAGATTTTAACCATTTTACAAAATGCCTTAATGAAGCAACAATTTTAATTTTGGGTACAACATCGCATAGGAACAACTTCGACAAATATCATTCCTTGCACATATGTAAAAATTGAAGATCTAAGCTTGGCTCTCTTAGGAGGAGGAGGATGCATCAAGAGGGTTTCCAATTTGGAAATCTTTTGTTATTGCCTCAATCACTCTCTTCCTTCACTTTAATGGTGGGTTGAGCCATATTGGAGCATTCAGATTGGAAAAACCTACTTGAGTTGCCTTCTCTTGTTCAACTTGCTATTTTTAAGGGTCCTTCTTTGGAGGTGGGGAATATAATAACCCCTACCCTTGTGACGATATGTTTATGATTTGCACATGTTTGACAATGCAAGCATTTTGTCAAATAGTTGGCTTGCTTGCATATCTGAAAAGCTTTCAATTAAGCTTACATAGAAATTTCATTTACTAACTCAGCATATGCACCCGTCAACAAACACCAGTGAGTTAAAATTTGCATTCAACCATTGCATCACACAAATATATGATAATCATAATAGCAAAATGATTGGATAGATAACATTCATATTCAAATTTGACACCATCAATTGCACGGATTTAATATTGGAATTACAACACAGAACATTAAATACAAAGGCTTGAATGCTTATCTTGCACCTTATGAGTGACCAAGCTAGCACTAAACTCCATAATAGCAACTCAACGCTCCCTTTGTTCTCCAGCATACATATTACAAGCAGACTACATCAGTGCACCTGTAGGAAGTATGCAGCGTAACATCCCTTATGAGCTGTGATGATTCTAAGAAGGATACGAAGGCAATAATTTATCTGCAGCTGCTTTGACTAGGTCGATCCCCCACGTAAGCCTTTTGACCTTTTTAACTGTGTGGCAGCCAACATACATCAACTGCGATAGAAATAAGGCAGCGGCTCCTTCTGAAATTATTAGGCAGCTGATAATAATCTGACTCCCCTTTCAAACTGGCAGTTTTGTCTTGTCTGTTTTGTCTTCATGCAACCTTCGCCCTATCCATGGAAAGTGCTGCAATAACAAATATCAGCCTTTGCAATGATCAATCCTTATTTGACCTATCGAGAGGTGTCTTCTTGCCTAACGTGCCCTTTGTCTCTATTCATATGCAGCAGTAGTGTTTAAAGCTTCGGCTATATCAACCATTTATTGTGCTTTCCTGCCTATCAGGCCCCTTGTCCCCACGTAGGCTGACCACAAACACACATGCACTTAATGTAACCCCATATCCAGCATAATATATATCAGTAGGTAGAAGTATGAATCGCCAATGCTGGCAAAAGCTAGAAATATATAAGTTAGGCACCAAATTGTGCCTCTGTAATATTAATCTTCTGCAAATGTAATCGGGCTGCTTAATATGATTTTCACTTTAAATAAAAAATACCATCTTTGTTGTACCCTGAAGTTTCATGGCAACAACTGATAAATTAAATTAATAATATTCTTCCCTCTGTCATTTGCAACCTTGAAATAGACCAAATACCTTGAAATTTTGTCTTCATAGAAGACCCACAAAATTTCACAATTCGATCTTGAAGCCCAAATGAAAACTTTGATTTGAATCTGCCAACAAAAAGAATTGGGTTTTAGTCAAAATCCCTAAAGCTAAACTTGAGGGTTTCCGTCCTCTCGTTCCAGAAAGGTCATCTCTCCACAATTCCACAATTTCACCAAAAAATAATATTTTCCACAATGTTGGGAGATGAGCCATCATGCCCTTTTTATAATACCTTCTAATTTTCCTACCAAAACCAAATCAACACTTTATTATAGAGTTACATTAAAATACTTTATAATAACTTCCCAATGCCACTATATAAAATACTTTAATTTAATAATTTAATTGAAAGATTCCTTCCTCAATCTGATCTGAATTTTCTGATTTTGGTTTTTCTTGGAGTCTTTGACCAGCGTATAGAATAGGTTTTTGTTTTTTCTGATTTTTTTGTGTTTTTCTGAGTTTTATGCAAAATGCATGACATGTACAATGCTGATAAAGGAAAAATAACCAAACATGCAATGATTCTATTAATTAAAAGACTGGAATTACATAGATATGGGCCAAGTGCAACATACCCATTCATCCAAAGACCAGGAAATGACTTTTTACAAGGCTGCAACTGAAATTTCAGGTCTGCTATAACCCTGATACAGCAAATTCGAACTCTCCTAGCTCTACAAATGAATACCCACTTCGTTTCCAGGTGTGAGAGGAGTTGTGCCACTGCTGTATGAAACTTCTTAGCTTCAAAACTTCAAAAACCTCACCTAGCACTTAGGGTTTGAAGCCCAAATGCCAAACAAAAATGCGGCTGCTTGTACAACTGCTGAAAGATGGTAGAAATGTCCTCTAAAAGGACTGATTTGCAATCTGATGCGAATTTCTATCCTCAAAATGGACTGATCTGCAATTATAACCCCAAATAATGCTGCCAACTCCACACTGAAGCTGGATAATATTGAATCCTGTCACTAGGAGAAATGGGTTTTCGTCCAAATCTCCAAATTCTCCCAGAAGTTTGCATTCCTGGAAGCTCCAAGCTCTTCAAACCCTCAAGCTTGCTGCTGCTCTCAAATTGAAGTTATAAGAATGAATCCAAAATAGACAAAAATGCCTTTTTATTTTTACCAAGAGGGTTCAACCCTTTTTGGGGTTACTATTTGGCCTGAGGGTCTAATTTTACATTGTGAACTTGGCCCCCTTTTTTAAACAACTTAAGTTCTAGGATGGGGGTGCACTTTTCACTATTCACTTTCTAATTTGTTGTTACTATTCACCTTTCACTATTCCATTAAAGCCAACTTTATTATTTCCAATTTATCCATGGCTTAATCAACTGAACTCGACTCTGAAAGGCTTGAACAGCTCCCAGTAAGGTTCCACAATGTCGAAACGGGTCTCCTATCCATACTGCTGACCTATGGGAACCCTCGTAATAGGTCAACCTCTGCATCAAATCTGAACGCATAAGGAAGGGACATTACAGATTACCCCATTTAAATGCACTTTTTTGCTACGCAATATTAAACAATTAAATTAATTAAACATAATAAAGTTATTTTGGCAAGCTGGAAAATGAAGACTTTACAGTCCTCCCTTCCCAGAGATTGCTTGTCCCCAAGCAAGCCATACCTACATACCATCTCCAAATACTAGGGTCCCAAATGAACTTGTAGAATGCTCCATCACAATCTTATGGCATCAACATGATACCACTATACCCTGTAACTCGGTCAAACCTTGTAGTAGAAATAAGCGGTCTACTAGCCATACCAATCCCTGGATCCCATATACCCAATACCTGTTGACTTCCGCTGTGCCACTCTGACAACCACTAGAATCCAAATGAGCCAAGTCTCAAATTCTCGCCTCTGGTAGCAACCATCAAAAGAAAGCAAAGTAGGAGCAAAATTCAGATTCATCTAGCAATGATGGAAGCACATAGTACCAGAGTGAATTGTGCAACCCCTTATCCAACCTGTATGTATGTGCCATCAGATCATTCATACATGGGCTGAAAGTGAAATGGTTAGCACACCTCACCGTGCAATCAAGGTGAAACTCAACTGCTTGTGTCAATGGAATGCCACTATAGTCAAGTGGATTCCATACTTCACTGCCACCAGCAGAAGATGATTCGCAACTCAGATCGTGATGGACAGACCTTGCAACAGCTCCATAAACCTTCTCTGCAACTCTGATGGCAAGGTCTCTGTCTAAAAGCAAATGGAGGTAATCTGATTTTATTACCTCTAAAGTATGCCTGATAGTTCGCAAGCTTTGGATAGAAGCTCCAGTCGAAACCCCGTTCCACCTTTCCTCAAATTCAACTGACCAAAGGAGGTATTCGATGAACTTGTGTGTGCTATCAAAGCGAGTTAAGGCTTGGTCAACCTTATCTCCTATGACCTTCAATTGATCCTTCCATTCATGTGTCTCCTTGGGCCTATGATCACAATCAGCTGCATAGATTGAATTTTTTTAATTTGCTTTCGGGAGGGGGAAGCATACCATCATGAATACCCTTTTCCCCACTAGATGTCATGCAATCCTCTTGTAGAGAAGATGGAACAGCGTTGTGATCTAGCACAACTCTCAGCATAATCCACCTCATTATCACCAAACCTATCAATAGCAATTTCTACAACACCAATGTAGAGACTTGGGCATATTTCACCTATAGATGATTTTTCTTCAAGGACACCTGCTGTAACATACTGTTCCCTGTTATGCTCATCCGGTGCACTCATCCCATTGGTGTCATTTGCACTTGTAAATGAAATGGATGTTTCCACATCTTCAATATGCACATTGCCACAATTCGTGGATATATGCTCATCATTGATGGCTGCCATAGATAGCTGAGTTTCAACTAGGGGTGATGAAGATTGTGCCAAGCTCAACTCCATGGTGAGCTCGTCAATCCGAATCACCAACTCTTGAAGGGCCATTTGAGTGCTCTTCAAGGAGTCCATGGTGATCTTAAGCTCACGAGTGAGCCTATCAACCTCCCCTTCTTTCCCATTTAGTGCATCATAATAAATCCCATCAAGCGTGAGAAGATGATCTCTGTCTTATAGTCGTTGTAGGTAATTAGTTTTCATCACCCCCAACACTTCTCTGAGTGCTTGAAACTCTGCAAGGGAAAGTTCATCATCAAAGTGCTCATGTGTTCCCGGAGTCCAACAATAGTTTCCCATCAATTGTTGAGCGACATCAAAATGTTCTGTGGTTGTAACAATCATGTCTTCATTTTCCTTCAATTGTCTTGCCAAATGATGGGACCCTTGAGACTTATCATCCCCATAAAAAATTTCTGATTTGTAATCAACACTATGATAGGATGTTGAATCACCATCATTAACCGATTGGAAAACATCATGATGTGTGCCATCAACATTGCACACATCCTCTTCATATGCACTAGTGTTATGGACCTCATAGGATAGCTCTAATGGAGTATTAGAGCTATAGTGTTATGGGCCTCATCTTTTTCCTCAATTGATAGATGAGGCTCCAACATCTCCAGATGCACCTGTTCTTGGTCCTGACACCTATGGCTGGTTTCCCAAGTTTCTTTGCATACAAAGCAAAGTTTCGTTTTTCGGAGATCATTTTTATTGCTCCCAATATGACCATCAATAGTTACTGACCTATATAGAGTCTCACATTGAAAACCAATCTTGTTGCCTGCTGCAACTCCTTTCCCATGATCACTTGTAGGTTGCGGATCACATTGAAGCAATTCATCCTCCTTATCCAAATTTTTAGGTTTTGCAACCTTCCTAAAATATCCCTTTTTAGTATCAAGATCCTTCATTAGCTTATACAATTCCTACATCAATTCAAACACAGATTTACCTATGGTCATATTTACCCTTCAACAAAAAATTCCCATTTAATAACCCCACAGGTTGGCAGGAAATATTGAGCTCTGATACCACTATAATAACCCCTACCCTTCTGACGATATTTTTACGATTTGCACATGTTTGACAATGCAAGCATTTGTTCAAACAATTGGCTTGCTTGCGTATCTAAAAAGCTTTCAATTGAGCTTACATAGAAATTTCATTTACTAACTCAACATATAGGTACCCCTCAACAAACATCAGCGTGTTAACATTTGCATTCAACCATTGCATCACACAGATATATGATAATCATAATAGCAACATGATTGGATAAATAACATTCATATTCAAATTTGACACCATCAATTGCATGGATTTAATATTTGAATTGTTGTACCCAAAATAAATGTTTGACATTTTGCTTAAATTGAGCTAAATCATGTAAAATTGTTGTCAAAAGCCTGTTTTAGGTCAATTCAAACATAAGGTTTTTATGGGTTTCGGTCAAGGAACATGTGTAAAATTCTAAAAAATTGAAAATTGTGGTTTCAAACCCCTATTTTTAGGGAAACCCTCGAAAATAGGACCTTCCCGGAAATGATTGAAAATGATTTTGATAGGATTAATTGACTTCACGATTGCACTGGTCAAGTCATAATCATCAAAAAATATGTTTTACTCTGGTGGGTCTATTTTCATTTTTTAGGAAGAAAGTTAGGAGTTCCACAGCCATTAATGGCAGATTGGCCAGTACTAGGTGCTGAAAGCTAAGATTCAAAAGCTTCAACAGAGAAACCATGGCGAAAAATTATAAAAAAAGATGCTATTTGATGGAGGAGATTTTCAAAACTAAAAAATGCCAAAATTTGGCTAACTTTGGAAAAGCCACACCTTGCTACCAAGGAGGATATGTAGTCAAAGGTCAAAAAGCGCCCTTGTTGAGGAAAGGCGTTCTTGAATAAGATGCTCCAGATGTCAGTTCCTGAGAAAACTTGTCTTCATGAGATCTCTTCGGCATCAACCTAGCTTTGCAACGAACTTGTCAGCCAGCCTGTGAGACAAATCAAATAAAAGCAACTGTTGATCGTCAAAGCATGCAAGATGGAAGGTAAATCAGTGAACTTCAAAGCAAAAGCGCCCCTGCTGGCCAAGGGCGCCCTTCATTTCAAGACACCTGATGATGTTATCAACAACTGCTTTATACAAGGCATTTGTTCAACTCTCTTCCAGCTTCGCGATCAATCCGACTGCACGTTCACAAGACCTGTTAAGCAATCAGAGGCAGAGATCAAACAAAAAATGCCAAAGGTGAAGATTGAATGAAGAACACGAAAAATTGGCTAAGTATCAAGGAAAGCGCCCCTACTAAAGAAAGGTGCGAAGTCTTTTGGGCATGCAGATGCAGTCTATTTGCTCAATTACCTCTAGGATGACCTCCATTTTGATCGATCTCGACAACGAAACATTCAACGAAGGCAACAAATAAATCAATCATCTGACGACGAAGATCAAACTAGGGCAATTCATGGAGGTTTACAACATGAAAAATGACAAGTCAAAAGTCAAAGGTGCCCCTGCTGAGAAAAGGTGCCCATGCTTTTGAAGGACTCAAACTAACTTTCAGGAGCTGTGGAACCAGTCATCCTTTCTAGGACTAAGTTGGTTATCCAATGCATCATCAAGCGAGTATTAGACTTGTTAGTTAGCAGTGATCTCAGATGTACGAAGGGTCTAAATGGAGAAATTGAAGAATAGTCAAGAAAAATTGACTAAGTTAGGAGAAAAAGCGCCCCTGTTGAAGAAAGGTGCCCTTGAATTTGGAGCCTCAGTTTAGGTTTCTAACTTAACAGCTCCCAGGTATACCTCTTTAGGGTTGTTCCATCTCAACAACGGATCCATCAACAACTGCTAAAGATCAACTGAACAACCGGGAGCAAGGATCGAACAGAGGCACTTCACCATAAAAAATAATGAAAAAAGTGTTCAAACTCAAGAAGAACGCCTAAAAAGTCTAAGAAGGATATGTTGACTTGAGTTAGAGATTTTGGAGGGAAACTTGGCTCAAACGTCCCACAATCAGTGGAAATTAGTTTTTTAGAACTCCATATCAAGCCAAATCACTCCTTAATCATGAGTTGGCACCCAAACTTGAATCATTACATATCAAGCCTAGGCATCATATCTCATTATTTTCTTTGTACATTGAAGGCTAAAACAACAATTTGCTCTCTAAGACGTCTTTTCAAGATCTGACAGAGGGGTTTTCACCATTCTTCGTATTTTTGAAGAACAGTTGCACAAAAAGATAAATTCTTAGAGGTTGCATCCAAAAGCATATTTTTCCAAAAAGACAGAGAATAACTTCCAATCTTCCTCCTATCTTATTCCTCTCTTTTGTCTTAAAACTTCTTGCATGTCCAAGAAAACAAAAGATAATTACAGATCTGACCAACTAGGTATGATCAACATAGCATATTCAACAAAACCCACGTGCCAGTTTTTACCAGAAAAAGTTGCCTTTCTGCCCATATTTTTTAGGGTTTCTAGAAAAATTCACAATTTCAAAAATCAAACAAACTAGGTTTGTTTAGCTTTGAAGCACCAACAATACCCATGTGTCAGATTTTTCTGAGAAAAATAAGCCTCTGTTGCCTCTAAAACCTCTACCGGGCTCTTGCATGAACGAGGAAAAGTGATTTTTGGGATTTCTGACATTCTGGTTTCATTTATAAAATTATTAAAACCCACGTCTCAGATTTTTTCAAAAAAATTACCCCTCGACAGACTTTTTAGTGGTTGCAGAAAAAGTTGTCTGAACATATCCATGCTTACAGTCAATAGTCAAGTTTTTCAAAATACAATACTCTCAAGTTGAAATCAAGACCAAAATGGTCCTACTTCACAAATTTCTAAAAACACTCGACACGAACATGCATCAAGTAGAGCTCGTAGTCAAGTTGGACACCTTGGAAGGCATTAATGACATCACCGTTCAATGGATAGCCAAATGTGGAAGGTAGTCATTCCAAACACAGAGCTGCCATCGATTACTACCACACTACCTTCCACATCCCATGTCAACAATGCTGGATGATGCAACTGCAAAGAAGATCGAATATCAAAACCAGTTTATAAGAGGCAGAAAAAGTCAAACTGTTGACTGGAGGTGGTGAGGTGTAAAGCATCCACAAAGGACGTCCTACCCTCCAAAGTAGCATTAATTGTGATTGGAGTTAACTTGATGCCCCTTTCCAAGTTAACTCCAGGTCCCATAGATCATGCATGTCAAATCCCACTAATTAAGGATGTCTAATTTGACTTCCATAAATTGTGGATCTCAGATCTCCACTAAATGTGGATGTCTATTTGGGAGACACATTTTGTAATAAAGTTCACCTTTAGTTTAGTTTCAGTCAACTGAAGTAGTTTTCCAGCTGACTCTTCGTTTAGTTTCAGTTAACTGAGGTAGATTTCCAGTTAACTGTTTGCTCACCTACTTTTAGACATAGGAATAAATCTTGTTGATTGACAAGAACTGTTTGTTAACTCAAGGAGATTTTAGGGTTGCCTACTCCTTTGAGTTCTATAAATAAGAGCCTTGGGCTCATTATTTTGTAACTTTACTTCACGGCAGCAAAACGCTGAGCAATTCTGCCTTCATATTGTTCGCTTAGTATATGTTCTTGGATCGTATTTGTTGTAGTTAAGCACCAAGTACAACTTGTGCTCTCTCTACTCAGATAGGTGTTTCCAATCTTTGTTCATGTGTTCTTGGTTTGATCGCCTCATGCGTCATTGTTTCTTGACACAAGTTGTTGTCGCAATGTGTATCTTTGGTGTAATATTGAGAAAATAAATCAGGAGAGTTACCATGCCTTTGATCTAAAGTCTCAAAGTTTTATCATTGTTTGTTGTTATCAATAATTTGTTTTCAATCTACACCTCGGAAAGGCCTTGGTGCCTCCTTGGGAATGTAGAAAGTTAGATTATTGTCCTTTTGTTATTTCTTGTGATTTACTTTTCAGCCTACACCTCGGAAAGGTCTTGGTACCTCCTTGGGAATCCTGAGATATAAATTATTGTAAGGATTATTTGTGTGGATTTTATTTCAGTATGGATCTGGGAGTTCAGATCCTTCGGATGCATCCTAGGAGACTCATTCGTCCAAGTGATTGAACCATCCATTCTTGCTTCTATGCCCTCATGCTTTGTTAATCTTGAGGAGATAGGATAGATTAAAAGCTAGTTTAGTTGTAGTTAAGATCTGTCGAAACCAGAAAAAAGCTTAGCTACGACGCATTGTGTTTATGCACCCTTGTGTCCTACCATTGAGTAAAAAAGATAAGATAGTAGTTTGCTTTATTCCTTTCATTTATGCAAAAATCAGCAATAAGAGGGATCTTCCCCTCCCAATTTGAAGAAGCAAACACTACAAACTTTCAAAAGCTGACCGTTTCCAATAAGCACTCCAGAGGTGCTAATTGAAACTCCAATAGAATTACAACACAAAGCATTAAATACAAAGGGCTGAATGCTTATCTTGCACCTTATGAGTCACCAAGCTAGCACTAAACTCCATAACAACTCCTCTATGTGGAATATTCCGAGCCAAATTTTTTGTTTTTCAGTTAACAGATTACAAAGCAGTGCACCCGTTAAGGTTAGAGGAGAAACCCAAAACGTGCAAGAAAGCAACTCTAACCAGAATGGCGCCGATGATGGCGAGCATTGGTCAGAGGATCTAAATTGAACTGCTTATGCTGTAACTCTAACCAGAATGGCGCCGATGATGGCGAGCATTGGTCAGAGGGTCTTCTATTCTAAATGCAGAAAGAACTCAACGTCAAGTATGTGCTACCCAATCCAATGCGGAGTGAGGGGCGACCATATGACGGAGTGATTACAATAACACAACTTTGAAAGAGAAATGCTGAAGCTGAAAAACACTCAACACCCAGAATGTGCTTGCTGACCCAAGATGGGAGAGTAGCTACCATAGGGCGGAGTTATAACTATCTTAACTAATACTGAAGATAAGAATGAGTATTACAAATCGAGACAAAGCAATTTTAAGAACACTGGTCAGTACTACTGCCAGTTTACAAAGATTATTATTGCCTGCAATGTCAAGATATCAGATACTTATCAAATAGTACATTCAATAATGAATCAGCTACAATCCTTAAGTGATCACAGTGTCCAAACCACAAATCAGGAAAGCAGATTTCTGTATACTGTTTTTTGACAGATCTGCACTTTAAAAAGAGTAACCAGCAACTTACAAATTCAAGGTAATGTTCATAACTTGCTCAATAATCATCCGATTAACACGAAACAGGATGCAAAATGCCCTAGCAATGATGGCGACTCAACAAAGACTCTAAAAACAGATCAAACTATCCCCAATGATTAATGCACGAATTCCAAGAAGGCTGAAAGGTACGGCCCAGCTGAAGAATTCGACTTGGCATTAAAAATTAAATACAACACATTAAAATCTGAGATTTGAGACAAACATTCGCCTCCCCTAAACACAACTATAAATGCAATACCCAGAACTACTATTTTTGTATTTTTTGATAGATGAATAAAAACATGAAACTGCTGTCTACAACAATGCAAAATGCTGAAACACTAATATGCCAATCTGATTTAACTATGCAATGAGCTGAGAACAAAACACAAACTAAATGCAACTCACAGTACAATGATTCACCACTAGATGTTGTCTTGCAAACACGAAGTGATGCCCAAGCTAGGAGGCCTTCATTCCTCGAAGCAGTCCCAGAGCCAATCCGGCAGCATAACAGTATAGTCGTCCAAAGATCCCCAAAATGATGCACAAGACTCCTCTTTATAAGTTTCGTTTGACTTCACGAAACCCTAAAATCAGCTTTTAGGTCAAAACCTCTCATCTCCTCAAATGGCGTACTTCTCCTTTATGGCTTAGATTTGATATTTTAAATAAATATCATGCTTGATAAATTCGCCCTTCATAACCTTGCTTTGACTTTGCAATAATTAAAATATTCTTTTAATGAGGGCGCCACCCTCAAAGACCCCTTTTTTAAAAACATCTTTAAGTGATTAATCTAGGCCCATGGTCATCGTTAAAATATAATATTTAAACGTGACTTTTTTAATTAAATGACTTAGCTTATCCCTCCGAAGGTGCTCTGAAGCCAATACTGAGCCAAACATCTGACCAACTGAAGCAGGAAGTAAATCGAGCTGAACTCATCTGGAAAGCTGCCAAAAATAGAATTTACTAAAAATAGTAAATTCCAAAAAGTGCTCTGAATGCCGAGATGAACATACCACTGCGAAGCCCTCTGAAAACCCAGAAGGAATCCGCCATTGAATCCACCATCTCTAAGCCAAGACCTCCTCAAAAATAGGAAACCCTAATTTTACCTTCCGACTAGCCTTCGGGTTTCCAGAAAAAAGGCCAACGGTCACATGAACGATCAGGTTTGAGAAGGGGACATTACACTATGCTCCCCTTGTTCTTCAACAGACATATTACAAGCAAACTGCATTAGTGCACTTGTAGGAAGTATGCAACATAACATCCCTTATGAGCTGCAATGATTCTAAGAAGGATACGAAGGCAATAATTTATCTATAGTTGCTTTCATTGGGTCGGATCCCCCACGTAAGCCTTTTGACCTCCTTTTGAAATGCGTGGCAGCCAACATACATGAGCTGCGATAGCAATAAGGCAGCCGCTTCTCCTGAAATTATTAGGTGGCAGATAATAATCTTCGACTCCCCTTTCAAACTGGCAGTTTTGTCTTGTTTGTTTTGTCTTCATGCAACCTTTGTCCTATCTATGGAAAGTGCTGCAATAATAAATATTGGCCTTTGCAATGGTCAATCCTTATTTGACCTATCGAGAGGTGTCTTCTTGCCTATCGAGCCCTTTGTCTTTATTCATATGCAACAGTATTGTTTAAAGCTTCAGCTAGATCAACCATTTGTGGTGCTTGCTTGCCTATTGGCTCCCCTGTCCCCACGTAGGCTGACCACAAACACATGCACTTAATGTAACCCCACGTCCAGCATAATATATATCAGCAAGTAGAAGTATGAATCACCAATGCTAGCAAAAGCTAGAAATATACAATTTACGTACCAAATCATGCCTCTGTAATATTATTCTTCTGCAAATGTAATCAGGCTGCTTAATATAATTTTCAGTTTAAATCAAAAATAACATCTTTGCCATACATTGCTGTTTCATGACAATAGTTGATCAAATTAAATTAATATTATTCTTCCCTCCATCATCTGCAACCCTGAAATAGACCAAATACCTTGAAATTTTGTCTTCAGAGAAGACCCACAAAATTCTCAATTCGATCTTGAAGCCCAAATGGGAACTCTAATATGAATCCGCCCACACAAAGATTTGGGTTTTCGGCCAAATCCCTAAACCTAAACTTGAGGGTTTCTGTCCTCTCGTTCGAGAAAGCTCAATTCTCCACAATTTCACCAAAATATAATATTTTCCAGAATGGTGAGAAATGAACCCTCATGCCCTTTTATAATACCTTTTAATTTTCCCGCCAAAACCAAATCAACACTTTATTATAAGTGACATTAAAATACTTTATAATAACTCCCCAACGCCACGTTAAAATACTTTAATTTATTAATTTAATATTAGCCCATTTAAATGCATTTTTTTCCAAGCAATATTAAACAATTAAATGAATTAAATATAATAATGTTATTTTGGCGAGCTGGAAAATGGGGAGATGAAGGATGTGATGAGCACACAATTATACTGAGAGGGGAGGTTGGGGGGGTGAGAGGGGGGCGGGGGGGTGAATCTGTATAATACAATCTTTTACTTTTTCAACTTAGCAATCACTATAACATCAATTGCATAATATCAATAAGTAAGAACACAAGAAGACTAGATGATTTACGTGGAAACCCTTATAGGAGAAAACCATGGTAAAATATTGCTTTATATAAAGTTCTCTTTACAGGTTTTTTAGGCACCAACCCATAGGAGACACAATCCACTCTTAAATGATTTGTAGGCACCAACCCATTGGAGACACCAATCCCCACAACTGAGTACCAATCTCACCAAGAGTCAATAATATATTACAATCGTAGCTGCAACAGTCATACAAACTTTAGATACAACTCTTACACCCACAACCAATTGCAAGTCTATCGAGCTTGCCATAGCTGAGAGTTGCCACCATGAAAGGTCAAATACGGCCTTTGAGTGAGATCATCCTTCTTGCCAAAATGGTTTTGTCTCTATCTCATGAGATCGAGAGGGTTTTCGTCCTCTAATCTCCAGTAGATCTATGGGTTTTTGTCGTCAGATTTGATTGTTTGAACAATAAGGGTTCAAATAGTTTGGACTAGGGTTTTGTGTATTTTTCATAATGTTTCTCCATGAAGACTTTGGATCCTTAAAACCAATAGAAAAATGTTGAAGACTGCATTAAATGCCAAGATCTCATGATTGATAAGCAACAAAGAAAATCCCTACCGGACAATGTTGTTTTACCTTTAATCACACTTGAAATTGTGCCAGATGTGCTTCAATGTATGTAGGAGGTATGGGGGATTTTCTTTCTGATTTGCAAGTTTCCTTTGTAATAATGGCAAGAGGTTCTATGGGTTGAACCCTAACCACTGTATTAATGGTAGCAAAGGTTGTCTTCTTTGTTTGCACCCCTTAAGGCACATGTGGATCGACACCCTAAAATTAATAATGTTTTCTTAGTGGGAGAAAACCCTTTCTAGAAACTACCGTGTCAGATCTGATCATTAATGGGACTCTAAGACAAGATGAGAGGTAGGTGAGGTGAATAGTGCAAAATGAGTGGAAGCATTAGAGGTCGGGGGTTGAAGATACTTCATGAATCTTACCACTAGTTGGAGATCAGAGTTTGGGTGGAGGCATTTTGGTAAGGACAAATCCAAAACTCCAACAAGGCAAGGGAGAAAAGTGGGGTTTAGAGGAAAGGAATGACGAGATGGACAAATTTGATAGCCTAATAGAAGAAGGGAATGAAGTTGGGGATAGACATGAGGTATTCTTGGATGGATAAGTCTGACACCACGATAGGCATAAGATAAAGTGAACTTGGGTTGAAAGGCATGTTGAGATGGTGAAGCTTGAAAATCTATTGGGAATCAAGGAAAAGCCAGACTTAGATGGGAAGGCATGCCTGGATGATGAACTTTGAACCTCTGACGATTGACAAACACTTAGAAGATTGGACATACCTCCATACTTACAAACTTTGAGAACCTTAGACAAACATGGGGAGAAATAAGACGAAGAATACACACAAAAAATTGTAATAAAGGAGATGCGAGAAATAGGAAGTAGGTGTTTTGGTCCGTAACATAAATTATTACAAAATTGTGACATGACAGATTGGACCAAAATGGGGAAAGTAGTAGCTTGAATAATCCTGCTTTCTATGATTTTGTTCTCTCTTTTGTTTTTCTTCATCATCTTCTTCATCCTTTTAGGAAAGAATTCCAAACTCACTATCCCAATCCATCTAGTAACTGCCATTGAACATATTACATTTCTCTTGGAATCTTGGTTGACTCATAATAAGAGGTCCTGACAAAATTTTGTGATAATCTTACTTTATGGTGGTTTCTCCATAGGATGAACAAGTCAAACTGCAGGGATAAAGTGAGAATATGCTTCTTTCTTCTTTTTCTTGTTGATATTTACTTGCATTAATGATTTCTTGACTTTTGTTTCTTTTTGCAGATGTACAGCAGTGGCAATCCTTCTAATATTGCAAATCCCATTAAAGATGTGAGTACACAAATTGATATCAAAACAGGTGGTGGTAGATTGACGCTTTACCAAAATACTCTTTGTGAGTGCCTTTTATGGGAGGATCTCTTAGCGGCCGGATATAACCTTGACCCTCAGGATTATCTGAAATCGTATAATATTAAAGATATCCAGTTGATTTGTTGTCAAACTGAATCAAACATGCTTTGGTTGGTTCCACCTTCAGTGGTTAAGAGTTTCATGAAATCCATTGACAAGGAAATGGCTATCATGTTTTCATGGGAATTTGCAAGGGACAGGCCAAAAGGAAAGCAAGTTGTGAGGTACAATCCAAGTGAACCATCTGATTCTTCAGGTTTGCTAGATGTTTTGAATGGTACAAGCGATGTTGTCAAAATGTTTAACATTTATCCAAGATATCTTCGTGTAACTGGATCTGGAGAAGTACATGAATTGGAGCAAGTTGTAAGTTGCTTCTTGTGCCCTTTCCTCTTGTCCTAGATTAGATAGATAATTGTACCATTTCTTTACTATTTAGTAGTTTATTTTTTTAGATAAATATTACATGGTCAATTTCTCATTTCTGCATCTAAATTCCAATTGTTACCTTGAATTATCCTGTTGGATGTAGAAGGAAATTGTCAATGGGTCTTTGGTTATGAATCGAGGGGCTTCATCTTGGTGGTCCTTTCATCCTGATAATGCATCAGATATAGAAGGTTGTGGCAGTTTTACAGGACCATCTGTAATAGTTGTCTCTGAAGAAACTCCACGTATGTTCTTTGATTGACCTTGATGCCGTTGCTTTCATATTATTTATGTTTACACCCTTAAGATGTGGTGATTTGAAGTCTGCAGACAATGGTAGTTGTTTTTCTTTATTTTAATCCAAGTAAAGCTAAAGTACATTTGATTTCTTGACAGAGGGACTTATTGGTGACACCCTTAGCAAGTTCAGCATCTGGAGCCTGTATATAACATTTGTGCTGGCTGTTGGCCGTTTCATCAGATTGCAGTGTTCAGATCTGAGGATGCGGATTCCTTTTGAGAACTTTCCATCCTGTGACAGGTAGGGAATGCATCTCTCTTTCTTGATGCATGAAAATAGTTTCTTATACACATGATTCAATTAATTTCAAGTATTCCTGTTTGACAAGAGACTCTTTCTTAAAGGATCTTAGATATAAACATGTATCTAAGTTGTCAGTCTAGCTTCTGAGTTCTTTCCAAGGTTATTTCATGCATTAGAGATGTTCGAGAGTTCTAGCAAGGATCCTGGATTCATATTTGGATCAGAATTTGTTTACAAAAATCTTGCTCTGTACAGGCAGAGAGAAGCCTGAAGCATTGTCTCAAGGCACTCCTCTGCTTAAAGCATAAACAATTCAGGAACGAATTGACATCGACTACCAGAGTTCTTTATTAGCATGGCAACATGATGTCAAAATTTGGGTCCTGCATAGAATTTCCCCTACAATCTAAATGCATTCGTTAAAACATTAAAATTTGGTTTCAAATATTATGTCAGATTTATATTATGCCTAGCTCAAATAAGATTTGTAGATGTTTAACTAGGTGATGCCAACTAACTTTTAGAGAAGCATATAATATATTGTCTGGCACTTGGGAAAGGCAATTTGTCAGGGAACTCATTGCTGTTTGAAGTTTGAACACAGGGATATAATGTATGTGAGCATATCTTGACAACCTCAAGCCATCTTGGCAACTCTAGAGTTTTAACTGGCCTTGAATTTCAGAGAATGGTTTCAATATAGGACATATGATATAATCCTGAGATTTCCTATGGACATCTGAATTCTCCAAGAACAAAATAGAATTCCAAGAGGATGGAAACTGTATTGGTGCCACCTTTACGCAATGCAAGTCCTTAATGATTGCCTACATTTAGGAAACAATTTTCAGCTTAATTTGTGTAGAGGAAACCTGTGTCATTATATAATAAGCATGGTCTTATTTATCCCATGTCATAAAAACACGGAAAATTAGCTGTAAGGGAGTTTTTCTTTTTGTTTATATATGCCTATAGGCTGCCAAAGTCCTCTTGGGGATTAGCTTTGTGTCCTAGAAAACAGTAAAAGAATAAAATTATTTTAATACCCTCAAATGACCAAGTCAGTCAAGGAAACTGCAGAGTACATTCTGTTAAGATTCCACGAGAAAGTCCGGCTTCATGGTATGATGTTTACCTTGGCTCTTAATGTCAAACTGGACTTGCACCATATGTTTATTTTCATCATTGTTTTCTCCCCTGCTTTTGTATATATCGGTCCAGTATTCAGATGGATGTGTCCTTAGTAATTAGGAAAAGGTATGAATATGAAAAAAAAAATAGCATGCCTTATTTACATAATTGTTGCTGATTTATTCCACATCATATAAGAAAGAAATAATATTAATGCCCATAAACAACTAGCTCATCACAACTAAAAGCTACAATAATGCAGTCAATGTTAGAGGATCCAATCAAAGATTATCCAGCCTTGCAGCCAGTATGATTCTTTATCTAAGCCTTATTTAATTCCACAGAAAATAACAAAACCACTTAAGAAGAAAATTGGACTTTATTCATATAAGAGATATTACAAGTTCCAGGCATCAGCCATGAATTACAGTTTGATCATATGATCTCACTGAATGTATTTTTTTTCTCTTATGCTCTCAGCCAGCTTCTCTTATGAAACTCTTTCGTCCTCTAATCTTCCTTTCTGATTTTTATCTTCTGGTTTGTCCTCTAATCACAATGGACTTCTCTATATATAGTGGAAAAACATAACGTGGTGGTTGATATTATGATCCATGCTCATAGAACAATGTGATAAAGATCATTGGTCCCAAAATTATTATTTTTTTCCAACGGTTTACCTTGGGAGTTGGTGCACCACCTTGGAATAGCATGTAGGTTCACTAGTAATGTGTATTATTCTCCTAGACAAACTAGGAGTCTCTAATTCTAATGTGTTTTCCATATATGACCCTTGCTAGGACATTTGGTGAGGTAGGCAACTTTAAGAATTGGCACAAGTTTCAAATGCTTGTTGCATTGATTAAACAAGTAACCATTATATAGTAAAGACTTAGTATTGGGCTCAATTAACTTTCTCAGGTGAACATATGTGTGTTGGTCAATAATACATAGAAATCAAATGGAAGGTTCTAGATACACAATACAATCTATGATTCCAACCGCAACCAATGATAATCAACTGTGGTGACTTGTAGTGCTTTTGATGATGACTTGATTGTGCTTGTGACTGCAATTATAAGGTTTTGAATCTTGAAAACATGAGTGGGTGATATGCACTACCTCAACTTATATTACTAAAAAATACCTGAAAAATCAACAAAATACTTGCAAAACAAACAGATGTTAAAATAAATATTTTTGATTGATGCAAGATTGCTCTTACACTCTAGATGCTTTTGCATCAAACACCCTTGTTAAGTGAAAAGTAAGCTCTCTCACTTTTGTTTAGAAGTATGAGCTAAAAGAAAACTAACTCGGTTAGCCTCTGCTTGGATTATCCAAGTAGAATCTTCAAGTGGTTTGTCTTTCCACTTTGCCAAGTATCTTCATATTGTTTGTTGCTTATGCTTCTTCCAATTCTATAATCAAGTATCTCTTTGGTCTCCTCTACGTTGTGTGTTGGAACCTATGCCTCCAAATTTATTATTGGTTTAGGGTCTTTTATAGTCCCTTCATAATATTCATAATGATCAGCAAGTTAAATGTTGGTGAAATACCAAGATCCACCAAGTAATTCTATTTCATATGCATTTCCAAAATCAAATTTCTTAAGAATCCTACAAAGCCCAAACTTCTTCATATTTAGTTTATTGTATGTACCTTTGAAAATCATTCTTTCCTTAAATAAATCGTGACTTCATCTCCAATTTCATATTCTTTGCGTCTTTGCCTTTTATTAACTTTCGTTTTACAATTGTTGTTAGTCTTCTCTAATTGTTGTTGAACCTCTTGATGTCATGCAATCATGGACAGAGCATCCAATCAAGGATTATCCAAACATGTAACGAATAATAACACAATGGAACTCCAATGAAACAACAATATGATCTTTATTCATTGATAGATATTAATTGAATTACAATTTGCAGAAATGGGCTCCTAACGTGCTAAGCTATAGCCGCATGATTTGCAAATAAAATTTACAAAATTCGAATGATATTACACTGAAATGTAAGAATGCTAATGTAATGTCCCCTTCTTTGACCTAGGTATTCAAGAAGGACCCCTTAGCCTATTTTTATTCCCATAGGCTAATTCAAGGCTTGGAAAGGGAATACTTTAACTGATAATGAAATTCTTCTGATATTTATTTTCTTGGAAACTGGAATATCTTCCTGATTTTGAAATTCGTCTCTGAAAGAGACCATGAATTTCGATAATCTCTCTGACAAACACAATGAGGAACTTGGATGATTCCTCCAACTCTGTCCAGCTAGGGTAGATTAGTCTCACTATTGAAACTAGATACCCGTAAGAATTCCAACCTAGGGTTTCAGACTCCAAAGAGCTCCTCCAAAATACCAAATAAAATAACATTCCAGCATAATGCACAAATGAGCTCACTTCCCCTTCTTATCACTTTTTGAAACCCCATTTGAAATTTCCTGCTCAAATCATATTAAGCTCTTTATTATAAAGTGACTTAATAAAATACCTCTTAAATATTTCCTCAGTGTCACTTTATAGCACACTTTAATCTAATTATTTAATATTTACCCTTTTAAATATACATTTTGCGAGGCAATATCAAATAATTAAATTAATTTCTAAGATGGCAAGTCGGAAATCGGGGACATTACACAGAAATCTACTGTTCTGAAATTCTGAGTTTATTTATAATCTTACTATCAATTGCTGAGTATTTATATCAGAAATTTAGATACAGAAATGTTTATATTTCATGTCTGAAATAGATAAAGTTTCTGTTAATGCAATATCAATCTATGAGTTGTGATTTTATAAAAAACTTATGCACCATATTTGAAACATATTCCGAACTATTACCTGAGCTTAAAGAAACTCAATAAGGGATTTGACAGCTAAGCTAGAACTTCATGAACTAACTTGATTTCCAAGTGAAGTACCTCCAAATGATCATGAGTGATGCTTATATAGTAGCTTTTAACATTAAGAATGATCTCAGTCAGTTGTAAGGAGGTGCAAAGCTCAATGCCAAGTGTAGCATATAGCTGGCCAAATGTGTGAAAAGAATCTTTTGAAATGAATGTGGTGATCATGGATCATTGAAATTTAATGTGGTTTATGCTATAAGCTCTTTTGAGTCTAGTGAATCTAGAGACATGTTCCTTTGCTACTACACACTTTGTAAAGGTGCACAAGCCTTGAATAGTGAAACTAGATGTTGCCCAATCATGTCCAATGGTAAGTCAAAAATCAATTATGGCTTTGCAGTGATTAGAATCTTCTGGAAATTGAATGATGTTGTAGCATCAATGTAGAACATGAATTGAGTCAATTCCCAACTGCAAGGTGAAATGTGGTAGGATCTATGGTGATTGGTAATGATTGGAATGTTATTGGAAACCTACCAACAAAACAAACTAGTAAAAGAAAATATTTTTGGGTGATGCACTTTGAAGAGGACTTTTTCTATTGGATACAATTATGTTGAGCAATGGTATTGCTTGCAGCAATGTTGTAAGTGGCCAATCGGCTAAGAGAGCTATTGTTGGGTGCTAGAGGATAGTGTAGTGAGTGTGACACTTGATAGTTGGCCTTGTGGGGATTGTTTGCAATCCAACATTGAACTGTACTTGCATCTTTGGGAAACAACATGGAAGCTACAGGCAAAGAAAGAGCAGTTGAGATGACAACAAAGGCATTTAAGGCAGATTTCAAAGACCAATGGCCTTTCTTTTCTCCATCAATAATTGTTCCCTTGCTCATAGCATGATTTTTTCTTTTCACCACGTGCAATCATGTCCTTGCTGGGTAGTTGTATGTTACTTGGGCACAAATATCAAGGTTCATGGCAGCATTTGGGGGTAATGGATCCCATTTCCCTAGCGACTGGGAAACTTATGTATGGACCCATGTGATTGTTGTTCCCTTTGGTTTGGCAATGTTTTATCTACCTAGGTGGTGGCCATTCCTCTTCTTAGTGGGCAATAGGTATAGTTTTGGATACTAACAGTTGAAGAGATCTTGCATGGGCATTTTTGTGATAGTTATGCAACATCTTGGCTATTGTTGCAAAGGATAGATGAGCCTTCACCTTCTAGCAGCATGAGTTCACTTGAAAGGACAATGAGTAGAGTAAGGTATTCAGAGAATGTGATTCTTGTGATCAGAGGCAAAGTGCTATGTTGATAGGGATCAAAAGTGGCATTAGAGATCACTGTGAGTAGAGCAATGAGAAGAAGCTACAAATACCATGTGTTTTAATGGTTGTTTGGGACAACATTGAAGGGCATTGATTGTTGCACAACATTTCTGAGTGGGGCAGTTATATGTTTTTTAAGTGTTGTATGATGAACCACTGGTGTGTCAATGCAACTGTAAGACTTTCAAACGTATGGGGCATGTATGCGTTATTATCTGTGTGCAAGCTTGGGATAGCTGCTAGTATTGGGGTTAGCTGTTAGTTGTGCTACCTTCAAGTCAATGTGCATTTGGGTAAAGTGAGTCCCATTGAGACTATGTAAAACCATTGTACATTGCGGATTAGTGGCTCTAGGAGCAAAAGCTCACTCTTCCCAGAGTTTTGTTCTCATGAGAGGGTTTCTGTAGTGGTAATTGTGTGTGTGCAATTGTTTTTTTTTTCCACATTTGACTGGTATTCTTGTGGTTATCTCTAGGTTGATCGTGCATTATATTGTTTTTGTTCAACTAAGATAGCTGGTAGGATACTCTTCCATTTGTTGATGAGCTGAGTGTGGCATAGCCACCCCACATTATGGATCAATAGTTAGTGTAAGTGATGAAACTATGTGGTGCAAACAATATTTTGATCAATATTCAACTTGGCCAATAAGCATCAGCCCCACTGTTCTATGACAATGAGAGTACTCAAGTGATGAAGAACCTAATCTATCATGCTGAAACAAAGCATATCGAAGTTCATCACTGTCACATTCAGCTATTGGTTGATAATAGAGACATGTCTTTATTCCTATACTACAACAAAGCAAACTTCTAATATAGTGAGTAAACCACTTGGTAAAGCTAAATTTTTAAAGTTCAGAACTAAACTTGTATTTTTTTTGGTTTAGTCATTAAGGGGGGGTATTAGATTAATGTAACTTCGTTTAGATTAATGCCTACAATGGTTTGATATTATTAGCATTGTAGAGGCATAGTTTTGTGTATGCTAAAGATGGCACATGGTTGAACATAGGTTGTTGTAAAGTTGTTCTTAGAATGCTGGAAGTACTGTTGAATGCTTGAGCTTATTTACCAAGTCTCTCTTCAATGTGTTTTTCAATGGTTCCAGTTGATATTGCTTGAGAGAAAGAGAAAGTAATTTATAAATTTCCTTGTTTGGAGCATATGACAAAATAACAAAATAACTTCTAAATTTCTTTGTTTTAAGCATATAACAAAAATTGATTTCTCTTGTGGGAAAGATTCATACTAAACTAAACACCTTCCAAAGTTTTGCCAAACTAACAAAGAGGGAACATAGCAGGCTATAAAGGATTGAGTTAACATAGGCACCATCAACCCCAATTATGTTTGAGCTTGAAATTAAGGGGGAAAGTAGCTATAGCGCCTAAAACAAAGAGAAGAAAATATAGCAACACCAGCATTACATCCTCTTAACTGCATTTACAAACTATGTGATGCGGCACCAATTTAACACTTCATCCACAGTACTTGTCAGGATCATAATATTAGAGGTGGATGTGAAGAGAGTTGTTAGTAGCTTGCCTATTCAAGTGACTACTAGTGCAAATGGCAACTCACATTCTCAATTATTTGTGTGTAATCATGTCTGAAAGAAAATTTCATTCTCACTTGTATTGGTTTGCCCTAAAATTGAAAGGAAATGCTTGCAACTTCAGATACAACTTATTGCAGAAAACCATTTTCAGGGCATTACACTACAGGTGCATTTGTACAGACACACTTTTTCCCAGTGTAATTGTAGCTTGTAAAACTGGAGATGACATAAAATATGGGAATTAGTGCTACTTAATGGGAGTGAAATTTTAAAATAAGCAGGTTAAGACATGAAAATTATCCTCAACAAAGAATATATGCACACCAGGAGTCTAAAAGGTAGACGAGATATTCCATCTTTGTCATGTCCCCAATTTAGAGCAATAAGGGGAATATATTAAATTAATTACTTATAAGGTTATTAAAAATAAAATATTAAAAAGTTACCTTATATTTAATTAATTTAATATTAAAGTGACTAAAAATAAAATAATATGAAAAAGTCACTTAAAAGAATAAAATAATAATTTATTCTAGAAGCTTCTTGAAATCTCTTGTCAATTCTTTATAAGGGGCTTTTGGAGGGCATTTGAGATATCCTGGAGTCAATTACACTTTCTGAATATTGGAGAAGCTCGAATGCTTGTCTTAGTTGGAGAAGTCAAATTCTCTTATTTTGCTGGTTTCGGTTGTGCAACACCAACCCTAGCTAGTTGGAGTGAAGGATATTTCAGTCCTTTGCATTGATACAAAATTTAGTGGCTTCATAGCCAAATTTTGGAGATTAGGGGAGCATCGAACTTTCTTCTTGTTGCAGATTTGAGGAAGCATCCTTATCAGGTTTTGAAGGTCGAATTCATCTTGGGAGAACTCGAGTTGTTTTTGGATATATTTTCTGATTTATATCAGTCCCAAAATTTCACTTGTCAAGGGACGATTTTTGTGTTACAAGGAGTCAGAAATTTCTGATTATAGCAAGCAAGACGGCGCCATCATACAGGGACGATTTTGCTGTTGCAAAGTAATAAAAAATTCAGTTCATGATAACAAGCTGGGCACGCCTTCCACAGGGGCGATTTCTTATTTTGAGGTCACTAAAAATCAGATAAAATTCTAAGGAGTTCACAGGCCTTCGTGGAGCATTGGTGTAGCATCTGTGGACCCATTGGCATCATTCACTTGAAGATTCATACGATTTTATGAGCTGCAACATGTTTCCAGGTTCCATCGAATTAGTTACTACAGTCAATGCATTTCAGTTTATAGTTTAATGTATTCTGCTTATGGCCATTTTGTAATCATTCCATTTGCTTATGTATGCCAAGAGTCTTGGCTGGGATAAATATAGGTTGCATTTCATTTGTATCAATCTAATACATTACAATACAAATTGGAGACATAAGGGATTCATGGCAATTGTTTGTTTTAATGTCAAGACTGATTGAACAACAATTGTTTGATGAAATGATTCTTCTACTTCATTGCATAGTATACTTAGTAGGTTGCATGCCAAATGTTTGTATAAATGACTCTTGGCTGTAGGTTTATATTTTGCATCCTTACTTCATGTATTTGCATCTAAAAACACAAAAGAGTTGCACTTTCATATCAGAAAATTGCATAGACATTTTAGAAGTGATTTCCAAGCATTTACATCAAGGAACATCAAAGCAAAGTGAGCTGAAAATCAGAAACAGCCAGAATAGGATTGCACACAAAGTGTTTGTCAAATTGTCAAGGTCAGAAATTCAGACTTTTTACACCAGATTTGGCAAGGCACTTTACAATCTTCCCACATGTGCTTTTTATCCTCACAATGCCTTGCAAGCACCAACTTGTTTAACTTGACTGAGCAGGATACTCTAGAATCTCTATATGGTATATACTTTGACAGGCAGAAATAATTAATGAGCAGACATGCCATCAGTTTACAGCTTTATGACTTACAATATGTCTTACTATTCTTATTGTGTTCATTTGAGCAATAGGCTTAATTAATAATATACCAAATATTTGCCACATGTTACCTTTGCTCTATAATATATTAAATCAATCTTTCAAGAGCAATATTTATCTTCCTCTATGGAAGGTTAAATTGAACTGTGATCACCTAGTCTAGTGTTCCAAGGCCATGGCACAGTATTCTATCTTGTGTTATGCAAATACATAATACTCTCAATTGAATATCCCTGTTCAGTTAGCACTTTAACATTCTAGAAATTGTATGAGTGCAACATCTCTGAGACTGAATATATATCATTGATAAAGAATATTTTTACTAATTAAATATGCATGAAATTGAGTCAGATAAATTGGATAATAAGGCAAACTAATGGTTACGTTTTTCTGAAATAAGGTAGGTTAGGTCTTCTATTCTAAAGCATGTAATCTTTTGGTTGTATGTGTGTGTTACATGGGTATGAACTATGAAGTCTTTTATGGCCTGCAAACCTATATAAGCAGCCATTATGCAATGTATTTGGAACAGCTTGGCTTAAAAATCTTATATTTGTCTAGATCGATGCAAAGATGGAAAAATACATTAATTTTGCAAGTTCCTAGGCGTATTTAATAGTTAATTCACCCTATCTTTCTGACAAATTTAACTCAAGTATATCCCATGGTATTTTGAAGGATTGGTTTGTGAGAGTCAAGAAAATCTTATTATATCAAATGATAATAGTTTCTAGTAACTTAGTTCCATTATTTATATTTTCAAAAGAATAACTCAACTTCTTATATCTACAGGTTGACAGCAATTTGTGAAGACATTTATGCTGCACGGGCAGAAGGTGAATTGAAACTTGAAGAATTGTTGTTTGGAACCTTGGTAAATATTTACAGGTCTCCACATGTGCTTCTAGAATATACAAAAGATGACTAACTGTAATTAAAAGCCATACATAATCTATATAAATTATAAATGTTTTGAGTCTGAGTTGCACCTGCCTTAATTTTTTTCATTTTTTGCACTTCTGAAACATCATGTTTATCTTAATTGTCTTACACCATGATTTTTTAGTGAATTTTCCCCTTGGTTGAGAACCTTTAACATGGATAGCACAGTCAAGGGGATATCTATTACATCAAGTTCACTCAGGACATGCATTTGACCTTTGCTTGTGGAGTTATTCTGCACTTAAAGTTGGATGTGGTAGGGCTTCACTCTGAAAGCTCCATTGACAATTACTTGAGCTCATCCCATGGACTTATCTCAATAAGATTTGTCTAGAGTAACGCATATAAATTTGCATGTTATAAAATTGGTCCATAATTTATGGGTGCTTTAATATTCATAAATATAAAAAATTCACCTTCTGTCAAAGTGTATATTTAGATGACAGTGATAAATGGATTTTCACAATTGGTAAATACTTGAGAGTTGATGTTAGCTCATGCACATGCTCCCCATTCTAACTGAAACCATCATCTTTGCTCTTTTTCAGATCTACCCATTGGTCAAAATCCCATACCAGGAGCTCTCACGCTCTAGGAGGCAATGAACTCTTATTCATCTTTCCTTCAATGAAGTTTACAAGGAAAACAAATCTGTCTCGATTGAGGATCAGTCTAAACTCCTTTACCCTCATCCTCAACAAACAGTGATCGGAACCTCTTTCCAAAACCAAAGCATAAAATGTTTACTATCTCAAAATGGATGCATCTCCTTAGATCCAATCCTGTTGAAACAAAAGGCACACCAAGTATGATTTCTCAAAGAAAAATCCTCATCTTCCATTTCATGGGAGCCTACCCAAACTGAAAACACTAAGAACAAGGGTAAATGAAAAATAGAATCCTAGTTAAATTAACAGGCATTCTGATACTGCTCAAGGGTTCATGGCAATCCTTGTAAATGTAGTGGGGAAGGAAGCAATCCTTTAAAGATTTTGATTCATGAACAAGGGAAGGCAATTCATGAAGCCACGGTCCCATTACTTCACACAAGGTGTCATTACAAGAAGCCTGATCTCAAAACCCATGATCTTTCATCTTATCTTCATCATTTAAGATTCTAAGTTGAGGGCAGGCATGATGAATTCTATCTACTCTGATTTCAGAGATACTTCAAAGGATGACAGGGAATGCTTTACAATGGCAAAAAAGATTTGGAGCAACATCATGCATGAGAAAAACATAGATTAATCAATCACACCACTCAACTCCTACATCAAGTTCAATCCCTTTCAAACCATTTGACTTCATTAAGATAGTCCATTTGATTGCCAAACATTGTATAAAGTACAAGTAAATCTAGATATCCCTATATTTTGAAGAACATAGAATTATCCTCTAGATATACCTCATTTACTTGTACTATGTGATCAATTCATTTCCTGACCAAGAAAATATTGTTAGTGCTTTTTTGAGAGTTTTCTTGTCCATAAAGAAATGGTGGAACGAATACTAGATAATCTATGAGTTTGGCATTGCAATTATAGATATTTGAAAGATCGGTGGTTTGGATATTGTTTCCTTAGAATCAGTTATTCTCCTACTTAAGCAAGCAATGATAGCTAAACAATGGATCTAGGTGAAAACCTATAGAAAGCAAGGGACTATGAACTTAATAGGTTTCCAAGAGCCAAGATAGAATCAAAAGTCTCTACCAAATTAATCTTAATCGGACAATATAGGTAGTGAATATGTTATAATAAAGATCCTTGATTGAGGCCCAAGTGACTTGATATACTTATATTTACGACGGGAAATTTCAAGATTTCTACAAAAGCTAGCAAACTATCTTGATGGAGCATCTAGGCCACATTGAGGTCCAAACATGGCCAAAATTCATAGTTTTTATATGGACATTTTACAAACATTGACATGGAGGTTCTTCAAAACAATGGCTAGTAAGGATCAACCGAATGCTACTATTTTTTTTTTATGAATAGTGCACATTCTATATTAAATTATGTAAAAATAAAATACACTATTTGACATAAGAGATGAGTGGAATGGAATCACACCCCAAAGTTGCTGCAAAAGTCCACAAACAAAAGAAAAATGGTTACATAGCTATGCTATTAGAGCAATTACAATGGGAGGAGGAAGGTTACAATGAGGAAGCTTGCACCATCCATCTAGGAGATCCTAGCCATCAAGAATAGGCTTCCAACCTATGGTGATGTCCTCTTCTTTTTCTTCTTCTCGACCAACCAAAGTTGTGCAAATAGAAGAAACGGAAAGGTATAGTTAAGGGAATTTCCCACTATTATGCCAAGCTAAAAAGGCACAACTATGCTAATAAGTGGAAGATTGGTCACATGGTGGGGGAGACTAGTCACATGTGTATGTTAAGGAGACTTATGGGAGCCTCATCTAAAATGAACACTATGGCTATGTCCATGATGATACTGTAGAGCACAAAGATATACTAAGAGGGGGAGGAGGGGGTGAATCAGTATATCAACAAACTTTTACCCTCTCAACATTTATCAACTTCAAACTCTTAACACAAAATCAACTATGCAAAAATATCACAATAGGAACAAGTTGACATCAAGATTTTACGTGGAAACCCTTACAGGATAAAACCACGGTACAAATAATGTACTTAATGAATTATATAAGCTCTACAATGAATGTAGGCACCAACCTACTTGAATCACCAACTTTCACAGTTTAGTAGGCACCAACCCACAAGGAGCATCAACTCCTATCTCAGATTTAGTAGGCACCAACCTACTGGAGATACTAACCCCCACTTGCCAAGCACCAACTCAGCAAAGATAATAACTGAAAGAACAATGCTCCACCTTCAATGTTGCTCCTTCAACTGATGATGGACAATACAACCACTCTTCCTCTAGAATTTATCTTTCTTGAATGATATTTATATAAATCAGCATATGATGAATTCACTCTTCTTTCACATGCAAATCTGTCTCTTATATTCTCTTTCAAATTGCACATAAACTTCTTTGAATCTCTATGAACTTTTCTTCACAAATTTGCTTAAATCTGCATATATTTCTTTTCTTAAATCTCCATTTATTCTCTTTCACCAATCTGCTCTTAGATGATGCACCATATATGCTCTCTTTCAAATCTGCATTCTACTCTTTTAAATCTGCATATACCATATTCATGTCTGCTGCTATACTCAGAATTTTGTTCTTTAATCGGACTGATTTATCATTGTATTGCCTTACTTCTGCTTTTCTTTTATATCTGTTTTAATGATCTTCTTATACTGCTTCACATATCACTCCTCCCAGCCCCACTGTTCTGGTTTACTCAGCACTTTAGAATCAGATGATATTCATTTTTACTCACACACACTCTTATTATTTAAGGATTGATAATTTGGCCTTCAAAAGAGTTTTCAGATCTTCAGAATCATCTGAGTGTATATTGTATATATCCATCCTTGTGTTCTGTTTTTACACAGCCTTCCACTCCACACCCGCTTGTGTTTTGATGATATAGCATTTATTCCATGCTCCAACTTTGATTACTTATTTCTCAATCAAAAATAATGTTCAATAAAATCCCTGATTCAATATCCATGTCTTTTTCTTTGATGTCCTCCTTATACCTTTTGATTGTGAGGATGCCTTTTATGAAGGGACACGTCCCAAACCCTTAATTGCTCCCTTTAACTGAAACGGTGGCTTCTATAACCAATCGGTGTCATAGATGCCTTTTCATATCGTGTTAATCCATTTAATAAATGCTTATCACTATGTTCTAATCGTTGCATTTTAATCGCTTGCAAAGATATTTCGGCTGTGTTCTAAATTGTTTGCTCTTTATAATTAAATCCGGATTATGATTTCTAGGTTCACAAGCATCAATATTGAATGTTATTGAGCTAGGTAATATCTGACGGAGTTGCTACGATTTGTAGATCTTTTTATTTGATGGCTGGATAACATAATAGCAACGGTAGTCTTTAGGAGGGAGACCCAACGATATTCATCTTCAGCATTTGGTACTGTCTTCCGTCACGTATACAATGCATCCCATATATAAGATTTTTGTCACATGTACGATGCATCCCACATATGCTTGAGTTTGAATGATATAAGTATTTGCAACCTCCAAAAAGATTTCCGTTACATATACGACGTAAAAATAATGCCGAAGTTTCTTCATTGAATGCACACTAAACAGGAAATTTGTTTTGAGCCAAACAAAGCCAAAGTCACAAAGACATTTAACAAGCCGCTTTTTAATTCTCGTGAGTCCCTTTCGAGGCTGCGTGGGGTCAATTTGAAGGCTACGTGGTGAATCTGAAAGCTGCGTTCGAGGCTGCGTGGGGTCAATTTGAAGGCTACGTGGTGAATCTGAAAGCTGCGTTCGAGGCAGGCGAATCTGTGGAAGGCTGCGTTCGAGGCAGAGTGGGGGCTGCATGCGGGGAAAGTGCAAGTAGTGGGGTCAAGCAAAGCAGTGACTGGCGCTAAGCGACGAAAGTGGGCCTTTGAGGGTTCTGTATGCAGCAGTGAAGTCAAAACAAAGCAAAAGTGGGGCACACAAATTCCAGGTGAGTGTTAAAACTCACTTAACCCTCTTTTATTTCAACAGTCTTTCCTCGTTAAACTGTAATCGGCACTTTTTTAAAACTGGGCAACTTGTTAGCTCTAAAACAAACCACCGAAAACATCACACAGTCAGTAGCTTACCAAAAGGGATATTTTGAAATTGCTAAACTGGTCAACTCATTAGTTTTAAAACAAACCACCGGAAAAAAGTCACAGTCAGTGGTTTATCAGAAGGGAATATTTTAGCTGCAAAGTGGGAGCAAAGGGGTGGGCCCAATGGACAGTAACGCGGGCATGCTGGTTCCTTATGGCATGCTCGACAATCAGGACAGCTCTACAAAAGGCTGTTTCATTACCACAGGAGCTCTGGAATCAATATTGCTACAATATCAAAAACATAATCAAACTCAACCAAAAGAAATGGGCATGGGGTCAAACCTGACATTTGTCAATGCCAAACAGTATAAAAGGATCTTGCAGCGTAGGCAGGTTAAAATTGCAAGGAAGTTAAAACGGTTGGGAAGCAAAAAATTTGTAGCTATACTTCCCAAAGTAACCTACAGCACTCAAGTTGCTTCAGTGGAAAGCATACATCAAGGTAATGCGATAGCTCAGGATGAGAATAAAGTGAAGTCAAATCTGTTGGGAGCAGGGAAAGAAATACAAATCGATGCATCAATAAGGCTGGAAGAGGAATCGAGGCAGCAGGGGCCCAAGGGGTGCTTTGAGACCATCTTAAAAGAGGGAGAGGACAATCAGGACAGTCAGGGCTTATACAGCCCCATGTCAACCCCTTTAACGTGGTCCTCTGAGCTATATGTTAAGGAACTATTGGCCTTAAAAGGGAGGCTGGCCATGCTGGAAGAGAGAGCACAGGTGAAGGATAATGAGTTACAGCTGCTCTCAGTAGCCAACCAGCAATTAGTGCAAGAAAATAAGTTGTTTAGGGACCAACTAAACAGCTTTCAACACATTATGGAAACAGGGCAGCGAGAGGTGTTGGCTTTAAAATCTGAATTAAGCCAAATCAAATATAAAGACAAGGTTCAAGCTGATGAAAAACAAGATTCCCATAATTCCAGAGAGTCTGCAGCAAATCTAGCAAGCAAGGAGGCCAAAGAAAAGGCACAATTGGAAAATTTAGAAGGGGTCAAATCATGGGCACAAGCGACAAAGGGATCGATGGAGATGCAAAGAGAGGATATAAGGAAACAAATCAAGCTACAAATATGGGAGGAAAAAGAAGAGCAGAGTAGAGCAGCAAACATAATAGTTAAAGGGTTGAAAGAGCATGGTGAGGGGGAAGTCACAAGCAGACTAGTAAGGGACTTTCTTTTGGACAAACTTCAGTGGGGAGGACATATCCTTCAAGCAAACAGAATTGGAAAAGCAAATAGAGGAGAAAAGGGCAGAAATATAAGGGTAACCTTGAAGTGTGTAGAAGATAGAAACAAAATTTTAAGAAGCAAAAGGTCCCTCCAAGGCACGCCATTTTATATAGATGAGGATCTAACACCATTGCAGCTAGAGGAAAGAAGGAAAGAATGGGAGAAGGTTATAACAGCAAGAAAGGCAGGGAACGATGCTTGGTTGTACAGAGGTAAGGCCCAATTCAGGGACAACCCAAATCATAACAAATAGGAAAGCGGGGGCCCCCAGGATCACCTCTCAATGGTTAGCTGGAACTGTAGGGGCTACCCTTGGAGGAGGGGGCCTGGTTTGGGGCCCATAGCAGAGGGAAAAGATATTATTGCTCTCATGGAAACACATGAACATGAGGGCTGCAGGATACCTGAATTTGAAGGCTATAACAAAGTTTCAGTTTGGAATGAGTTAACGAAAAGTGGCAAGGGACATGGCGGGGTGACAATCTTGGTTAGGAAAGAATGTGAAAAATTCATAAAAATTGAAAAAAAAGACCCAAATAACCAATACATTTGGATGAAAGTGGCAGATGGGGAGTCTACAATTTGGATCGCAGCTTGCTATTTCGCCCCTTATGGATCTAAAGTGTACAAGAAGAGGAGCCTAGATAGAGAAGATCCATATGAAGCATTAAAAATAGACATGACAAAGTATGGTGCTACAGGCAAGATCATTTTGCTTGGAGATTTTAATGCAAGAACAGCAAATAACCAAGCTTTATGCTTTAGTAAAGAAGAGAGGCAGAATAGTAATCCGTTGTGGTTAGAGGAAGAAGAAAATCAGAGGTGGAAAAGGATATCTCAAGACTCAAAAGGTGGTGTTTCGTCTTTCGGTGCAAACTTGTTGGGGTTTTGTTGTCTTCACGATTTAATCATATGTAATGGCATAAATACATTGCCGAGGTCAGGGGCCTTCACATGTCACACTTATAATGGGCAAAGCGTGGTGGACTATGTCATTGGTTCACAAAGTATTATACCAAAGATAATTGAGGTTGAAATAGGGGGCTGCCCATTAGAGCTAAAATCTGATCATAGTCCTATTTACATTAAACTTGGAATGGAAAATGATATCCAGCCGAGAACTAGTTCACAACCTGACAAAAGAAGGGATCTCCAAGATAAAATTCTGCTAACCCGCGAGAATCAAGACATATTTAGAAACATGCTCGAAAAACAATTAAAAGAAATAAAAAGCAGTGGCAGCCCCAACAAAAACCAAAACTTTATAAACAGCAGCAAGTTGATGTCAATCATTCACAAAGCTCTCACATCATGCAAAAGAGCTAAGGGTAGAAGAAATTTCAAATGCAGTTTTCCAGCTAATCCATGGTATGACGAAGAGTGTAAGGCAGCTAAAAGGGGTTTGAAAATTTCCGGAAAGGAACATGCAAACAAAAAATTGTATGAGAAATTAGTAAGATTAAAAAAAGAGGAATTCATGATAATAAGAAGGAAAGAACTAATTTCTCTTGGAAGGCACAACCCGAAGGGTTTTTGGAGAGAATTGCAGCAGGCTAGAAGTACAAATGAGAATAACATCACAGACAGTCAATGGTTAGAATATGCAAAAATACTGTATGAAAGAGACCAAGAAAAAACCTTACCTCCAGCAATAAACATTAATGATAAACTTTTCACCACAAAGGATATCAAGGTTGGTATTAAAGCTTTGGCAGTGGGGAAGGCTCGGGACATCGATGGTTTACAGGCTGAATATTTGAAATGGGGTTTAGAGATCTTGGCACCGCATATCAAGAAGATTTTCAATAGGATCATTCAGCATGGGTTTCCAAAAAATTGGACAACAAGTGTGGTTATCCCTCTTCACAAGAGCGGGGATGTCAACAATCCGTCAAACTACCGCACCATAATGATTAATCCCCTTTTTGGGAAGCTCTTTGGGAGCATGGTGGAACGTAGAATCAGTTGTTGGGCTGAGAAGGAAGGTAAAAGGGCAAAAGGGCAAGCTGGGTTCAGACCAAAGCATTCTACAATTGATCATTGCATCACTCTCAGACATATGGTAGAAAAAGTTTGGGATAAACAAGGTAATGAGGTTTTTTGCTGTTTTGTTGACTTCAAAAAGGCTTTTGACACAGTCCCTAGAAGCAAACTTTGGGACAGAATGGAGCAACTTGGAATTCCGGAAAAGTATAGGGCTGCTGTTCATAGGCTTTATGATCAGGTCCACGCCAAAATCAGAACAAAGGCGGGTCTTTCAGAGTGTTTTGGGAGTGACATTGGGGTCAAGCAAGGCTGCCCTTTATCTCCCACTTTATTTGGGCTGTACATAGACAAGTTAGAAGAATGGTTAGACAAGAGGGGGGGCGATGGAGTGTTCTTAGCCACTTATGTGGTTAAATTGTTGCTATACGCAGATGATCTTACCTTAATGGCAAATTCAGAGAATGGTCTTCAAGAACATCTAAAAGCCTTAGAGTTGTTTTGTCGGGATGTAGGGATGCAAGTGAACATCAGCAAAACCAAGGTCATGATTTTTACGCTGAAAAGAGCTAAGAAACAATTGAACTTTATATTTGAGGGAAGCTCTTTGCAAGTGGTAAATGAATACAAATATTTGGGTCTCGATTTTTGCAGCAATCTCAGTTGGGAGACTTGTAGGGCAAAAAGGATCCAAGGGGGCTGGAAAGCCCTATACTTGCTTCAAAATAGATGCAGATCAGCTGAGCTATGGGACTGGAAAACAAAGAAGAAATTATTTGGGCTGCTTGTCACTCCAGTAGTATTATACGGCTGTGAAGTTTGGGGCTGCAACACTTCAGCTCTAAAATGGAGGCAAATAGAAAGATTACAAAAGCACCTAATCACCAGCAGTTTTAAAATAAAAAGTACAGTCCCGTATGAGATTGTCCTAGCTGAAGCGGGGGCTTTCCCAATGGAAATGGCAGCATTAATCCGTTTATTAGGTTATTTGAAGAGAATTGAGAATATGGGGGAACACCGGTGGCCCAAAATTGTGGTGGAAGAAAACTTAACTAGAAGGAAGAGCACGTGGATGAGGCAAAATACCAAGTGGATGGAAAAATGGGGGATAAGCATGCAAGAGTGTCCAAACACCAATGTAGAAATTAAAAGGTTTGTGAAGGAGAAAGCCAAACAAATCTTGTGGTCAAAACAACTTAGTAGAAAAAGGGAATATTATGTTTTGCACTTTAACCACACTTGTGATCACGGGCAAAAGTATTACGTGGGGGCAGATATAGAGTGGAAGGCTAAAATGTTGATAGCCCAGCTGAGAACTAGCTCTCATCGTTTGAGATGTGAAACGGGGAGATGGACAACACCCAAGGAGGCATGGGCTGATAGGATTTGTTGTTTCTGCTCTTCGGGTTTGGTGGAAACAGAATGGCATTACATCATGCAGTGTAAAGCGTACGAGGACATTAGGTGTAGTTACTTGGATCTGTTTAAAGTCAAATCGTTAGAGGATTTGTTCGAAGAGGAAAAGATCGTTGAAACGGCAGGTTACTTGATCAAAATACACAGCAGAAGAAACAAAATTAGTAAAGAGTTAAAGGGAAACATAAGTACTCGGTGAGGTCGGCGGGTGCTCGGTTTGTATCAATTTGTGGTTTCAGTTCTGTTTTGGGGTCCCATAGGCCAGCTGGTCTCGTGGACGTAATTAAAAGCATTCATTCATTCAATGACCGCTTCTCCTTATTCATTAATCACTGCTCCTCACAATATAATCGCTGAACATTAATAATATGATCCACTCCTCTTAATTATTTGTTTGCTGCTGATTATATTCACTTTATTTTAATCATTTGCTGCACCTTATTCACTTTTAACAAAAATATCTTCCAATTGGTCATTGTAAATGTAACTCTTTTATCTTGATGCTCTGTATAACATTGCATCCTTGGAATCTTGTCAACATATCCAATGTTCCATCTTCAAGCTTTTTAACATTTAATTCAACATTGTCCTCGAATTGTCGATCATCATCAATTCCAAATGTTCTTTGCACTTCATTCTTTAGAATACGATTCTCAGTGTCAAGTAGGCGAGCTCCTCTTATAAGTTCTTTGTTGATCATGGAAGTAAGCTCATTCTTACCTTCAGATATGCTATCTTCAGTTATGTTTGTTCTCATTCATTTATGCTTATGTTATCTTCAGTCATGCTCATCTTTGACATCAATGACTCCATCTTTTTCACTTTGACATCAATGACAACATTTCCAATAGATGCCCAATAAGAGTTTGCAAGTGGGAAGCTTCCAAAGCAACTTTATTGATATGAACCTAAATTTGTACCATAATATTAGAGCATATGATGGTTTTCTTGTAAAAATGAACATCTATTGCAACACCTAAAACTAAAGTAGCATTCATATCTTTCCATATGCTAAATAGAATGTCGACTCTAAAAGCATGCCAAATTTGGGTAAATATCACAGGCATTTTAGCTAGTCGCTATGAGAAAAGCTCTAATTAGAAGGGCTTGAAAAAATCATGTATCTAGATCTACAAAACTTGAGAACACGGGGAAAACAAATGTTTGAGAGTTTCCAAATGTCTGCACAAAAGGGACATGGGGTGTTGGAAACATCGGAGTGGGTAAGTCTAGATCCAATGGGAAGACCCTAGTAGAGGACACACCAAGAAAAGTTAGCTAATTTAAGCTCCATAATGGCAAATCAAACAATTTAAACCTATGGTTTGTTTAAGTGAGTGGATTGGAGACTCCACCTAGTATTGATGTTTGAAACCATGGGTAGGTAAGGACATGAGTATCCTTTAAAAGGTTTGTTATCGGGGAAAGGTGTGTCTAGATATTGCTTATAATATTTCCAGGCAGTTTGGTACATTGAATCCCAACCTTGTGGATCATATTTGGAGGAACAAACTCCATAATGGTTTCAAATGATTCATAATCTTGATTCCCAAGGCTTTATTTAGCTTTAAATTATGGGAAGGATAACTAACACTTAGTGGCTCTAGAGAAGAGGTTTGAAATATAGTAGATCTACCTTTTAAAAACTTCAAAGCACAAACCAATGGAGCTTTGGCAAAAGATAGATCCTAGAAAATAATAATAGGAGACCACCAAAGAGATTGTTGGTCGATGGAAATCCCAATCTTGAAATCATTTGCATTCAACAAAAGGCAAGGCTTAATGGTGTCCCAAGCCTTCTAGATAGTTTTGACAACAAAGAAATAAAGAAAAGTAAAATAGGTGCAAGTACTATTCTTACTATAAATGACCCAACAAAAATAAATGTTGCTACCAATGGTGCTAAGTTTTCCGAAGAGAGTCTAATCAATTCAACTACCTAAATTTTATTGTAATATGATATCCATGTCCATGGTATAAATGTTTTAACATGGAGCATGAAAATGTAGTAAGTTTAACCTATTAAACCATTATTTATAGATTCTCAACAAGATTAAAAAATGTGAGTTTGTACATGTTGATGTAAGTAGCAGCGGGAGATTTCTTTCTCCTACAAAATTCGAAGTATATAAAAGAATCTAATGAAGCTGACACTAGAGAAGTGACGCCTCACTTCAAAATAATAAATTATATTTTTTGAGGCCGACTTAACAAAAAGACGTCTTATTTTCAGAAGTAGTCTCACTTGGTGAAAGAAGTCGACCCTTCATGAAAAGACATATTGAAGTGTATAAATAGAAGGCGTCTCACATTCATTTGGCATTCAATTATTATCAAGACAAGTTTGCATTACTTCTAGCAGGAGTTTGTGATCATACAACAGATCGATAGTTGCTTCAAGAAGATCGATATTTCATTATTACTTATATACTTGCATCTAGAGAGGTGCTATAATTATTTCATTAGATCAACCTAGTGATTGGCCAAATTGTAAAGCAAATTGTTTCTCTTTTAATCAATATATAAATGATATATTGTGGTTGGGTTTTTCTCCCTCAAGGAGGGTTTTCCCAGGGTATATGTTGTGTTTTATTGCTCATGTGTTGTATTTCTGCTTTCTATTAAATCTGATTCTAAAACTAACATGGTATCAGAGTGGGTTTAAGAAAAGATTGTATCAAATTTGGGTGAGCAGTTAAGACAATGCTTCAAGCATCATTCTGAAAATTGAAATATTAATAGTTCTTTGTGAAGTGTCGTGATCAATGTGTGGTGTCAAAATTTGAATAGCGGAGAGGACAAATACTCTAGGAGATCGATAAACTAAAGGAAGAAACAAATAGCTAGCGCTTGTAGATACAACAAAGAAATGTTTGATTATTTATCTAAGGGAGAATAAAGTCAAATTGGAAATGGTCGGGAGGTTCTTAAAGGTTGATATAATTTATCTTTTCAAGAGTCTAGCCGCTAAGTCTTCATTCAAAGACCAAAGGAAAACTAAATTAGATAAAACTAATTTATTGATGAAATCATGATTATCTTGGGGGTGCAATTTTTGTTAAAGGATCAACTTCTTAAATACCTGTAGGAATTGATTTTGTCATCATCTGAAAAGACAAAGAACTTTGGAACCAATGATAGGAGATGTTGGACTGATATCATAAGAATTGATTATAATAATCAATTCGCATTAGAAGCATTGCCAATCACTTAGAAGGATATTCACATTTATCTCGGGCTCATCGAAATTGTCACTCTAGGCTTCCTATTGCTGGAGAAAATAACGATTTGTTCACCATCATTGGTTAACTCGATCTGGATGTAGCATTGGACGTTACTAGCATTTAGCGGTCATTGAAGGATCATGAATTGCTAAGTCAAAGAAGGATTTTAATCTAGAAAAGAATTTTGTAGCAACATTGCATGGTAGTTGCATATTGCAATCTTTTTAGTGATCTATGCCTATATGATATGCATCATTTGAAAGGCAACCAGAGAGGAGTTAGAATTGAAATGTGGTCGGGCCTGAGTGCAATTGTATATGAAAGCTGGCGTTCATATGTAATTTTTGGATGATGATTTCAGATCTGAATCTTTAGGTGCAAAGATCAGGAAAGATAAGTGCAGACCTGAAAAGCATTTAAGTGCAACACTTAAGGATATTCTAATTTCAACGAGATAAGTATTTCATGTTTGAATAATGTTCATGATTTTTTTATGTAGTTATTAATTCATGCTATAACATTGGGGTAGTGAATCATGTATGCTTCTAGTATTGGTATTTCTCTTCGGGATAGTTTAGTTCTATGAACTATTATTAAACTCTCTAAAATGCTTTCAGGACAGACCGAGAAGCATAATAGGGCAGAAGAGCTTGAGGCATCCTGTGAGGAAATCATGCTGACTGGAGAAATGAACAAACATGGAGTCATAGCTTGCAGCCATGGGACTGAGTTGATGGAACATAACGAGGAAGAACCTATAAAGATTGCGATTAGTTTCTTCGAAGATGAGGAATTAACATTCAGAGGGAGTCTGACAAACCAACAGTGACAACCTTGGACGAGGAGGTCAGGGGTTGATGCAAGAACTTGGAGCTTCAGAGGGAGTCACATCATCATGAAGATTTGTTGCTAGTGTATATTTCTCTGTGATGGAGAAGTATGAGGTGAAAGCCCTTGTTAGTGTATATTTCTCTGAGATGAAGAAATATGAGGTGAAAACCCTTGTTAGTGTATATTTCTTTGAGACGAAGAAATATGTAGTGAAAGCCCTTGTAGTGTATATTTCTCTGAGACAGAGAAATATAAGGTGCGAGCCCTTGTTCATCTCTGAGACTGAGATGAGACGTCATGTTGAGAGACTCCATGACGACATCGCATTGAGAGACTCTGTGATGAACCCTTTGTACTTGTGTTTTTACACACATGGGAGTAGCCATGGTGGACATCATGTTGAGAGACTCCATGATGACATCACGTTGAGAGACTTCGTGATGTGCACTTGTATGTGTTTCTTTCCACACATGGGAGTAGCCATGGTGGACGTCATGTTGAGAGACTCCATGACGACATCACGTTGAGAGACTCTGTGATGAACCTTTGAGCCTTCCACAATGGGTGTAGCCATTGTGGGTGTCATGTTGAGAGCTTCCATGACGTGGATATCTGGAAAGACATCTCCCTAGCTAAGAGGGAGTGTTGATGTAAGTAGCGGTGGGAGATTTCTTTCTCCTACAAAATTTGAAATATATAAAAGAATCTAATGAAGCCGACACTAGAGAAGTGACGCCTCACTTCAAAATAATAAATTATACTTTTTGCGGCCGACTTAACAAAAAGACATCTTATTTTGAGAAGCCGTCTCACCTGGTGAAAGAAGTTGACCCTTCATGAAAAGACATATTGAAGTGTATAAATGCAAGGTGTCTCACATTCATTTGGCATTCAATTATTATCAAGACAAGTTTGCATTACTTCCAGCAGGAGTTCGTGATCATACAATAGATCGACGGTTGCTTCAAGAAGATCGATATTTCATTATTGCTTATATACTTGCATCTAGAGAGGTGCTATAATTATTTCATCAGATCGGCCTAGAGGTTGGCCAAATTGTAAAGCAAATTGTTGCTCTTTTATTCAATATATAAGTGATATATTGTGGTTGGATTTTTCTCCCTCAAGGAGGGTTTTCCCAGGGTCTATGTTGTGTTCTATTACTCATGTGTTGTATTTCTGCTTTCTGTTAAATCTGATCCTAAAACTAACAGTACAATGGTCAAAAAAGGGTGTAGATGCATGACATGATTCAAACACCTTTGGAGCTAGAAACATAAATTAAACTAGGGTTTTGAGAAATAACAAAGGAATATAATAAAATCATCATTGGAAAAAATACTAGAAATGGCAAGGTGTTGATCAAGCTTGTACTGTGGAAACCTAAAAAATGTTATGGTAGTTTTAGAAGTGGTATGGTAATTTCATAAGTTTGATGGTGGTTCCAAAAATGTTATGATGGTTTTTCCTTGATGTATATATTTATTTTGTGTAAATTAGTCAAACTAAAGGGGAATGCTTTGAAATCATGATGTTTCCATTTATGAGGATTGTTAACTTCTTTTTCAAGTCACTTCTCTCCTAATATTGCACAAATACTATTTCTAAATGGTCATTGTAAAGAAGCCTTCAATAATTCTTTCTAATTTTTCATGTAAAGATTGAGAGGTGCTTAGTTGAGAGTGTACAAGGGAGTTGTGCAATTGAGTATTTGCATGTGCAACAAGTTGATAAGCAATCACAAGTGTAGGATTCGAAAAAAATTTGAACACATTCTTGAAGGCCTTGTGATGGAAGTGTGTTTATAAGATTGTTAAGAAATAGTGATAAGGAAAGGCAAACAATTCTACTCTTGTATAGTTTCTTTGCACATAGGTTCTCCACAATATCCTCATTAATAATGGACTATTCTTTTAATGTTTACAATTTAATTTTTGTTGCAATTCATGTATATTGTAGTCTTTTATGTACAACACTGGAAGTTATTTTCTAAGCATTAAAACACTCTTTCCTTTACTAAATTCAAAGGAGGATAGTCATACAATCAACTAAGTATTTTTAAGATGTCAATAGGATTTATGTTGGTGTTTTAATTATTAAAATTTAATAATAATTATGACTTAATAAGACATGTTAGGAGGAATTTGTTAGTGTGAAAAGTGTTTTTATGCATCTAGTTATCTTTGATCTAGTTCCTACACCTAGTAGTCATTTTCACACTAGCTTATGTTCACTTAGTGGTTTAGTTGTCTCACCTCATAGACACTTGACACATGCCTTCACACTTGTCCCAAGTGTTCTACACGTGTCACATCACTTGGACGGCTAGTCAGTCTTTCTATTTCACCTTCCTACCTCTTCCCTGTTCTATATAAACGAGTGACTATTGTATCTACACACATTCTATGATAGTTATTTTTTCTTTTTGACCAATATGAAATGCTTCAAATGCAAAGACCATAGTAATGCCAATTATCCCAATGCAACCAAGTTATGACTTGTAACCTTGAAGGATCAAACTAAAAAGACATCCTGTCAAAATGATAAACATTGTCAACCTCATCATATATAAATCCAAAATCTTGCAATTGCATACCAGAATGCCAACCAATGTAACTACATATCATATATCAACCAATCTACATAAACCAAACTGCATATCATATATCAACAAATCTGAGAATGCATCCTGCCAACATCCATCAAGCATATCATCACATATATTCTCATATTAGTGAACCACTTTTGACATCAAGGACAAACCAAAAAAAATTGAGAGCCAACATTGGTATCAAAGCAGGTTCCTTGGAAGAAATTTAATAGCTTAAGATGATCCGGGATGGCAAATTACAAGAAGGATAGTTTGAGATTTGATGGAACAAATTATTCTTTGTAGAAGACTCGAATGGAGTGCCAATTGAGATGCATTGGTGAACCCTACTAGAGCATTACAAGCAGTAGGTATGTTATTCCACTGAATAGTATATATGTATAATATCCGAGCTAAGGAAGCTTTGTTGAGTGCTTTGATTGATTCTGAGATGACAAATGTTATGGATCTGAAGATTGCTTATGAGATCTGGAAAAAGTTTGAAACCTTGTATGAAGGTGATGCTAATGTGAAGATTGCTAAGTTGCAAAGTTTGAAAGGAAATATGAAAGATTGAGAATGGGTGATGATGAGAACATTAATACTTTCATGCAAAGAGTGAATGAACTTGTGTGTGGTATTAGATGTGTTGGTCAAAAGATAGATGAATCTGAGATTGTTGCTAAAGTGCTTAGATCCTTGCCTGATTCTTACAAATTCAAAGCTAGTGCTATTGAAGAGCTCTAAACTGTAACAAACATAACCAGAGATACGTTGGTTGGTAAGCTAATTGCTTTTGATTTGAGCAAATTTGGTGATGCCCTTCCTAAGGTTGAATTTGAATTTAAGGCTACTACTTCTAGAAGAGATAGAAAGAGATATGATCTGGGTGAAAGTTCATCTAGAAAGACATTCAAGTATGAGGATGAAATTAGACATATTGAAGAAGAAGAAAGGTAGATAGAAGAGTTGGAAGCACTTATTGTCAAAAGAGTACTGAGAGGAAAAGGTAAGTATGAAGGAAAATTGCCTCTTAAATGTTTTTCTTGCAGTAAGATAGGTCATTTTGCATCAAGGTGTCCGGAAAGAGCTGCTAAACCAAGACATAACAAGCCTAGATTTCAGAAGAAGTGTTATTATGATTCTGATGAAGGTGTGACAGATGATGAACCTGGTAAAAGAAATAGAAGTGATGATAAATGGGTATTTATTGCTACCAAGGAAAATGATCATGTATCTATTGAATTTGTTGGTTGTACAAATGTGGAGAAATCCCTGGCAGCTCGAGTTGAAGAGAAAGATGAATGGGTAATTGACAGTGGATGTTCACATCATATGATAGGAGACAAAAGTAAGTTTGTAAGCTTAGAAAAGTATGATGGTGGTGTTGTGAGATTGGTGATATTACAACTAGTGTGATCCATGGAAGAGGTTGCATTTCTCTTGATGGTAAGCATAATACTGATGATGTTCTGTATGTGGAAGGCTTGAAGCATAATCTTTTGAGTGTTGTTCAAGTGGTTGATAAGGGATGCAATCTTTAGTTCAAGGATGGAAAGTGCAGAATATTGAGTTCCGGAAATGAAATTGCATCAAGTACAAAAACAAAAGGTAATATCTTTCACTTGAGTGTTGCTAGTAAAAGTTGTTTGATTGCTCAAGTTGATGAAAGTTGGTTATGGCATAGGAGGTTGTGTCATGTTAACTTTGATAATATTGTCAAGATAATTTCCACTAAGGCTGTGAGAGATCTACCTAAGCTGGTGAAACCTACTAATGCAATATGCAAGGAATGTCAATTGGAAAAGCAAACCAGGATTTCATTTCAAAGTAAAAAGCATTGTTCAAATGAATTGTTAGAGCTTGTGCATACGTATCTATGTGGTCCCTCTAAAGTCAGAATTTTACAAGGTTACAAGTATTTCATGTTACTCATTGATGATTATTCTAGAATGGTATGGGTTACTTTCTTAAGGGAGAAATCTGAAGCATTGGAAAAGTTCAAGATCTTTAAAGCTATGGTTGAGACAGAGCTAGGTTTGAAGATTAAATGTCTAAGATCATATAGAGGTGGTGAATTCACTTCCAATGAATTTAATTCTTTTTGTGAAGAACATGGAATAAAGAGACAATTAGCTACACCGCGGACCCCTTAGCAAAATGGAGTTGTGGAAAGGAAAAACAAAATTGTTGAAGATGCTGCTAGAACTATGATGTTGGAAGGAAATGTTCCTCATATCTATTGGAGAGAAGTTGTGAGTATTGTTGTGTACACACTCAATCAGGTACAAATCAAAGGTGATACTGGTAAGACCCCTTTTGAGCTATGGACTGGTCAAAAGCCTACTATTAAATACTTCAAGATATTTGGAAGCAGATGTTATATTAAGAGAGATGAAGACATAGGAAAGTTTGATGCTAGGAGTGATGAAGGTATCTTTCTAGGTTATGCTACTAAAAGTAAGGCCTACCGGTGTTGCAATAAAAGATTGAAGAAAATGGTTGAAAGTTCAAATGTTAAGGTTGATGAAGACTTTGGTACACTATCTAGAACCTGTGGATATGACTGATGATCAGGATGATAGTACACACAAAGGAAAGAAAGTTTAGACTACAAATCAAGTGCAAATCAATTTGGTAAATCAAGAAAATGAAGAAGAAGAAGAAACTGGTGAAAGAGCAGAAGAGAGATCAAAAGAACATCCTACAAAGACTCTGAGGTATGTAAAATTGAATCATTCAGAAGATTAGATTATAGGTTATAAGAACAAAGGTGTCCAAACTAGGAGAATGTAATGTCCCCTTTTTTGTGAGTAATGGAGTTTAGAGGAATTAGCCTATTCCTGATCCTTGTAGGCTAATGGGGCTTGATCAGAGGGTCGTTTGGCAAATACCCAGTTGATTGGTTGGCTCATTTTGTGACTTCATGAAGGTTTTCCTAGTATCATCATGGATATTTCTATTTTTGGAAACCTTATTTTTATATTATAATGTTATATTGCACTTTAGGGGTTTATTAATATTTTGTATTATTATAAAGTGCAATAATAAAATAATATTATAATATTCCTTCTAGAAGGTGACTTGGGAAAGTTCTAAAAGGAGGCCGACCTCTTGAGGAAAAAAGTATAAATAGACATCATGGGCTTCATTCCTATCAGGCAGATTTGTTGTTGATGTTGATGTTTGTTGTTGATGTGCATTGTGGAGCCTAGGGTTTCTGCAGTTGTCACAGTTGGCCATTGAGAACGAAAACTCTCAATTGGTAAGCAATTTTGAGGGTGTGAAATATCACTTGAATTATTGCAGCTGGGAGAAAGTTACTTCAGACTTTCTATTTGAGCTTCATTGTAAAAACTTAGTGGCCTTTGGCCAAGTTTTTTGTATGATTCGAATTGGAGAAATTGTTGAAGACATTTTGCATTGGGAGTCTTCATCTTATTGGCTCGATTTGCATATTTTGTAATCTGATTTTGAAATCAGAGTTTTGATTTTGCTTGCAACTTCTTGGTACTTCGATTTTAGCCAAGAAGCTTATGTTTTTTCTAGTTCAATTGAAGGACTTAAGTAGAGGCATTTTGGTCATTGAGTATCCATCAAATTCTGATCATTGGAGGAACGGTTTGTATCTCAGCTCATGGGATATTAATTCTAGAAAAAATTACAGTCATCTCAACCAGCATTCTGAAGGTACGATTTTATTCATAGCTTCCTCATTGTGCTTCGATTTCATCAAGGATTAGAGGCACATCAATCAGGGAGGTCTGGTGATGATTCCAAGTGCAGATTGGATGAGTTTAGTGGCAACTAAGAATTTAATCTGAGGTCTGACATCTATGAACAGGGGTAGCTATCTCCTGAGGGCGATTTCTACAAAGAAGTTGCCATAAAATATGAGTAGATTCAGGAGTCATCATTGATGCTAATAACAGCTAGGCGCATCAACATAGGAGGCATATCTATTGTATTTGTGGAGAATCAAACATCTACTTTCCTCAGAAAATTACAGTCAAAAGTCTGCATACTTATATGCCACGTTTTTGCATAAGGGAGCTCCATTGGGGTTCGATTTTGACAAGTAATGGTGGCGCATGACTCAAGGACATTAGGCGACTCCATTGGTGATAGTTAGAGAGTGCAAAAGGCTGAACATAATTTTTAATCTGCATTCACATCAGCAACAGGGGCGATTGCATGAAATATTCGATTTGACTTGTGAAGAGGTCTTTTGGCTTAGAACTTGGACGCTTCATCAACTTTCATCCTAGGCGCCTTCATTCAATCAGGTTTCTCAATTATTAGCTCAATATATCATTGCATATTAGGAGTTTCATGTTGCAGCTGTAGGTGTGCATCTTTACCAGCATATTTATTTTTTGTAATCAATGTAATTGCCAAGAGTCTTGGCATTGGCATTAACATCATTGTTAGAAGATTGCATTCTCAATACTATATCAATAGTTGGAAGTTATCACTTGTTGTTTTGAGTATTGAATATAGGGTATAGTTTATGCATTATAGTTTTGATTTCCAAACATTTAGAGTGCTTTGATATTATCTACAAGCTTTATATCAGTTTGATCACACAAACCAACAAGCTGGAAGTTTGTATGTGAATTGTTTGACGAAATTCCTTGAGTCTTCAATCAGCACTTTGAGGTCAAATTTGAGCAGGGTCATTACAGAGAAAGATTGCAGAAGATTATTGCTTGATTTCAAAGACTGAGCCTACTAGTGTGAATGAAGCATGTGAAGATGAGCATTGGGTTGAAGCAATGAAAGAAGAGTTAAAACATATTGAAAGGAATGATACATGGATTCTTGTTCCCAGACCTAAGGATAAGAATGTAATTGGAACTGATGGGTCTTTAGAAACAAACTGAATGAGCAAGGTGAAGTGGTTAGAAACAAAGCAAGACTAGTATGTAAAGGATATTCACGGATTGAAGGAATTGATTTTGAAGAGACCTTTGCCCTTGTTGCTAGAATTGAAGTTGTAAGATTATTTCTTGCCTATGTTGTTGACAAGAACTACAAAGCTTATTAGATGGATGTCAAATCAACTTTTTAAAATGGTGAATTGGAAGAAGTGTATGTTGAGCAACCTAATGGATTCTAATTGACTGATAAAGAAGATATGGTGTGTTGGTTAAAGAAAGCATTGTATGGACTCAAGTAAGCCCCTAGAGAATGGTATGCAAGATTGGATAAGTATTTTTTGAAGCTTGGATTTAACAAAGGTACTATTGATAGTAATATGTATTTCAATATTGATCATAATAAAGATTTGATTGTTGAAGTCTTTGTTGATGATATCATTTTTGGATGAGATGATGGTTTGTGCATGAAGTTTGCTAATGAGATACAAAATGAATTTGATATGTCTATGATTGGTGAGATGAAATTCTTCTTGGGATTGCAAATTACTTAGGTAGATAAAGGGATTTTTATATCTTAGTCCAAGTATGTGAAGGAATTGTTGAAGAAGTTTGGTATGGAAGATTCAAAGCTAGTTGGTACACCTATGGTGACCGGATGCAAGTTGACAACAAAATATGATTCTCTGAAAGAAAATCAGACAAGATACAAATCAATGATTTGTGGATTGTTGTATTTAACTCAAACTAGGCCTGATATCATGAGTGTTGTATGTATTGTTGCAAGATTTCAAGCTAATTCAAAGGAATCTCATGTGATTGTTGTGAAGAGAATTTTTAGATACTTGAGGGGAACTGCTAATCTTGGCCTATGGTATCCTAAAGATGATGATCTTACCTTGAGTTCCTTTACTGATGTTGATTGGGAAAGAGATGTGAATGACAAAAAAAGTACTAGTGGTGGAGCATTTTTCTTGGGTAAGAAGCTAATTTCATGGTTAAGCAAGAAGCAGAATGCAATTTTTTTGTCTATTGTAGAGGTTGAATACATTGTTGTTGCTAATAATTGTACTCAAGTATTGTGGATGAAACAGATGTTGAAGGATATCAGAATTGTATATGATGATCTGATTGCTATATTCTGTGATAACTCAAGTGCTATAACATTTCCAAGAATCCAATGCTGCATTCAAAAACAAAGCATATATCTATAAAGTTTCACTTTTTGAGGGAGAAGGTAAGTGAAAAGGAAGTCAGACTGGAGGATGTGCCTACTAAGGAGCAGATTGCAGATATTTTTACCAAGTTGTTGCCTAAGGATACTTTTGAGTATCTTAGAAGGAAGTTAGGGGTGATAACCCCTCCTAATCAGAACTAAGGATGCATTGCATTGCATCAGTCTATGCATTTCACAATCATATCTTGCTTCAGATTGATGTTGTGGTGGTTGCTACTCAGGGGGAGTAGTCAAATGTTCAGAAATTCAGATATGTGGTTCAAAGCTTAGAGATATTTGTCATTGATGTCAAAGGGGGAGAAAATTCATGTGAAAAACTAGTGATTATCTAAGGAAAAGAGCCTTATGGGGAGAAAGATTATGTGAAAGTGTTGAGGAGAAGATGAGTCAAAACCTAAGCAAGAGTTAGTTGCGTTGATGGTGTTTTTCACATCATGTGTTGCCATCAATGCCAAAGGGGGAGATTGTTGGATGTTGTGGCTATTTTGTTGATATGTGGTTTTCATTGATGTCAACACTATTATCATAAATTCATTTGAAGTTGTATATGTCGAGGATATTGAGAAAATTATAATAAATGAGTTGCAGGTTGTCAGTGGTGAAGTGAAGTTCATTGTAGTCGACATACTGGTGGTTATTTTTGTACATTGTTGATCAGAGGTTGTGGATTAAAGGGTTTGTTGTTGAGTGTATCTAGTTTATCCACATCGAGTTTCAAAGATCTGCATGAAGATTTGATCTAGTTATGAATATTTTCATTATGACATTTTTTATGTTTCTTCAGTTGGTGTTCTTGATTGAAGATGATGTTATTTTAGTTAGTGCAGTTGTTGTGGAGCTTCTCTTGTGATTCGTGATGCTTGTGGATGTTTCTAGATCGTGCTCTATCTTTGTTGCACGTCTGCATTGAACGTTGTGCTCGTGGTTGGTGATTTTCTCTTGCGTGTTCATGTTTTTCTTGTTCTTGGCCGACATAGTGTTTGTAGCGTGTTGTGGATCTTCGAGGAGAAATTAATTGAAGTGTCTTTGTGTTGGAGATGTTGATTTGGGTCCTCACTAAGTTGTGGCCGACTTTGGTTGATTCACATTGATAATCTTTAATGTTTTGGGCCGATAGTTTATATTCATTTTATTATCTCTTTGTGGCCGACTTGTACTAATGAAATTTGTTGTTGTGGATATATAAGAGCGATTGTTTATTCGAATTTAAGAGTGGAAAAGGTATGCCGAATGTGTGTGTGTGTGAATGTGTGTGTGTGCGAATAATGTTCTAAATCATTCAAAGGTAGAGCAGAGTGTGAAGAAGAGTGAAGAAGAGTGGAGAAGTGTTCATGTGCTTAATTGGAACTGTAATCAAGCATTTGTAGATGCTATTTTCTCAGTTCAAAATCCGGATGGCTTTAATCGGAATCTCTTTATAAGATAGTGTTTCTTCCTTTGTAATTAAGCAGTGAGCTCTAGGCAGTGTGCCTGAATGCATGTGCATTCCCCATATTTCATTTTCATTACAATTTTAACAAGGTATAATCTTGTGGACTAACCTCCACTATGGTTTTTCCCCTAATAGGGTTTCCATGTAAAAATATTGGTGTTGTGTGTTTCTGATGTGTTGATGATTTATGTTTTCATGGTTAATAATCAGATCTAAGAATAAGGTTAATAAGTTGAATAAGTTTTGAATTTCTGTGACAACTGATTCACCCCCCCCTCTCAATTGTCTGCCCTTGTATTGCCAACAATAGGGAACCCTAAAATCTTATTAACATCTAGTCTTGCCAACATGCAAGATTTATTCTTGTGTAAACAATGAAAGCTAGTAGTTAACTGGAAAACTACCTCAGTTAACTGGTCTAAAACTAAATCCAACTCAACTTCCCAAAATGCAAGTCTTCTTGATATGAGAGTCAACTGATAATTGACATTAGTTAACTAAAACCTAACTGAAAGTTCCAATCCCACCAAAAGATATTCCCAAGGAATAGATAAACATGCATGAAATCAACAATTTGAACTCAAGAGTGATGTTGAGTTTACTACTACCTTTGACTCTATTCTTGGAGAAAATTGTGGGATCTAACTGGCTATCTACTCCAAGCTATCTTGAGCAATCATATCCTCCAGGAAATTTTTAACTACATCTTCTTCAGGCACTTTGGCACTGTCCAAAATAATGGAATGTTTTCTCAACATCTTATCTCCATCCGTGATCAATCTCAGAAATTCTTTGACCTCTTTAGCTGCCTTGTCAAAACTTGTTGACATCACAAAAAAAATGATTCAACTTGGACGCCACAGGATCACCATCACAGACCAAACCCTAGAATTCTACTTGTATGACACCGAGATCGATGTAGGTACCATCATCATGAAGATAATGGCACAAAATTTGTGTGATGAATCCACTTACGAGCTTGAGAGCATCAGCAACATTTTGTTTAATTTCAACCATCTTTGTTGGTTGTTCTTGTTGACTTACGTTTCCTTTCAAATTCTTTGTCTTTCCACTAATCCCGACACCTCTTAGGTGGATTGCTTATGATCTAGACTCTGGATTTTCCCTTGGAAGAGGAAGTTGGTGGAGGATGTACAATTGGCAACTCTAAAATTGGGACTACCTTCCGCATCATCTTGTTGTCCAAGAAAAGCATACTGGTCTTGACAACTCAGCTTGAGGCTACAAACAACTCGCCCATCTATTGATTGAATTTGTCGTGTAGAAGGGTTGCAATGCTTGATGCATGCAATGAAAAACTCAAGATCTGACATTGTAATGGGAATAGGAGCTACCTCCAACAACCCGACGTGATCAAGATGCTTGATTGTAGTACTGTCCATGCCTTCCAAAGTGCTCAATTTAATCATCGGATGAACATGACACATGTTAGTTTAAAAAAAAATCAAGAATTCATGAATCAAGACCGACTTGGTCTTGTACTCAATTGGATTGAATTGCATTATGAAAAGCTAGACTTTTGATTGTAAATTGGGATATGTTCAGATGAACTTCTAAAAAGGCGAAAAATAGTTCTAATGAGGCTAAAAATAGCCTATCAAGGGGTAATCTTTACGAAATTTTATGAGGCATGGGTTTTGTTAAGAATGTATTTCTAAGCCGAACCAAATCATCAAAAGTTTGAAAAAATGACTTTTCTTCAAGGATGCATAGAATTTTCAGAAATAGAAGCTACGGGGGTTGTAGACGCTGCAAGGGCAATTTTTCTCAAAAAAATCTAGCATATGGGTTTTGTAGCCGCCAATGTCCTAATCAAACCCAGTTTCTCCATTTTTTGAAATGTTGACTTTTTCTAAAAACCCTAAAAAATGGGGGTAGTGGGGCAACTTTCTTGAAAAAATTTGGAACATGGGTTTTGTCACCAATGCTATGCTCAATGAACCTAGATGACCAGATCTGTGAAAAATTTCCGTTTACTTGGACATGCAAGAGAAAAGCTAAGACAAGGATAGAATAAATGTGAGGGGGAGAAGATATAAATTATATTCTGCCTCTGTAAAATGACACCTATGCCTTGAATCCAGTTTGATGAAGTCTGATAAGCATGTGCTAAAAATATGGAGCCTGGAAAATTATCCCTATGCACAATCTGGATTTGGAACTATGAAGAACAATAAAAAATCCATTTTGTATCCCCTCCAAATCCTGTTTTTATTAGAAAATATGAGCTCGCCCTCAACTTGTGATGGAGAAAATGGATGCCCAAGTGATTTAATAAAAAAAATTCATGAGTGGAGGCATCACATGCAAGTTAAGTCCTAAATTTAGGATGAAGCGATGTCATTGGACCTCAATTTAGTCAACTGAATGAAGAATAAACCATAAATAGGCACCAATCAGCATAAAAAAAGGAAAGACGAAGCATGCAAGAAAAATAGAGCAATTTGTAGTTTAATTTGGAGGTGGAACTAAAGTCTTATCATCAGTTTGAGTTTAGTTGACAAATTCCTAAATTTTAGGGTGGCCAAGGCATGCACTTTACTTCAAAAATTTCTCCAAGTCAAAGTTTGACTTTAGGCACCAACTTTCCCAGGCTTAGAAACTTTTTTGAATTTTTCCATTTTTTAGCCTTTGCAAACGTCATTGAAGCCTATGTTTGACCACTATTTCTGAATGACTAATAGATCTAATAGGCCGGCTGATAGTCTCATTGAAGAACAGGATCAAAATTAGGAAGGAACTTCTTGAGGTTGCAAACCCTAATTTTGACTTCTAGAACATCAAAACTTTGGGCTCCCCTGGCCAAAAGGGGTGCTTTTGCAAATAAGATTTTCAAGGATTTTCACCTTTTCAAACTTGATTTTCACCTCCCTTTAGCATGCATTTCCTGACACTTGACAAATCTCTTGAGTTGGTTGATAGGTTCATTGCAAAGCTAGATCAAAACAGAACATGATCTTCTAGAGGGCACAAATCCTAAAAACTATATCTGGCATGTTAAAATCTTGGGCGCCTCTAGCTAGCAGGGGTGCTTTTATTGCTAGACAACCATTTTTACAACTTTCTAATTTTGTCCTTCGTGCTCCGTTCTTCAGTCAATCTATAGTTGTCGACTACTAACAAGGCTTCTAATCAGGCTGAGATATGCAATGGAAAGCTTGAAGAATTCTGAACAAGAAGAATATCTAAGAAAACCCTAGGCACCCCTGGCTAGCAGGGGCACTTTTGTGCTCTAAACTCACATTTTGACTTTGACTAATCCTTATGATTTTCACTAATCCTTCTGTTTGACTCCTAATTCCATCAGTTTGGAAACTCTAATTAATTCGTTGACAGACTCATTGTGAAGCTTGATCAAGTCGGAGACAAACATCTTAGACATCATTTGCTCACAAAGTTACATTTGGTTCCTCAAAAGTTTGGGCACCCTTGGCTAACAAGGACGCTTTTCTCCACTAGTGTTAGTCAAATTTTTACCAACTTCATTTCCCTTTGTCTTTCTCTGTTCTTCATTTGATCTTCAAATTTGGGCGTTAGATAGATCTCCTAGACTAGTTGGTAGGCTCATCGTGAAGTTAGAATAATTTCAGAGAACACTTCTTGGAAGTGACAACCCCCAAAAAGTTGATTTGAGCCTTTGAAGCCATGGGTGACCCTAGCTAGCAGGGGCACTTTTATGCTCCAAAGTTAGAAAATTTCTGATCATTTTCACCTCTTTGAAAATGCCCTTCATCGTGAAGCATCATTTTGAACATCTTTCGCCATAGAATCTTCGCTACAGTGTTTGAGGCTTAGATTTCGACACCTGGTATCTGGCCATCTGCTATTGTTGACCTCGGAGGTCTTAACTTTTCTCCTAAAAAAGTGAAATAGACCCACTAGAGCAAAACTAACTTTTTATTGATTATGACTTGACCAATGTGATTGTGAAGTAAATAAGCCAATCAAAATTATTTTTAAATAGTCATTTCTGGAAAGATCCTATTTTTAGGGTTTTTCCTAAAAAGAGGGGCCTAAAACCCTAATTTTTAAAATTTTCAAAATTTGTCAGTATCCTTTGGAAAGTAAACCCACAAAAACCCCATGCTTTGTTTGACCTAAAACAGACTTTTGACGATAATTTTACAAGATTTAGACCATTTTAATCAAAATGCCTTAATGAAGCATTTTTTTGTTTTGGGTACAACATTAGGCTCCGTCCGGTGACCATGTCGAATACTTATGACATAGGAGAACCAAGAATCTCTAAGTTTTAAAGCGTAGACCAGTATTTTATCAGTTGGACATGGAGTCAAGACTTTCTTAATCACCTAATAAGTTGCAAACTTTACTAAAATCACCCAAAACAAGACTACATAAATCACCTAAAGACACGACGAAACTGTACACAACGAGGAAAAACATAACAACATAATGAAAAAGAAAAAGAAAATTATTTAAATAAAATTCACTCCACCCCTGAAGAGATGAAGTGCTTTAGATATTGTATGTTGTATGGCAGCAGGAAGAACCTCCCATTGATGTCATTTCTTCTTGAAAGAATTTACTTCTCTTCTAATGGGCATTGGAAGAGGCAATCCATTTGGGATGAAAATTCTCAGGTTTTCATATATCGAAGCAAAGATACTCTAACAAAAGTTAGAATATGATTCAAATAGGAAAGCTAATAACCCTAAGGTATTAGTTATGTTGTCATCTATCCTCGGGATGTTGAATTCTTCAAACCAGTTGATCAAGTTCCAAACTTGATTTCTATAATGTCGTAGGTGATCTTTTCTGACTTGAAAATATCTTTTGACTGGCTCATTGATCAGCTCTACATCACCTTTAACACATAGGAGTTTGATTCCCATGTCTTCAACATCTTTGAGGCCTAACGAAAGCACCTCTCTTTCATATTTAGTGAGTTCCAATAGCACAGATGGGTGCAACTATCCTTTATGGGAGATTATCAATTCCCCTGCTTTTGAACTTGTATTTAAACAACCTCCATCGAACTGTATTTTCCATGACTTTGTATCCTTTGTCGGTCTCTTTTCAGAACAAAAAATGTTTTGGTCTTTAGTTTCTATATTTGATAATCATATAATTACCAAGACACATTTTAGGCTTTTCTTTTGTTGGAACATATGACTTGAGCACAACCTACTTCTTTACAACTTTGAGAATCTGATCTAGTTCTTCTGGATGGTCTTGAAGATATTCCATTTGAGAGATTTGTACCTTGGTCTTCATCATGGAAGCTACAATGTCAAAATTTGTTGAAGACGAATCTTGAGCAACTGGTGCATAGTGTTCCCATGTGAAGGTTTGGAATTAAACATGGGAGGCACTTCTTTACCCTTTTCATTTGATTTTTGTATTTCTTATTCTTTTTGTGCCATGAAGTGTTGAGCACGTGTGAACATAGGTGTTGAAACATTTTCATGATTCTCTGCAGGAGCGTACTGACAGTATTATTCTTCTTGTTCTTGATTGACAAGTTCCTTATCAAAGTATCCCACAGTGGAGTCACCATCGAAGTTGTCTATTTGTGGTGAAACAACGTTCAAACTTGGTGTTGGTACAAAATTAGAACTGGGAGCAACTTCAATGTATACCATGATTTGGTTCATCCTCAGATTCTTAGGACATGTGGATCCGGTATGTGCATTGGTGTCGTGGCAAGAATAAAATATTGCACTGTGTGCAACTTCAATCATTGGTCTTGATGGAGATGTTGGCAACCATGGCTAAAGATTGTCTCTCTTTGGCTGGTACAGTTGCTAAACAATAGATTTGATGGAATTTGTTTTCATCAAGCCGAAATTAATCATATCATCCTCCAACTTGATGGTGTGTTCTTGCACACTCTTCAACTTTGCTTCTTTTGTCATTTTGAGGAAGAAGGCTACCTCTGATGGAAGAGAATTTATGAAACAACTCATCAAAATCCTCGATGATGGATCGAGTGTAGAAGAAAGTTTTGTAACAAGACAATTAAATCTTGCTACAATCCCTCATGTGCTCGTTGTGCTCCATCTTTGAATTTGTAAGTTGGGAAAACAATAGGTGACTGTCTTCAATAGGCTTGAATCTCACCAAAAAAATCTCACTCATAGTTTCTTAGCTTGTGATACTGTCTAGCGCTAGGTGATTGAACTAGTTGGTAGCATTTCCAGCAAGAGTCTCGACAAAGAGATGCACCACGATGTCTTCATGTGTTGTGTGTAAGATGGCGCAAGCCGTTGTGAACGCAAAAAAATGTTCCTTCGCATGTTGAGTTCCATCGCCGTGAAACCGAGAAAATGCTTCCTTGACCCTTTAGATAATTCATGATTTACCTGAAAATCCAAAGGTCCAATATTATTACCCCAAGGTAATGGGGGTGGATGTCACTGATTTCTATCAGCATTGCTAGCAATATCATTGTTATCATCCATTGCTTGTATGTGGATCATGCAATAAGATACCAAAGGATCATTCTCATGTCATAAAGTGTTACCTTTCTTGAATTTTTATGCCTCGTGCCCCACAGTGGGTGCCAAAAAATTGTTGGTGTTTCAATTCGCACCTTTGGAGTGCATATTGGAAATAGACAACTATGCACAGATGAATTGCTCTTCAAATTAAGAGGGGAAGCTCCCTCTTTTGTTGTTTTGTGTAAAAAGTAAAGTAATCTAGATTCCTATCTTTTTTACTTAGCTGGTAGAGCCACAAGGTTATAAAATCGAATACATTGCAGCTAAGGTTTTCTCTAGTTTTGTAGATCTTAACTACAAATAGGATAAAGCTATAACTATCCTACCTCCTCAAGTAAAATCAAAGCAAAAGGAATTAGGAGCAATTGGGAATGGTTGAGGATAAACTCTATCTCAAGATTCCCAAGGAGGCGAAGCACTCTATCTGAGGTGTAGGCTGAAATAAAGGTTATTGGAAACAACCATGAAACGAAAAGCTAGTTCTCAATATTCCCAAGAAGGTGAAACACTATATCCGAGGTGTAGGCTAAAAAGAAGGTTACTGGAAACAACATGAAGTGGCAAGCTAAGTCTCAGGATTCCCAAGGAGGTGAAACACTCTATCTGAGGTGTAAGCTAAAATATAGATTACTGGAAACAACATTAAATGATAATCCTCACCTCTAAATTCCCAAGGAAGTGGAACACTCTATCTGAGGTGTAAGTCGAAACAAAGATTACGAAACAACAAACCTGGCAGACTTTGAGAATATTGGATCAAAGGCGCATTTCTCTCCAGACTTTATTATCTCAACTTCAATCAAAGATTACACTAGCACGTCTGGGACAACAAATTGCATGATGAAACAAACACACAATAGATGATAAAACTAGCTTTATAACATGACATTGAAAAATAAATTGAATAAGGATTTGCATGATGAAACAAACATACAATCTTGTTCTTACAGAATGTGAACCAATATTGAATAGCAATATTGTAGGCAAGGTGGCACATCATTTTTTTATCATGAGAAAAAGTTAAAATACAATGAGAAAGGTTGCTCTTATTTATAGAATCTCAAAGGAGTATGGAACCCTAAAATCTCCTTGAGTTAACATTTAGTCTTTCCAACATGCAAGATTTATTCCTATGTCTAAACAAAGAAAACTAGTAGTTAACTGGAAAAAATACCTCAATTAACTGGTATAAAATTAAAAATAAAAGGACTTTCCAACATGCAAGTCTTATTGATATGAGATTCAACTGATAACTGAAATCAGTTAATTGAAACCTAACTAAAAGTTCCAACTCCACCAAAAGATATTCTTGAGGAAGAGATAAACATGCACAAAATCAGCAATCTGAACTCAAGAGTGATGTTGAGTTTATTGTTTCCTTTGACTCTATCCTTGGAGAAAATCATGGGATCTAACTAGCTGTCTACTTCAAGCTATCTTGAGCAATAATATCCTCTAGGAAATTGTTAACTACATCTTCTTTAGGAACTTTGACACTATCCAAAATAATGGACTGTTTGGTCTATGTCTTCTCTCAATCTGTGATCAATCTCAAACATTCTTTGACCTCTTCAGCTGCCTTGTCAATACTTGTTGACATCACGAAAAAATGATTCAACTTGGACGCCAAAGGATCACCATCAAAACCATCACGGACCAAACCCTAGAATTTTTCTTGTATAACATCGAGATCGATGTAGGTACCATCATCATGAAGATAATGGCATGGAATTTGTGTGATGAATCCGCTTACGAGCTTGAGAGCACCAACAACATTTTGTTTAATTTCATCCATCTTTGTTGGTTGTTCTCATTGACTTGCATTTCCTTTAAAAAAAATCATCTTTCTGCTAATCCTGACACCTTCAGGTGGATTGCTTATCATTTACACTCTAGATTTTCCCCTAGAAGAGGAAGTTAGTGAAGGATGTACAATTAGCAGCTCTGAAATGGGGTCTACCTTCTGCATCCTCTTGTTGTCCAAGAAAAGCATATTGGTCTTGACAACTCGGCATGAGGGTACAAACAATTCGCCCATCTGCTGATTGAATTTGTCGTGTAGAAGGGTTGTAATGCTTGATGCATGCAATGAAAAACTCAAGATGTGACACTATAATGGGAATAGAATTTTCCTCCAACAACCTGAAGTGATCAAGATGTTTGATTATAGTACTATCCATGACTTCCAAAGTGCTCAATTTAATCATCAGATGAACATGGCACAAGTTAGTGTCAAAAGTTTTCAAGAATTCATGAATCAAGACCGACTTGGTCTTGTATTCAATTGGATTGAATTGCATTATGAAAAACTAGACTTTTGACTATAAACTGGGATATGTTCAAACGAACTTTTGAAAAGGCCAAAAATAGCTTTTGATGAGGCTAAAAATAGCCTGCCAAGGGGCAATCTTTATGAAATTTTTTGAGGCGTGGGTTTTGTTAAGAATGTATTTCTAAGCTGACCCAAATCATCAAAAATTCGAAAAAACTACTTTTCTTTGGGAATGCAAAGACTTTTCAGAAACAAAAGTTGTAGGGGTTGTAGTGGCTGTAGGGGAAATTTTCCCAAAAAAAATATGGCATATGGGTTTTGTAGCCGCCAATGTGCTGATCAAACCCAGTTTCTCCATTTTTTGAAATGTTGACATTTTCTAGAAACCCTAAAAAATGGGGGTAGTGGGGCAATTTTCTTGGAAAATTTTGGAACATGGGTTTTCTCGCCAACACTATGCTCAATGAACCCAAATGACCAGATCTATGAAAGACTATCATTTACTTGGACATGCAAGAGAAAATCTAAGACAAGGATAGAAGAAATGTGAGGGGGAAAAGATAGAAATTATATTTTGCCTCTATAAAGTGATTCCTATGCCTTGAATCTAGTTTGATGAAGTATGACAAGCATGTGCTGAAAAGATGGAGTCTAGAAAATTATCCCTCTAAGCAATCTGGATCTAGAACTACGAAGAACACTAAAAAATCCCTCTTGTAGTGCCTCCAAATCCTATTTGTATTAGAAAATATGAGCTCTCCCTCAACCTGTGATGGAGAAAATGGACGCCCAAATTCTTTAATAAATAATTTTCATGAATGGGGGCGTCACATGCAAGCTAACTCCAAAATTTAGGATGAAGCGATGTCATTGGACCTCAATTTAGTCAACTGAATGAAGACTAAACCATAAATAGGTGCCAATCAGCATGCAAAATAGGAAGGACACATCATGCAAGAAAAATAGAGCAATTTGCAGTTCAATTTGGAGGTGGAACTAAAGTCTTAACATCTATTCGAGTTCAGTTGGAAAATTCCTAAATTTTAGGGCGGCCAAGGCATACACTTTACTTCAAAAATTTCTCCAAGTCAAAGTTTGACTTTAGGCGCCAACTTTCCCAAACTTAGATTTTTTTAAAAAAATTTCCGTTTTTTAGCCTTTACAAATGTCATCGAAGCCTATGTTTGATCACTGTTTTTGAATGACTGACAGATCCAATAAACTAGTTGACAGTCTTGTTGAAGAGCAGGATCAAAAATGGAAAGGAACTTCTTGAGGTTGCAAACCCTAATTTTGACTTCTAGAACATCAAAACTCTGGGTTCCCCTAGCCAACAAGGGCACTTTTTCTCATCAAACTTGGAAAATTTTCAAGTATTTTCACCTTTTCAAACTTGATTTTCACCTCCCTTCAACCCACATTTCCTGGCACTTGACAAATCTCCTGAGTTGGCTGATAGGTGCACTACAAAGCTAGATCAAAATTGAACATGATCTTCTAGAGGGCACAAACCCTAAAAAATGCATCTAGCATGTTAAAATCTTGGGCAAACAACCATTTTTACAACTTTCTAATTTTGTCCTTTGTGCTTTGTTCTTCATTCAATTTACAGTTGTCATCTACTGATAAGTCTTCTGATCCGATTGATATATGTAATGGAAATCTTGAAGAATTCCAAACAGGATGAATATCTAAAACCCTTGCAACTACATTTGAGGACTTGAAACCCTAGGCGCCCCTGTTTGACTAATAATTCCAGAAATTTGTAAATTTTGACTTTGACTAATCCTTCTGTTTGACTCCTAATTCCAGAAATTTGTAAACTCTGATTAATCCACTGACAGACTCATTGTGAAGCCTGATCAAGTCTGAGACAAACATCTTAGATGTCATTTTCTCAAAAAGTTACGTTTGGTGCCTCAAAAGTTTGGGCGCCCCTGGCTAACAAGGATGCTTTTCTCCACCAATGTTAGTAAAATTTCTCCCTTCATTTCCCTATCTTTCTCCGTTGATCTGAGCCTGGAAGAATTATAGAGAAGACTTCTTGGAAGTGACAAACCCCAAAAAGTTGATCTGAGCCTTTGAAACCTTGGGTGCCCCTGGCTAGCAGGGGCGTTTTAATGCTCCAGAGTAAGAAAATTTCTGATGATTTTCACCTCTTCGAAAATCCCCTCCATTGTGAAGCAGAAAATTTCTGATGATTTTCACCTCTTCGAAAATCCCCTCCATTGTGAAGCATCATTTTGAACATCTTTTTCCATAGAATCTTTGTTGGAGTGTTTGAGGCTTAGATTTCGACACCTGGTATCTACCCATCTACCATTGTTTACCTCGAAGGTCCTAACTTTTCTCTTGAAAAAGTGAAATAGACCCACCAGAGCAAATCTAACTTTTTCTTGATTCTGAATTGACCAATGTGATCATGAAGTGAAATAATCCAATCAAAATTATTTTTAGTCATTTCTAGAAAGATCCTATTTTAAGGTTTTTCCTAAAAACAGGGGCCTAAAACCTTAATTTTCAAAATTTTCCAATATCCCCTAGAAAGTAAACCCACAAAAAGCACATGCTTCATTTGACCTAAAAATGACTTTTGATGACAATTTTAATAGATTTAGACCATTTTAATCAAAATGCCTTAATGAAGCAAATTTTTTGTTTTGGGTACAATAATGATGTATAGCATTGTTGGAAGCCTGGAGTTGTTGGTATTAATGTCAACACAATGTTGTTGGTGTTGTCATTGATGTCTTACTTTAGTATAGTTGTAGAAGTTGTGTTTAGAGAGATAGATGGGTGTGCAATATTTGATGAGAGGTGTTGCAGATGTTGTAGAGGTGACGCAAAGATGTTAGTAGTGCTATTGATGTAGTTGGTTCACTTGGTTTCCAAGTGCTTTTGAGAAAATTTGAATAAAAGATAGTTCGGTGGGACAAAGTGGTGTTCAATGTTCTGCTCCGCATTTCTTCATGGTCGAAGATATGCTTGTATGGTTTGGATATGATGATTAGAGGTGTTCAAAGGTTCTATATCTAGAGTTTTAGGTTCTGGGTTGTTCTGTAGTAGAAGATGTGTTTGACAGTATGTCTTTCTAGTGAAACAAGGTGTCTAGGAGAAATAATATTCCTCCCCATTTCTCCATGGTGAAGGTTCCTGGCTTGCGAATCTAGGAACATGCTTATATTTTTTGTAGCTACCTTTCCTTGAAGTATCTTGCTTGGTATGAGAAGATTGATGGTTTCTTGCTTGCATCTAGTTTCACTTGTTGCCACTCGGATCACATGGTTTACATTCAATGACATGGAGATGAACTTTTGATACTAGTATTATATGTTGATGACTTGATCCTTACTAGTTTGATGGCACACTTTGACATGACAAATCTTGGGCTTCTGCATTTCTTCCTTGGTCTTCAAGTTCTTCAGTCTACCGAGGGAATTTTCATATACCAATAGAAGTACACCATTGAGTTGTTTCATTGATTTCATGAGTGATTGTAAGCCCGCACCTACATCATTTCAGTCTGGTGTCATTTTGACTACCACTTGCACCACACATAGTGTGGATGCTACTTTGTATAAACATTTAGTAGGTAGTATTTTTTATTTGACACACACATCCAAATATTACCTTCGTTGTTGAGCTTGACTCTCATTTTTCACATGACCCTCATGAGATTCATGAGAATCCAACCAAGCATATTTTGAGGTATATTAGTGGCACCACTCATTTTGGCATTCAATACACTAGGGACTTCATAGATAGTAGGCTACACTGACTTAAATTGGGCTATACATGTTGATTCTTAGAATTCCAATTCCAATTTTGGTTTTTCTCTTGGTTTTGGTCTAGTTGCATGGTATTGCAAGAAGCAAACCGCTATTGCATTATCTACTAAGGCTAAGTATCGAGGAGCAGTTCTTGCTAGCTAGGAGGCACTATGGCTTTGATAGAGTTTGGTCTTCCACTTGATCATCCTACTATTCTTTGGTGTGATAACCAAATTGTCATTTGCATATCATGCAACTTAGTTGAGCATCAATAGATATTGGTGAACATATTTGTCCTTTACAATTTTAAATGCATGAAAAATGACTCTATAATGCCCAAGAAGGACTAATCAATTCACAACAGATGGAGATAAATTACCATTGCATTGGTAATCTTCCTCTGAATTTTAAATGAGGTATAGCTCCATCTTCTGATGTAATTTTTATTTTTTGAAAATATATAAAATGGGGTATTCTTTTGACTAGAACGTAGGAAAGGAAAAATTAACACCTACTCAGCCATAAAATAGATGCAAAGAAAAGTTCTTTAAAACTAAATAAATTAATTCAATGCTGAAATGAACTAAAAAACAGTCAATATCGTGGCTCACAAACCAAACTATGAATTCTTGCTAACTCGACCCAATACAATCTTAATCATTCACTACAAATATATGAATTAAACACCACTAAACAACACATCCTCATAGGGAAGGAATATCCAAGTGTTCATCTAAACTCACAGTATTATTCATAAACATTAGTATCTAACTCATAATTTACTGCACACAGACAATAAATATTCACAAAAATGAACTAAAACTACAAAATCTGAACCTTCTATTATGATCGATTCTCACTCATGAATCACAGTGCAAGGGGGATCAAAATGTCGGACCCTAGCAATATCCAACTAATGAAATATTTAAAATTTTACATTGTAACGGTTGGGATTTCTCAAAAATTGATTCTTGGACGCTAACCATCACCTAGCTAAATAAAAGGTTGGTTGGAAACTGACTAACCTTTTCAGATTATGACAACACCTTCATTAATTGCTATTTTTTAAGATGGTTATGATTACATCCCATTTCCCGATTGATAAGATGGGGGAATGAATCATCATTTATTGTAAGCAGACCACATGGCTTACTCTCGTGTGAAAAATTTTCCACCTTCAACTTTTGATGCCTGTTAGCATGCCACCTAAGATCATTCCATGCAACTTCTTTAAATGTGAAGGATTTCATCACTATTTGAATCTAACTTGCAAGATTTCCATCACATCACCTTGCTAAGTTAATTGAGTTTGAAGCAATATGAATGTACTTTCAACTTTAATTGCTTCTAAGTGAGCTCTACAAATTTACTTTCGCCAGTCTATAAATTAAATTTACCACTGTTCATTTGCACAATGCTAATTTCTACTTCCAATATGTCAAGCTCATAAAATGAAGTGGTTGTGGAGAGCGATTTCTTGGTTGTGGAGGGTATTGAGTGCAGTGTCGTCTATAGGTTGGTGATAGACCAACTTAGAGAAATTTTCCCAATCCACAATGATGTGGAGGAGGAAGTGATCCATCAAATCATTGGTGAGCACTTCATGTCCCAGGTGCACATCCATAATTCTAGTTTGTTTGAGTGCTTCCTTTATAACATCGTGTGCACCTCCAAGAGTTTTAGATGGGGGTTGTGAGCTGTTGAGCATCTAGTTCGTCCACAATATTTGTTGTGCGTTGAAGATGCTCTAAGAGATCTCTCTATTCATCTACTTGTGGGCTTAGTCGACAATGCAATTTTCATTTTTTTTGTATTGCATAATGAACGGGTTGGTCAAGCCATTTCCTTGTTGCGGTTGGTCTGGGGAGCAACAATATGGAGACGTTCGACCACTTTGTGGAGTTTAACGAGAAACTCTTCTCCCCTGTGCAGATAGAGTGTATGCAAGAAGTCATCGAGGCCCTCAGAGTCCTCATGCTCACTCTCTACGTTTAATCCTCTTGTGTTATGAAATCCCTCTTATTTTGCAATGTAATACATAAAAAATTTATTGATAAATATATAAATATATCCATCTTTTTGGTTTTTAAAATTCTCTATGTTATGGAAAAGTATTGGAAATCTTTGTTTGCTTTCATATTCACTGCTTATAAATTTTCATTTTATGCTCATGGTGAATGGATGAAATTATTTATTTCATTTGATACTAAACAATTTTCGGCCTCATATGCACTAGTTACCCATTTCTAAATAGGTTCTTGAAATACTTCAGAGTCTACCATTGTTGTGAAAACTTGCTCTTATGCGACCTTACTGAACAATTTTGAAACTTTAATCTACTCATTAACCCCTTTATACTGTTATATAAAGCACTTAGAAAAATAATTCACAACTTAACTTGAAAATCAAGGCGGAAATGGAGAAGTTTTGAGAACCCTGTCAGGAACCAACAAAGGTTTCAAAACTTTGTGAAACACCGTCAAGTTTTTATTACTTCAATCTTCGCCCATCCAATTCTCTTTTTTGGGTACATAGTCCTTTTGACTAATGAACAACTCATCACAAATACCAACACACAAATTTTCAAAGATTTAAGCTTGTCGAATGAGAAGAAAGTTGTGAAACGCGTGGATATCTGATTAAGTTTGCATACTTGATTAAAATTTGACAAAAGACCTTGCAATTTCTCTAAGTACCTTGAAGGAATTTTTTTTTAGAAAACAAGGTGAATGAAAATGACAACAACAACTGGCTCTGACTTAGGAAAAGGACTACAAAGGACGAAGATATGAACCCATACTTGAAACTTTGGACATGAGTCCCTTATCCATTGGGCAATAGAGTTGAGATAATGTATCAAAGGACCACACACACCAAAATAGGATACACCACAAAAATGGGCCCAAAACCAAAAGAGGAAAGACCAATGAAAAATAAACCTATTTACAAGGTAGGGAGACACCTACCAAAGAAACAAACCAAATTTTATTATACATAGCCATTGATAGGTTGTGAAAAATATGACCCACGACAGCTAAGAGAGACATATCCACGTCCTAACTATACATTTAAAAGCAACAGCTTAAAACAGGAAGGACTTCCATAGTGAGGATTGTTTGCACCATTCCTCTGAATGTTTGGATTAGCTTCCTGATGAAAAGGTTCCAAGCCATGTCTTTAGTCATTTCTCTGATTACATTGGCCTTTAAAGGAGTCATCCAAGTCACAACAACAAAATTGCTTGGGAGAAAATTGGTTGATGAGGAGAAAGCATAGACCACTTCATTATTATTACTAAATGTAGCCATTTCGTCACTTAGAGAAATTTCTGTGAGGACCAAGGTCTCATATGTGTTTCCAAAATTACTTGCTCCACCTTCTAACCTGTAGATAAATGTAGCTTTTGTCGAAAGTTGCAACTTTGTGTGAGACTTCGACATTTTCCTTTTAAGAGAACCTTCAGGTACAAAATTCTTGTTAGCACATATCCCTACTCCTATTTTCCTTTCTTTCTACATATCATCTTTAGGAGTAGGACTTTCTCCTCTTTTTCTACATTCCAAAGTGGGAGAATGTGGAACTTCAAGCTTCTTTGTATCATTTTCCTTAGTTCCTTTTTCATCCCGAGTCATTTGAATAGACCGCTCTTAAGATATTGCAATCACTTGAGTGTTAGAACCATGTAATTTCCCGCCTTTTTGTGTCATGGTATCAACACTCGCATCACTATGGTAAAATAAATATTCTTCATCCTCTAATTCGTTAGAGTCTTCATCTTTCGGTCCTAAGAGTTCAACATAAACTTCACTCTCATTTCCTACCCTATAGGTGTTGGAGAATCCTTCCTAATGTGGTATGATCAAGTTTTAAGAGTTAACCTTGGGTGGCTCATCATTACTTAAAACACTAAGGACTTCCCTCAGAATGAGTCTTGAACCTAGGAGAGATTCACCTTTAGGGTGTTCACAATGTCTTGCCAAATCTTCTTCTATTCTCATGGCTTCAACCTTTACTGCTTCAAAATCGAATATGCCCCTTCTTCTCAAGACAAAATGAATTTTAGGAGGTAGGGAATGCATGAAGGAAACTGCTAAATTGGACTTGGTAGGTCTACTAGAGTGTGGGATTCAATTCAAAACTCTGGTGAATCTATCAATAAATTTTTTGATGTTTTCCCCTTTATTTCTTGGCATATTGAAAAGAGTCCTCAAAAGAGCTGCTACATCAACCACAATGTAAAATCTCTCAGTAAACCTTCCTATGAGAGTATTCTAGTCGGTAATGCACCCATCTTTGATCCATCTGAAACATTCTATTACTTAGCCTTCCAAAGATACAACAAAAAGATGGACAACCACATTTTCTTCAACAATTACAAAGGTAGCACATGCAATGGAAAATGCATGTATATGATCTTCTAAGTCTTGTGCATCTTCCCGAGTGAATGTAGGGAAATTCTCCCTTGATCCTTCTCAAGAAAGAGGAGGGTAACTCGATAGTGCCAAGGGGAAAAAACTAGTTCCCTAGAGCTATGATGAAGAAGAGGCGATTAGAATAAATTGCAAGTAAGGAAGTAGGTTTCTTTTCTTGACAGAGTCACCAATCTCTAAAAAGAGATAATGTTATAATTCCAATCAATTCTGAGGTGGCTCTCTTCGGGCTAGTGGTAGATTTTGGTTTCGATTGAGTTGAGGTGGCAATTTAGGATAATGTACAATCTCAATTCTTGGAAACCTCTTGACCACAGGTATTGATGGGCACTGTGTACATTCTTCTTCTTCTTCAAGCTAAAAAATCACTCTCATATACTTGGTCATGCTTCTTCAATACTGCCACACAAGAGTGTTCAATTGAGACATGATGCCTTCTTGTTCTAATGTAACCAAATCTAACCCTGGATGCAAAACAAGAAAGATATTCTCATGTAGCAACACCATCCTTTCTCATGATATAGATAAGGTGAGTTATGAACGTCTTCATAAAATTATCCCTAGCGGAGTCACCAAAAATCTGTTGGTGAACATATTTTCCCTTTACAATATTAAATACAAAATGACTCTATAATGCCCAAGAAGGACTAATCAACTCACAATAGTTGGAGAGATTACTATTGCATTGATAATCTTCCTCTGAATTTTAAATAAGGTACAACTCCCTCTTATGATGTAATTTTGATTTTTTGAAAATATATATAACAGGGTATGCTTTTGACTAGAAAGCAAGAAAGGAAAAACTAACACCTATTCATATCCATGAAATAGATGTGAAGAAAAGTTCTTTAAAACTAAAGAAACTACTTCAATGGTGAAATGAAGTGGAAAACAGTCAATATCGTGGCTCACAAACCAAACTATCAATGCTTGTTGACTCGACTCAATACAATATTAATCATTCACTACAAATACATGAATTAAACACCATTGAACAACACATCCTCACAAGGAATGAATATCCAAATGTTCATCTAAGCTCACAAACGTATTCATAAGCATCTAACTCACAATTTACTGCACACAGACAATAAACATTCACAGCAATGAATTAAAACTACAAAATTTGATTTGTCTATTATTCTCGATTCTCACTCATGCATCACAGTTCAAGGGGGATCAAAATGTTGGACCTTGCAATATCCAACTAATGAAATATTTAAAATTTTACATTGTAACGATTGGGATTTCTTGATAACTGATTCTTGGACGCTAATCATCACTTGGATGAATAAAAGGTTGGCTGAAAAACCAACTAACCTTGTCAGATTATGACAAAACCTTCATTAATTGTTATTTTTTTAGGATGATTATGATTACATCCCATTTCCCGATTGATAAGATGATGGAATGAATCATCGTTTTTTGTAAGCAAACCACTTGGCTTACCCTTGTGCGAAATATCTGCCATCTTCAACTTTCTATGACTGTTGGCATGCCACCTAAGATCGTTCTATGCATCTTCTTTAAATGTAGAGGATTTCATCACTATTTGAATCTAACTTGCAATATTTCCATCACATTGCCTTGCTTAAGTTAATTGAGTTCAAAGAAATTTGAATGTACTTTCAACATTAATTGCTTCTAAGTGAGCTCCACAAATTTTCTTTTTCCACTGTATAAATTAACTTTACCACTATTCATTTGCATAATGCTAATTTCTACTTCTAGTGTGTCGATCTCATGAAATGAAGTGGTTGTGGAGAGTGATTTCCTATTCGTGGAGGGGGTTGAGTGCAGTGACATCTGTAGGTTGGTTATAGACCAACTTAGAGAATTTTTCCTAATTCGTAGTGACGTGGAGGAGGAAGTGATCCATAAAATCATTGGCAAGCACTTCATGTCCCAGGTGCATGCCCGTAATTCTAGTCTACTTGAGCACTTCCTGTATAACATCGTGTGCACCTCCAAAAGTTTCGGATGGGGATTGCGAGCTGTTGAGTGTCTGGTTCCTCCACAATATCTGTTGTGTATTGAAGATGCTCTAAGAGGCCTCTCTATTAATTTGTGTTTGGGCTTAGTCGGCGATGCAATTTGCATCGCTTCTATGTTGCACAATGAACGGGTTGGTCAGTCCATTGCCTTGATGTGTGTATTAGAAAATATGGTAGAGGTAGAAAAAATTTCACTCAATAACAATATAGTTGTCTCATATTTTTTCTTCAATACACTTTACATATTTATAGGATTATTAAATCCTATTATTTAGGAAACAACATAAACGGCATCCCTAAATATATTGAGTTGTTTTAACAACTCAATTACAAACAAACACTCCTGCCACTAACAAACTCCAACAAATAACTATTCTCACATTCGTAATAGTTATGTGAGTTGTGATAAAAACTCACATTATTAACTTATGTGAACACTAACATTTAATTTCCCAACATTTCCTCCTTAGTGTGAACATGGTAGGAACTCACACCCTTCATCTGCAGTAGGACCAACTCTTGTGGGTCATGATCTTGATTCGAAACAAAAGGAACCTCCCATCAACCTTTCATGGTTTTCACACGTGTTTACCACAAACCCAGACATGAATAGGAACCCACTCATCTATTCACTTCAAGTGGTTTTCTGGATCCTCCCACAAACCCTTTCAAGATCCATGAAATGCATTACACTGGTGCATTTTTCCCCACTATGCTTGTACATCAAGGAAGAAATCCACACAAATCTAAAAGACCCATATTTGAAAACATTTCACATTACATTCCATAAGAACACAATGTTCTTAATTCTAGTCACTATTACGGATCATTTCCACTCGATCTCAAACAACATAGACAATCACCATTGCCACTAGAAGTTGTCCTTGACTTTAGTCATGTTGCCATGAAATGGGAATGAAACATTGGTTATTATTCCCCCCCACAATGTGAAATTTCCACATATTCACATAACTAGGAACACTGGAAAGCGAAACATATCAGGGTGCATGATACTGTCTATATCTTGGTGTCTAGATCTTATTGCACATGATCACCATTTCCAATGAACATATTCATTGACTGATCATTTTCTAATGAAGTACAACAGTCAGAGAAGCACCATAGTCAGAGGATCTATGTAGTCATTTGCTCTCCAATACAATCATTTTTCAGAATTCACACACCACACTGAAAAGCTGAAAAAAAAACACACTATCATGTTGGATATTGTGGTTGTGTTGTTGATATGTGGTTGTCATTGATGTCAACACTACTAGCATTGATTCATTAGAAGTTGTATATGTCAAGGATATTGAGAAAATTGTAATGAGATGAGTTGCAGGTTGTTAGTGGTGAAGTGAAGTTCAGTATGTCAGAAATTTCTATACGTTGATGATCAGAGGTTGTGAACTAAAGGGTTTGTTGCTGAGTGTATCTAGTTTATCCACGTGAAGATTTGATCAAGTTATGAAGATTTATATTGTCAATTTTTCTATTGCCTTAGTTTGTGTTCCTGATTAAAGATGATGCGATTTCAGTTAGTTCAGTTGTTACGGATGCTTCTCTGGTGATTCATGATGCTTGTGGATGTTTCTAGATCATGCTCTATCTTTGTTGCATGTCCGCATTGATCGTTGTGCTCGTGGTTGGCAATTTTTTCTTGCGTGTTCATGTTTTTCTTGTTCTTGGCCGACATGGTGGTTGTAGCATGTTGTGGATCTTTGAGGAGTAATTAATTGAAGTATTTTCACATTGGAGATGTTGATTTGGGTCTTCACTAAGTTGTGGCTAACCTTGGTTGATTCACATTAATAATCTTTAGTATTTTGGGCTAACAGTTTATATTCATTTTATTATTTTGTTAAAGCTGACATGTAGGGATGAAATTTCTTGTTGTCAGATATGTAAGAGCGATTGCTTATTTGAATTGAAGAGTGTCAGTGGATGTCGAATGTGTGTGTGCATGAATAATGTTCTAAATCATTTGAAGGTAGAGCAGAGTGTGAAGAAGAGTGAAGAAGAGTGAAGTATTCATGTGCTTAATCGAACTATGATCAGGCATTAGCAGATTCTATTTTTCAGTTCAAATCCCTGCGGATGTAATCTAAATCTTTTTGTAAGATAGTGTGTCTTCCTTTGGGAATAAGGTTGTTTATAATTGAGCAGTGAGCTCTAGGAAGTGTGCATGAATGCAAGTGCATTCCCCATATTTTCATTTCTTATACTTTTAATAGGGTATAATCTTCTGGACTGACCTCCACCATGGTTTTTCCCCTAATAGGGTTTCCACGTAAAAAAATCTTGGTGTTATGTGTGTTTTTGATGTGTTGATGATTTATGCTTTTATGGTTAATAATCAAATTTAAGAATAAAGTTAATAAGTTAAATAAGTTCTAATTTTTTGTGATAATTGGTTCACCCCCCTCTCAGTTGTCTACCCTTGTGTTGCCAACAATTGGTATCAAAGCAAGTTCCTTGGAAGAAGTTTAATAGCTTGAGGTGATCTAGGATGGCGACTTACAAGAAGGATAATATGAAATTTGATGGAACAAATTATTCTCTATGGAAGACTCAAATGGAGTGCCATCTGAGATGAATTGATGAACCTTACTAGAGCATTACAAGTAATAGGTATGTTATTCCTCAGAATGGTCCTACTACTACTGCTGAGATTAGAGATGTTGAGTATAATATCAGGGCTAAGGAAGCATTGTTGAATGCTTTGACTGATTCTGAGATGACAAATGTTATGGATCTGAAGACTACTTATGAGATCTAGAAAGAATTGGAAACCTTGTATAAAGGTGATACTAATGTGAAGATTGCTAAGTTCCAGAGTCTGAAAGGAAAATATGAAAAGTTGAGAATGGGTGATGATGAGAACATTACTATTTTTATGCAAAGAGTGAATGAACTTGTGTGTGGTATCAAATGTGTTGGTGGACAGATAGATGAATTAGAGATTGTTGCTAAAGTGCTTAGATCCTTGCCTGATTCTTACAAATTCAAAGCTAGTGCTATTGAATAGCTTCGGACTGTAACAAATATAATCAGAGACATGTTGGTTGGTAATCTTATTTCTTTTGAGTTGAGTGAATTTGGTGATGCCCTTCCTAAGGTTGAATCTGCATTTAAGGCTACTACTTCCGAAAAGATAGACACATATATGATCCGAGTGAGAGTTCATCTAGAAAGACATTCAAGTATGAGGATGAAATCAGACAGATTGAAGAAGAAGAAAGAGAGTTGGAAGAGCTGGAAGCACTTATTGTCAAAAAAGTACCGAGAGGAAAAGGTAAGTATGAAGTAAAATTTCCCCTTAAATGTTTTTCTTGCAATAAGATAGGTCATTTTGCATCAAGGTGTCTGGAAAGAACTCCCAAACCAAGACATAACAAGCCTAGATTTCAAAAGAAGTGTTACTATGTTGCTGATGAAGGTGTGACAGATGATGAATCTGATAAAGGAAATAGAAGTGATGATGAATGGGTATTTATTTCCTTCAAGGAAAACAATCCTGTACCTACTGAATCTTCTAGTTGTACAAATGTGGAGAAAGCCCCAGCTGTTCGAGTTGAAGAGAAAGATGAATGGGTGATTGATAATGGATGTTCATATCATATGACAAGAGATAAAAGTAAGTTTGTGAGCTTGGAAAAGTATGATGGTGGTGTTGTGAGATTCGGTGATAATATAGCTAGTGTGATATGTGGCAGAGGATGCATTTCTCTTGATGGTAAGCATAATACTAATGATGTCATGTATGTGGAAGGCTTGAATCATAATCTTTTAAGTGTTGGTCAGATGGTTGATAAGGGATACAATCTTCAGTTCAAGGATGGAAAGTGCAGAATATTGAGTTCCGGAAATGTAATTGCATCAAGTACAAAAACAAAAGGTAATATCTTTCACTTGAGTTCTGCTAGTAAAAGTTGTTTGATTGCTCAAGTTGATGAAAGTTGGTTATGGCATAGGAGAATGTGTCATGTTAACTTTGATAATATTTTCAAGATAAGTTCTACTAAAGCTATGAGAGATCTACCTAAGTTGGTGAAACCTACTAATTTCATATGCAAGGAATGTTAGTTAGGAAAGAAAACTAGAATTTCATTTCAAAGCAAACAACATTGTTCAAATGAATTGTTGGAACTTGTGCATATTGATCTATGTGGTCCCTCCAAGGTCAGAAGTTTACAAGGTTACATGTATTTCATGTTACTCATTGATGATTATTCAAGAATGGTGTGGGTTACTTTCTTAAGGGATAAATCTGAAGCATTAAAAAAGACCTTTAAGGCTATGGTTGAGACAGAGACAGGTCTAAAGATTAAATGTCTGAGATCAAATAGAGGTGGTGAATTTAATTCTTTTTGTGAAGAACATGGAATAAAGAGATAATTATCTGCATCATGGACCCCTCAGCAAAATGGAGTTGTGGAAAGGAAGAACAGAACAATTGAAGATGCTGCTAGAATTATGATGCTAAAAGGAAATGTCCCTCATATCTACTGGAGAGAAGTTGTGAGTATTGTTGTGTACACACTCAACTAGGTACAAATCAAAGGTGATACTGGTAAGACCCCTTTTGAGCTATGGACGGGTCAAAAGCCTAATGTTAAATATTTTAAGATATTTGGAAGCAAATGTTATATCAAGAGAGATGAAGACATAGGGAAGTTTGATGCTAGGAGTGATGAAGGTATCTTTCTGGGTTATTCTACTAATAGCAAGGCCTACCAATGTTACAATAAAAGATTGAGGAAAATGGTTGAAAGTGCAAATGTCAAGGTTGATGAAGACTTAGGTACACCATCCAGAACCTTTGGATATGATTCTGATGATCAGAATGTTAGTGAAAATGAGGGAAAGAAAGTTCAGACTACAAATCAAGTACAAATCATTCTGATGGATCAAGAAAATCAAGAGGAAGAAGAAACCAATGAAGTTATAGAAGAGAGAACACAAGAGCCTAAAGTTGAAGAACAACCTACGAAAACTTTGAGGTATGTAAGATTGAATCATTCAGAAGATCAAATTATAGGTGATAAGAACAAAAGTGTCCAGAATAGGAGAAAGATTGCAGAAGAATATTGCTTGATTTCAAAGACTGAGCCTACTAATGTGAAATAAGCATGTAAAGATGAGCACTGGGTTGAAGCAATGAAAGAGGAAATAAAATAGATTGCGAAGAATGATACATGGATTCTTGTTCCCAGACCTAAGGATAAGAATGCCATTGGAACTAAATGGGTCTTTAGAAACAAATTGAATGAGCAAGGAGAAGTGGTTAGAAACAAAGCGAGACTAGTATGCAAAGGATATTCACAGATGGAAGGAATTGATTTTGAAGAAACTTTTTCCCCTATTTCTAGAATTGAAGTTGTAAGATTATTTTTTGCCTATGCTGCTTACAAGAACTACAAGGTTTATTAGATGGATGTCAAGCCAAATTTTCTAAATGGCGAATTGGAAGAAGAGGTGTATGTTGAGCAACCTGATGGATTTCAATTGACTGATAAGGGAGATATGGTGTGTCGGTTGAAGAAAGCATTGTATGGACTCAAGCAAGCCCCTAGAGCCTGGTATGCCAAATTAGACAAGTGTTTGTTGAAGCTTGGATTTAACAAAGGTACTACTAATAGTAATCTGTATTTCAAGAATGGTACTAAAGATTTGATTGTTGAAGTCTTTGTTGATGATATCATTTGTGGAGGAGATGATGGTTTGTGCATGAAGTTTTCTAATGAGATGATGAGTGAATTTGAAGTTTCAATGATTGGTGAGATGAAATTCTTTTTGGGATTACAAATTACTCAGTTAGACAAAGGGATTTTTATATCTCAGTCCAAGTATGTGAAGGAATTGTTGAAGAAGTTTGGTATGGAAGATTCAAAGCTAGTCGATACACCCATGGTGACCGGATGCAAGATGACAATAGAAGATGATTCTCTGAAGGAAAATAAGACTAGATATAGATCAATGATTGGTGGATTGTTGTATTTAACTCAAACTAGGCCTGATATCATGAATGTTGTATGTATTGTTGCAAGATTTCAAGTTGATCCGAAGGAATCTCATGTGACCGTTGTGAAGAGATTTTTTAGATACTTGAAGGGGATAGTTGACTTTGGCCTATGGTATCCTAAAGATGATGATCTTACTTTGAATGCCTTTACTGATGTTGATTGGGCAGGAGATGTAAATGACAGGAAAAGTACTATTGGTGGAGCATTTTTCTTGGGCAAGAAGCTAATTTCATGGTTAAGTAAGAAGCAGAATGTCATTTCCTTATCTACTGCAGAGGCCGAATACATTTTTGCTGCTAACAATTGTACTCAAGTCCTATGGATGAAACATATGTTGAAGGATATCAAAGTTGCGTATAATGAGCCTATTGCTATATTCTGTGATAATTCAAGTGCTATTAAAATTTCTAAGAATTTGGTGCTACATTAAAAAAAAAAAAGCATATATCTATTAAGTTTCACTTTTTGAGAGAAAAGGTGAGTGAAAAGGAAGTCAGACTAGAGTATGTGCCTACTAAGGAGTAGATTGTAGACATCTTTACCAATCCATTTCCTAAGGATACTTGTGAGTATCGCAGAGGGAAGTTATGGGTGATTACCCCTCCTAATCAGAACTAAGGATGCATTACATTCCATCAGTCTATGCATTTCAAAGTCATATCTTGATCCAGATTGATGTTGTGGTGGTTGCTACTCAGGGGGAGTAGTCAGATGTTCAAATGTTCAGATATGTGGTTTAGAGTTTGTGTGGTGCTTAGAGATCTTTGACATTGATGTCAAAGGGGGAGAAGATCATGTGTGAAAAAATTTCTAGGAAAAGAAGATCATGTGAAAGTTGAGAAGAAAATGAGTCAGAATCTAAGGGCGAGTAAGTGTCAAGAGTTAGTTCCATTGATGGTGTTTTTCACATCATGTGTTGCCATCAATTCCAAAGGGGGAGATTATTGGATATTATGGTTGTTTTGTTGATATGTTGTTCTCATTGATGTCAACACTATTAGCATTAATTTATTAGAAGCTGTATATGTCAAGGATATTGAGAAAATTGTAATGAGATGAGTTGCAGGTTGTCAGTGGTGAAGTGAAGTTCAGTATGTTGAAAAAAAATTTACGTTGATGATCAGAGGTTGTGGACTAAAGGATTTTTTGTTGAGAAGGGAAAACTTTAGTGGTGAATCTTCGCCAATTGGTGAATTCTAGGAATCGGCCAAGTCGAAATTGGTGAATTTCTCACACCCAATAGGGTGTCCAAATTACCCAGATTTTATGAACTATAGGTCCAATGCATGTCCATTCACCAATGAGTTTTTTTATGAGGCATATTAAAGCAATAAATTCGCCATTATCAAACTACGCATTTCAATTGGACCGAATAATATTTTTGTAAGGAAAACTAGATGCGGAAAACAATTTTCCTAACGTCAATACCTCAGGAAAGAGTGCAAAAGTACTTTTAAATTTTCAATTATAGTCAAGTTAAGATGCACTATGAGACAGATTACAGAAACAGAGTATTTAGACAAACACACATGAAACACCAGATATACATGGGAAAACCCTTACGGGAGAAAAACCCACCACACCAAGAGAAATCACTTTGTATTACAGTAATCAAAATTACATACAATTCCAGACTTATCTTTCTGGTAATCATTATACAGCAGCATTCATCATGAACCTTCTTCGAATAGAGACATCCAAGTTACAGCCTTTACAGATTTTAATTCCTTCACTGATACAGTTTGAATTCTTCACACTTCATTGTTGATCGAACTACTATCCAACCCCCAAGCATCTGCAATTTCCAACTATATCCATGGTGTTCCCTAACTGTCGAGCTCCCTCACAGAACCATCACAACGAACATACTCCCAACGGTTCCAATTCAGCTCTTCTAATTTGTCCACGAGATGCCACATCGGAAGTCATACTCGGTCAACAGAATTCGTATTGTATTGGCATCTCGGTGAGACACTAATTGTGTCTCGCCGATGCCACATTGAACTCATATCGATGTCACCAAGAGTTATCGTAGTCGCCAGGACGTTCTATCGAGCTACAAGAGTTTGACCGAGTCACCAAGCAGCCGTCTTGACTTATTGCTTTTGCCAGAAGGTCATAGCGAATCACTAAGGTTACACCGAAGTTCCCATATCTACCGAGCACCAAATGACAGTCAGCAAGACTCACATCTATCGCCGAGAGTTCATACCGATCTTCATATACTACTCCGAAGTGTTCACCTGTCGCCAAAACATTTTTCCACCGCTGAGAGAACTTACCGATTTATATATGTTTCACCGAAGACTAATTGTTGCCAAGAGTTACCCCGATAGCCCTCGGCTATCAGCAAGACAATAGCTTATCGCTCAGACTTCATAACGAAGTCTAAGAGTTATATCAATAACTCCCAAGTAGTCCCTGTCGGCATGATTCTCATCTATCGCTAAAACCTTTCGCCGATAGCTTTGAGTTATACCGAAGATTTAACACTTGAGTCTTTCATCGTTGAGACATAGTCACTTCGGTAAGACATCATACCGATGGCATTTCCTTTGGCCAAGTCTCCCCGATGAAACAAAACAAACAAACATTGTCGGCATAACATTTGCTTTCGCGGTGACATCTTACCTAGTGAATATAGATTACTCTGAAGACCTCAACGTAAACGTTGTCGGCAAGAGACTAACACTTCGCTGAGACATCTCCCTGAATTTTGAAGTCACTTCGAAACTCCAGTCGCCAAGAGTCTCATTGATACACGAATGAATGGCCTTTCGGCCAGATATCTCCCAAGCGCTATAAGGTCACAATGAACACACCTTGTCACAGCGATAGCTACATAGTAAGCCTTTCGGCAAGACTTCTTCAGGGTCACAGTGACTTGTTCAGAATTGGATAAAACAAACTGCTAGTCAGCCAGACATGGAACCTGTCACACCGACTTGACACTCATAGAGGTTTCAACCTGTAATGCTTGAGACACATATTTCCAACAATTTTTTCCTGGAATGTCGAAAGCATTTAATAAAAAACCTACATATTTTCCAACACTATTAAAACAACATTGTATTAGGACCCATTTCGTTAATTAAAATTTACAAATAGTTGCTTGTGAAGACCCATTTCACCAATTAAAATTTATAAATAGTTGCTCATGAGGACCTATTTCACCAATAACATTAAAAAATAATTACATTTGAGGACACATTTTTCCTTGAAAATTACAACGTATTGTTGTATAAGCACGCGAGATTCACCAAATTTTTAATATACCATATAAAAATCCCACAAAATTTTCCAAATATGAAATCATGGATTGATATAAATACAATTGAAAGTGTCATTTATTCTTACACATTTTGTTCGATTATGAGGTTCTACTTCTCAATTCGGAAGTCAGCAAAAGCCGAAAACGTAGACCTTAAAGGTGAGTGATCATTTCTTCATAGTGTTATTAGTTATAATAATAAGTTTTCTTTATCTCTTTTCCATTCTTGCTTCAAAAAAGTGAACCTTAGAACCAAACTCTGAAGTTATGAAGTTTTTGAAACCTCCGACCCACCAAGTAAAAAGATGACCAGGAAAGACTTGCAACTCAACAAAGTGAACCATCAACCAAGTTGGGGAATCGGGAAGTTATGAAAATTTAGAACTCTGTGACAAGGTTATAAAACTCTAAGGACATCGACTAAGGTTAGGAAAAGACAAAATTTATATTGTATTCCATGGTATTGAATTTCATATGTGATTTTGCATCATTTTTATAGAACACTTATCACACTACTTATAAATTCCTATTGCATTTCCATTCACACAATATTTGATAAATAACTGGATGGAATATTATTAATCCATTCCTTGAATAGAAGCTAACAGTTCAACATCCATAACTTATAAGTTATAAGCTAACAGAAGCTAACAGCTCAACATAAATAACTTATGAAGGCATCCACCCAACTTAAACAATAAAAGCTTAAACTACCAAATCAGCTAAAATATACTGAGAAATCCTTATGCATCCATCACCATAAAATATTTATTCACAGATAAACATTCCACAACAATGAAACTATCCAAAAATCTATCATTCCAATAATAGACAATCCACTGGAAAATACAGAGTTCTTTTTGTCTTGATAACAATTTCTTGAAGACAACCGTTTTAGAAATTAAAATAAAAAGTCTTTGAAGTATCAAGAGAGCCAAATTAAATAAAATAACATAAAAACTAAAAACTAAACAGCGGTCCCACTCCCAGCACTGACTCCTTCGCTTTCAATTATTTTTTCCTCCTCCTTCAGTAACACCTCTTGTGCCTTTACTCTTTGCCTGTATTCCCGATACTTGGTGACAATTACAGTGAGGTTTTTGCTTCCCGGAGTTGTAGTAATCTGTAACTTGGTTCTCCACATGACCAAATCCTTTTCAAACTCAACCAACATCTAAGATCTTTTCTCTTCTCAACATTTATAAGTCCTCAGGTGGATCTCCATTCCACTGAATTTTGAGGACTCCCATGTCACTGTAGTAGGATTAGCTATTTCTTTCTTGAATACCTCTCTAAACTTCAGAGAAATCTCTTTTATATCTAGAATGTTTTCATCAAACTCATTAGTAATTTCCACTCCCAGAATATGACAATCTTCTTTAACTTCCACCAACATTTCATAATATTGATCAAGTGCATTATTAATTTCCTTCACCAAATTATCATACATATTCAATTTCCATTCCAATGAAACGGACTAGGAAGGGTCTAGCTCCTTAGGATTATTCACAATTTTCTCACCAATTAATATCTTTGGATCCATAAAGTTCAATTCTTTCATTTCCTGAGAGAGCACATAGAGACTAGTTTGATCTTTTCTGAGTTGTTGAAGTTTTGTTACTAACTCCTCCCTCTTATTAACAACTCGAGTGTAAAAGAGCACAAATTTATTTAGAAAGAAGATAGCCTCTTGAGATATTTTATCAATCCTCTCACAAACAGCTCTGGAATAGCTCAAATTCTTTTTAATTTTCTCTATGGCGAGCACATCGATGCCCTCTACCTGAGAACTTGAGGCTTCATCAGATGTAGGAGGAGTGGCCATGGAAGAAATAAAGCTACTCAATGCAAGGACTTGAGATTCCAATTTTATATTTTTTTTCCTCTGTTCTTTCACTCTTTTAATCAAGGTATTGACTAAATAATTGGCATGGTACACATCACCTTCCAGTATTGGAGGTCCCATATCAACATTTGTGACTTTGTAGTCTACCCGTGTTATTTCATCTTCATTTAAATCCTTTATAGACTCAACAATTTCTAACATTTGATTTCCAGAAGTAGCATCAGTCACCATCCTTGAAATCCTCCTAGCTTTCTTAGGTTTTGAAGAGCTTTGAAGTAACTTTGAAACTGTATCTACTCCAACTGTCATTGTAGGAATATGCTTTCTCTTCTTCTCCATTGCTTTTTTTAGCCATCCTGGGAGGCTACTACCATACCAGAATCTTCATTTCCACTAATAGTTTCTTTAGGAGCATTAGGAGTGATAGGTGGATTATCAACTGAAGGCAGAGAAGAGGGAAATTTAGACAAATGAGGAAAGATATTATCTTCATCGATTTGTTTAAAGATAACTTCATAATCTGCAACCACAATTTTTTCTTGATTGGTCTTCTTCTTAGGGGTAGGAGAAAGCACACTTTCGTGTTCACAGATGGTCTTCAACTTGATCGTTTCTTCTGGACTATCACCATCACCTCCTAACTGAGAATTTTCACTAGAGGACCTCACAGAGGTTTTCCCCAATGATACCCTTGCACTAGATGCTTGCGTAGACCCCTATTCATTCTTTTGTGATGAATTAGGCTCCTAAACAGGACCAGCAACTTGCCACCATTTCCCATCCAACCAGTTTTGGGTTCTTTTAAGCACTGGGGCAGCACAGACACTCATATCTAAAATTTCACTTTGGCTCCAATCAGCCCTAGGGTGGGATTTATCAAGCAATTTTTCATATGCAGGATCTATGATTGTTGAATCCTCAGCTACAATTTTTAGGAATGTGAAATGACAGACTGAAATCCTATATCTTTTTTAGCGTTAGCCTCATATAATTTGTTCTCAAAACTTCCTTCTCATTGACACAATCTTCCCAAAAATCTTTGATAGATGGGTGATGCCGATATAAGCTCCCTCCATAGAGATTATGCTTCACAAAACCCTTATTGTCAAAATTAGCTCTCATAGACATATTCTGGAGGTTATATTCCTTGAGAATTCCTTTAGCTCCCTGGCCATCTGGCTTGTTTTGCACACCAAAGAAGGGGTCTCCAATGGGAAGACATACCCTAATTTCCCCATGTTCGTATACTTAATATTAACCATGGCCATTTATCGACAAACTTCTAGAAATATCAGCAAATCTTCAGGATACTGAGGTAATTTAAATGGGGCTTTCTCAAAAAGCCCTATTCTCGGATAGGAAAACTTATCAAATTGGATATAAAAACTCCCAAATTTTGATACAAGAGAAATCGATTCAGGGGAAAGGCGCATTTCTATATTTCCATCTAGCTTCCTCATGACCTCCATTAAAAATGCATCATTAACATGACAAAAATCACCCATTCCAAATTGTTTAGTGAACTAAGGAAAGCGTTTATACACAGGCATATCAGAAGTTGGGGTTCCTTGCGGATCCAACCCAGGACAAAAGGACCTTTGACTACCTACAATGTAAATCACGCAAGAACACATACAAAAAGTAGCAGTCTTATGGAAATTAATTAATTGCTCATTCAAATGGAAGCAAATAACTTCAGCCTAGTCAATGAAAATGTTCTCATTGCAAACTATTAAGATAAACTAGCACATCCAATCCTCAAATAACTCAACTTGTGCATTCCTAACAACACGGTGCAATAAAGCAATAGCATCTGCAATTTCTCCCTTAAAATGAAATCATTTGAGTTTACTCGGTAGTTGCGACTTACCTTTCTTTTCAAACTTCAACCAGGTTTTGGCCATAGAGTTCTTACACTAGTCCTTATTCACTTTGAAAAATTCACCTACCACTGCGACAGACATGTCTTCTACAAGTTCCCTTTCTGGAATCCCCAACGCGTGGGAACAACTTTAGGAGAAATTTCTACAAATACAGTTTTGTCTGTGGCTTTAATTTCCCGTGTCTGCGAAATGTACCTTCTCGCACATGCACTTATCAAGTTCACACTCAACACAGCTTCTGGAAACCCTCCAGCCTGAGCTAGCCCACTTTCTAAGAGTTTTATATCCAACTCAAACTTTTTGTCCCTCTCTAGGCGCACCCAAAATAAATCTAACATAAAAGGTCTAAGCGTCGTATCCCTTACACTGACCCAACGTTCACTCTGCATGAGCACAAATTCGTGGAGAACAAATGTTTGCACATGAGATTCTGAGAAGTACTGGCCTTGGCAAAGAATGAGAATGCAGCCTAAAAGTATGAGTAAAAAGAATGTTTGCACTTGAGAAGTACTGGCCTTGGCAAAGAACGAGAATGCAGGCTAAATGTCTGAGTAAAACTTCACCACCCACTTATGTCATTATTTTTGATAGGATGTGCTTTAAATGCGGCATTCAATTTCATTCCTCGAAAAGATAGCCTTTAAACCTACATAATTTTGGAAATTCCTTAAAAGAAAACTCAAGTTTATTCCATACTTAGCATTCAATGAGATGTCAGACGATGACACCTTTGAAAGGCAAGATAAGTCCATCATGTTGTGTGGTCGCTTAAACTTGGAACCTCAAAACCAAAGTCTGAAGTTTCAAATTTTTTGAAACCTCTGACCCACCAACTAAATCCACACATCATAACTCAAAGGTTACGTATGCATGAACTTAAGTTACTCAACAAAGTGAACCAAGTCAGGGAATTGGGTAGTTATGAAAATTTAGAATTCCACGACAATGTGACATGTCACATGGTTATAAAACTTAGAGGCCTAGCAACTAAGCTTGCTTTTCTCCCTTATTTTGAGTCTACAACCATACATCAAATGTTCATTGAATGGTTGAGTAATTTATGATATAAATAATAAACATGTGTTTTAAAGTTTTTTTATTTTTAACCATTAATGTGCTTGGATTGAAATCAAGGCCTTTATAAAATGAATTACAATGTCACATTAATAGCACAACCATTAATAGCACTAAGCACAGTAACACTTAACGTTGAAATTGTAAAGGACTTAATAAAAGGAATTACAATGTCACATTAATAGCACAATAACACTTAACATTGCAAAAGAATTAATAAAAAGAATTACAATGTCAAATTAATAGCACAACCATTTGTTTTATTACAAATGAATTACAATGTCACATTATTACATAGTACAAATACAAATGTAAGCGTAAGTGCCAAGCTTTTGTTGGATCACTAGTGAAAACATAAATGTAATACATGTGTCTGAAAATAAATGGGACTTGTCATGCGCTCTGGACTTTCGATATGCCATGGCTGAAAATCAAACCAGGGAAATGGGAGCTATGAAGATACAAAATGTACTTCTCCCCTTTGAAAATCAAAGTCATGCAGAAGATGAGGGGTTGTAAAACTGCTCCCATCTTCTACTTGCAGCTTCCATGCACTGGGAGAGCACTTATCTCCATCAAAGCTCCTCATCCTAGCTCAAAACCTATCTGAGAAGTCAGGTGAACCAAATCAACTTCTTTCCAATTCCACCCATTCTAAACTTGAAGGAAATTGGTCTTTTACTCTATAACTACATAACTACAAGTAGGAGAATTTAGAGTATCCCCAATAATGCCACATCATCTTCTTCTTGAATCATATTCTTTATTAACCCTACAAAATGAAAACCCTTATGACAATTCGAACATTGCACTCAAATTCTCAATAGTAAAGCCTTTAGCCTTCAACGAATGATTTCAATTTTAGTTGTGCTCACTATCCTTATTTATGGGTAATAGTGCCACTACTAGCCTGGTCCCTATGTACACCTCACATGTGTCACATGTGAGGTTAGGTATAATCATGATTCATGAATCATAATACAAATCGCACAAACCAAAAAACATACTTAAATTTTAATCGATTCGTGTAATTTAAGCCTGACATTTATTTAAATGTTTAATTTGATTAACATCTAGACTCTAACAGGCTGACAATTGTCAAAATCGCCAATGCCACTCAAAGTTCAAACGATATGAAATATTTACAAATCTTGTTTCACTAGCCATTTAGTCCTGCATTGGCAGCAAATTCTAAACCGTTGATCATTGTAAATCTAACGGTTAAAGGGTGATTCTGAAGGTTTAAGTTCGCAAGACTAGTGCTCTGTGCATTTCATTCCAGAATGCAACTACAACCATACATCAAATTTTCATCGAACGGTTGAGTAATTTATGAATTATGATATAAATAATAATTTAATAAACATGTGTTTTAATTCATTAAAGCTATGAGTTGTCCAATCAATCACTTCAAATGTTCAAAAGATTGAGAATTTCAATTAAATGAAATCTAATACGTCGAGGCATTGAAAAGAGAGAAATGAGCCTTGATCTCACCACGTGTACGTGTCTAACAGTTCTAGTTTTATTCTGGAGGTTTCAATTCGCAAGTCTACTGCTTCAGAGATTTACTTCTGGAATGCAACTACAGTCGTCCATCAAAAATTCATCGAATGGTCGTGGTTATATTGATTTTCCTTTACATCCTTTGTGTAAAATGTTCTTAAGTTTTTAAGCCTTGGTCCTATGTTCTTCGTAGGCAGTCCCTCTTTTAAAGAAAACTTTCTACACATGCATGTTTCTACCACTTAAATTCTTTTATTGCTCATCACCAAAATCCAACCCATCGGGTTCATTACCACGATGATGAGCCTTGATCTCCCCACGTGTCCGCATCTAACAATTCTAGTGTAATTCCAGAGGTTTCAATTTGCAAATCTACTACTTGAGAGATATACTTCTGGAATGCAACTATAGTCGTCCATCAAAAATTCATCAAACAGTAGTGGTCCATAATGTCGCATGGTTGCTGAAACTTGGAACCTTAGAACCAAAGTCTGAAGTTTCAAAGTTTTCAAAACCTCCGACCCACCGACTACATAGATGACCAAGAAATACTTGCAACTAAGGTTAGGAAAAGTACCAAAACCTCAACTTTGGTGAATTAAGATATGAAAGGTGGCAAGGACAGTGCATTTATGAAGTGAAGATCGCAGGAAAATTTTAGCAAGTGGACATGATTGGAGGATCGATGGGTAATTAAGATTGGTACGTGTGGAGTTTGGAAAATTATTACCTCTCGGCCCTTGATTAGTGAAGTTAGATTAACAATTCATCAAATGGTCATGCTTAGATTGATTTGCACTGACACTTCGCCACTGCATTTTTTTTTTATCGGTGATAATAGTTTATTTTATTAAATATAAAGAAAAAGTTACATATCCTTCAGATTTATCTTCATCCATCAACTACCAAAAAAGCTAATTAACTAGAACAGTTCCCATTTCCAACATATCAAATTATCCCTAAAAATATACTTCAAATTTATCTTCATCCATCAACTACCAAAAAAGTTGATTAACCAACACAGTTTCCATTTCCAGCATGTCAAATTATCCCTAATCATACCCACCTGAAATCTACCCTTCCAACCATTGTTTGTGCCCTAAGGTGTTTTACAATTACAATACAAATCCAAGCATAACCCCCAAAAAACAAAATCACAGACAAGATTTAGTACAATAATCTATTTTTTTTAAAAAAATTGTACTACTCAGACGTCTTCAATGAATTACCCATCTCTAACAACACTATCTCCATTAACGACTTCATCTTCTTCCTCGGACATAGACCCTTTTTTTCATGCATCTCTACTCTAGCGATGCCTTTGAGATTCTCTATGACCTCCTTGACCTCCATTAGCTCAACGTAGATTTTGAGTGCTTGCCACCCACTCTCCGCACCTTCTCACCACAGAGCTTTGGTGTGTCCTTTTGGCCACCTAATAAAGAGATAATTTAAATCTGTGATGCAGAGCATCATGACAAACACCAACAACAACATCATTTCTTCAAGGGAATTTCAATCCCAATAGAACCAAGAGAAGATCAAATACAAAACACCAAAAATCTTTACTCTTCCACCAAAATCTTACACAATTCCACTTTGTTCTTCATTCTACAAATTCACAAACTTCAAGGCATCAAGTTAGTATTCCATTTTGAAAAACCATACTCCAAATCATCATCATTATCAAGTTGATCAAAAATCAAACAAAACTCAAATCAGGACCTTTGAAGACAGTCCCTTCATGCACCATGCCCATTAGTGTCTCTACAAAATTTTAACAAGTTTCAATTCAACAACCCACATAATAACACACCAAGCAATCACCAACTTACTCATTCACCAAGGAAACACATTTTTCTTACCAATTACCAAATCTTCATACATCTCTAATCTTAGTATCATGACAGATACAAAGCAACCATACCTCTGTTCCTCAGACTGTCCTTTTTGCCATCAAATCATCATTCAACACCATCAAGCATATTGAGAACACAACTCCTATACCTTCAACTCTGTCTTCTTACTTCATCCAAGCATAGAATCACCTGTAACATTACTATTTGACAGAACAATCCACATATGCTGCTACACAACTCTGTTATATCAGGACTTCAATTGCATGTATTCAAATTTCTATTTTACACCAAGACTCCTCACTGTCTAAGTATCAAAACAACATATCTCATTTCTAGACCCTATCCAGGCATCCATACATTCCTGACACCATCAATTAGACAACATTATCCCAAAACCAAACTCACAGGTCACTGCTAGGACAAACTTCTATACTCTGAGCAGTCAAGGTACTACTTGTCAATGAGGCATTCATACCCTAGATTGGGTGTTTTCTCCAATCTAAGTTGAAACAACCCAAATTATCTGCACCTTCACAAGTCTATTATAATGTACCACAACATGCTTAAAGCTTCAGATAGTTTGGTTTAAATAAATTATTAGAATTGTGTCTTGTACGCTGGAAAAGCTATTAAAATAGGCTTGTTTTGCAAAGGAATCACCCTTTTAACAACTTCAAATCACAAACCAACCATGAACAGTCTTTAGTAGCACCATATAAAACCTGATTCATTCACTTTTAAGAGTGGAAGAACTTAAAAACTCATTGTTCTATCAAACCCTTGATTCTAGGGTGAAAAGCACAAAAATCATTGAGGGTTTCTTGTATAGGATACATGCAAACCTCAAAACCTCCGGCCAACAATTGAAACATGTCACAATACATCTAAAAAATCATTTGGAATCATCTTCTAACCCATGTATATGATGTTCCTTCAAAACTCTATTTGAAACCTCCTTCTTCAAGTGGAAAACTCAGAAATTTTGTCTTGAATCAGCAATACAACTTCATATTCTTATTGCCCCTGCACACACAAGCATATCTACACAACAAAACTTACATAAAAACATCCTACTTATCCCATCCCACCTTCCTACCAGGTTTCCATCGGTGGGATGGGCCTTAATCTTTTAAATGACTCTCAAAACAATCTACAGACTAAAACTCAGAATCTGAGTTCAATTTACTTTATTACTGATAATTACAAGTTCTATAACCTTCAAGAGTGAAAGAATACTCTTTCCTTGAAAAGAATCAAATCTTAGACTGCTTGAATCAAATATGCAACTGAAACAAGAAGAGAAAAAACTTTCTAAAGTCACTGAACAAGGGCATTTTATTAATTTTTATGAATTTTTGGATACAATATCTACCTCTTCTTGCCATATACATACTTTTATTTTTTCTTTTACATTCAAAAGGTAACTTCCTATTCATCTTTCAACTACCTATCTTCTTTCTCCACCGAATTGTCCCTTCCTATTCCTTGATTTCTTGATTTTTCTTATTTTATGCTCTTTTTGTTTGACATTTTTTTGTCAATATTGCATTATTTGCATTTTGTCCCACTTTTACAACCTAGTGACTCCTTTTATGACTTTATTACATTCAAATTATCCTTTACAAAGCATTGACACATCATTTTGACTTGAATTATTACAAAATTAACATATTGGCCTCTTAAAGCCATTTAGTGACCTAGGTGCTCCTGCACCAATCCGCAAGCTCCAAGCATCCACCATCCATGCCTTCAACCTTAACAAGCCCCACTCCTGGTATCACCCATTCCAGAATGCCTTCCATATCCTCTAAAAAATCTTTGTGAACCATAGTTTTCATGACTTTCCTCACTACATCCACCAGCTCTCCTAAGTCCAGACCCTAAGCCATGACCAATGAATAAATATCCATATTGGTCTTGTATCTGTGCTTTAATTTTTCAAAGCCATTACACAAAATAAATTGAACTGCTTGCGCCACCTGCACATCTTTGAAGAGAAATAAACCCCGCAGCCGCTTCACAGATGCTTTGCCAATGGAAGGGTCCAGCTTCCTCCATGATGTCAAGGTGAAACTGGCCTCCATTGTTTCTCTAGTTCACTGGCTTCCAGACAACCACCCACTGTCGATCGGGTACATGAGATGTGTGTCTTTAATACATCTCAATTTTCCAGCCAACTCCATTAATGTCGATTCCTGAATGTACATCCAGCGCCAGCAAAAAAGCTTCATCAATGCTTCACTTCTTACAGAAACTTCCACACCTCATTCACTTACTAAACAATGTTTAATTTGCTAAAAAAAAATTCTTAATCATTTGAAAATAGTTTAATTCGCCAATGAATTTTATTTTATAGTTTGAAAAAAAGTTTTAATCGCCAACAAAATTATTTTTTCTGGTTTGAAAACAGGTTTAATTTTCCAATCGAAATATTTTATTGGTTTGAAAATAGATTTTAATTGATGGAAAAATTTTAGTGGTTTTAAAAAATTTGCATTTTGCCAAGATTTTCCACAGACTTCTAGCGATTAGAAAAGATTCGCCAATGGATTTTTTTTTTCACGAAAAATGAAAAAAATTTCCACTAAAATTAATATTTTTATCGAGAAGTATACAAGATTCGCCAAGATTTTATACCTTCTACGAGGAGGGTTTCTTAAATTTTTCCCTATTGTTGAGTGTATCTAGTTTATCCAAGTCAAGTTTCAGAGATCCGCGTGAAGATTTGATCGAGTTATGAAGATTTATATTTTGTCAATTTTTGTGTTGTCTCTGTGTTCTTGATTGAAGATGATGTGATTTCAGTTAGTTCAGTTATTGTGGATGCTTCTCTGGTGATTCATGATGCTTGTGGATGTTTCTATATTGTGCCCTATCTTTGTTCCATGTCTACATTGATCGTTGTGCTCATGGTTGGCAATTTTCTCTTGCGTATTCATGTTTTTCTTGTTCTTGGTCGACATGGTGGTTGTAGCGTGTTGTGGATCTTCGAGGAGTAATTAATTGAAGTATTTTTGCATTGGAGATGTTGATTTGGGTCTTCACTAAGTTGTGGCCAACCTTGGTTGATTCGCATTAATAATTTTTAGTATTTTGGGTTGACAGTTTATATTCATTTTATTATTTTGTTGAAGTCGACATGTAGGGATGAAATTTCTTGTTGCGGATATATAAGAGTGATTGCTTATTCGAATTGAAGAGTTCCAATGGATTTTGAATGTGTGTGTGCATGAATAATGTTCTAAATCATTCGAAGGCAGAGCAGAGTGTGAAGAAGAGTGAAGAAGTATTCATGTGCTTGATCAGAACTGTGATCAGGCATTAGCAGATGCTATTTTATCAGTTCAAATCCCTGCAGATGTAATCTGAATCTTTCTATAAGACAGTGTGTCTTCCTTTGGGCAGTAAGCCTTGTTGTAATTGAGCAGTGAGCTTTTAACAGGGTATAATCTTGTGGACTGACCTCCACCGTGGTTTTTCCCCTAATAGGGTTTCCATGTAAAAAAAATTTGGTGTTATGTGTGTTCTGATGTGTTGATGATTTATACTTTCATGGTTAATAATCATATTTGAGAATAAATTTAATAAGTTGAATAAGTTTTAAATTTTTGTGACAACTGATTCACCCCCCTTCTCTTAGTTGTCTGCCCTTGTGTTGCCAACACTGCCACATAATAGAAAATAAAATGCCACCAAAGCTGATAAGCGGCCCTGTTGTTGGTGACTGATGAAAGGTCGTTGATTGTCCTTCTTCCTCCATTTCCTCTAGCCTCCAATAGATTGCTACTTAGAAAATTTGTCTTTTGAGGCTCATTTCACCAATTGCGAGGAAAGAATATATCCTCCCGATTTGGCACAATGAAGTAGCTTGCAAGTGGGTGGGCCTTTCTAGCGTTCAACAAATATTTTCCTATGTAGAGTCAATCACAGATGTGGATTTGGTGTTTTTGTCCCATTTCTCAATCACAAATGGAAAGGAGCTCCAAAAGAACTCAGCACATACTAGATCCAGTTCCTCTGCTCAGTGTGTTAAACATAGAAAACTTGGAGGCTTGGATTATGCCCGCTCTGATACCATATTATAAAATATGGTAGAGGCAGAAATTTTTTTACTCAATAACAATATAGTCATCTCATATTTTTTCTTCAATACACTTCACCTATTTAAAGGATTCTTAAATCCTATTAAAACAACATAAATGAAATCCCTAAATATATTGAGTTGTTTTAACAACTCAGTTACAAACAAACACTCCTGCCACTAACAAACTTCAACAAAGAACTATTCTCACATCCATAATAGTTATGTGAGTTGTGATAAAAACTCACATTATTAACTTATGTGAGCACTAACATTTAATTTCCCAACAGTGTGTTGGTTTGGAGACCAACAATATGAAGATGTTCACCCACTTTGTGGAGTTTAATGAGAACCTCTTCTCCCCTGTGCAAATAGAGCATATGCAAGAAATTGTCGAGGCTCTCATAGTCCTCATGTTCACTCTCTACATCTAATCCTCCCGTGTTATGAAATCTTTCTTTTTTGGGAATGTAATAAATAACATTTTTATCGATAAATACATAAATATTTCTATCTTTTTGGCTTTTAAAATGCTCTATGTTATGGAAAAGTCTTTGAAATCTTTGTTTTCTCACATTCACTGCTTATAACTTTTCATTTTATGCTCATGGTGAATGGATGAAAGTCTTTATTTCTTGCAAGCAACTTTATTTTCTACAAATACATCCTTGATATGTGTTGGAATTTCAATTAGCACCTCTGGAGTGCCTATTGGAAACATACAATTGTTGCAAGTGCTTTAGTAACTGCTCCTTCGGATTATAGAGAGGAAGATCCCTCTTTGCTGATGTTATGCATAAAAAATTACAGTAGACTAAGGTTCCTATCTTTTTTACTCAGCGGCAAGACACAAGGGTGCATAAACAAAATGCACCATAGCTAAGCTTTTCTCTGGTTTCTGCAAATCTTAACTATGACTAAACTAGCTTTTAATCTATCATATCTCCTCAAGATAAACAGAGCATGAGGGAATAAGAGCAGGAATGGATGGTTGGATTAATTGAATCGATTGTCTTTCCAGAATGAGATTGAGGCTCTGAAATTTTAGATCTATTTTGGAATAAGGCTTTTATGCAAGCAAACACTCTTTACAGTAAGATGGATCTCAAAATTTCCAAGGAGGAGGAACCCCTGTTCGAGGTATAGGCTACTAAACAACTTACTAGAAACAACAAAGTATGATGCCTTGGCTAACAGGATTCTCGAGGAGATAACGACACCTATCCAAAGTGTAGGCTAAAAGAAAATTCATTAAACAACACCAAATGATAATTGTCAACAACAAAATATCCCAGGAGGAACCCCTATCCAAGGAGGAGATTGAAACAAGTTATAATAACAAAATGTTGAAAGAACTCAAATATTTCAATCAAAATGCATGTGCTTTCTGATTTTCTTCTTCAAATTTCCTCAACGAGGTACAAAGAATTAGGACATGCAAAGGCACGAAATCATGCACAATTTCTCATCAAACCAATTAACTCTCATCCAAGAGTGAACAAATAAGCACTTTCAAACTTGTTGGCAACAATGGCACAACAATTTTGCGTAGTAAATAAAGGTTAACAAATAATGAGCCCAAGGCTCTTATTTATAGAACTCAAAGGAGTAGGCAACCCTAAAATCTCTTTGAGTTAAACAATTAGTTATTGCCAATTAGCAAGATTTATTCCTATGTCTAAAATTAGGTGAGCAAATAATTAACTAGAAATCTACTTCAGTTAACTAAAACTAAACAAAGAGTCAACTGGGAAACTACTTCAGTTGACTGAAACTAAACTACAAGTGAACTTTATTACAAAATGTGCCTCCAAAATAGACATCCACATTTAGTGGAGATCTAAGATCCACAATTTATGGAAGTCAAATTAGACATCCTCAACTAGTGGGATCTAACATGCATGATTTGTGGAACTCGTAGTTAACTTGGAAAGGGGTATCAAGTTAACTCCAATCACAATTAATGCTACTTTGGATAGTAGGATGTCCTTTTGGGGGTGCTTTACACCTCATCTCCACTGGTCAACAGTCCCTCTATCTAGTCATTGACCTCTTCAACCTCTGGGAAATTAATCCTCTATAAGATGATGGCGTGGCGTTTCAGAATCTCTTCACCTATCACAAGTTCTTGATATTCTATGCACTTAGCAGCTGCATCATCTAGCTTGGTAGACATGGTTGCAACTTTGCTCAACTTGCAACCATTAGGATCATCAAGGAATGTGCTACAGATGACATCCTGGAATTGTTTCTATATTGTGCCTAGCTTAATGTAGGAACCTCCCTCATGTTTTGATAAAGGTAAGGGATGGATTTTACCAACGTTCTTGTGAAGTTGATAATACCTGCCACAATACTATGGTACTCAATCAATTCCACAAAATTGGCATCGTAGGCTTTCACCTTGTATGCCAGTTGTTCTTTCCAACCAAAGAGATGTTGCTTGTTCTCTATAGTGGAAACTGATTGGTATGCCAATTATACATCTGCAATTGTGACTTCATCTCCAAGCCTCTTTTTTGTTGTCTCTAGCTCTGACTGCTAGATCTCTATGCAGAGTTCATGTGCTCTATCCCTCAACTGGTACAATTTTTTCAATATGCACCATATTCTGACAACAAATTCCTCCACTTGATTTCTCAAGTGCTTTCCATATGAAATCAGACGATGATGGTTTTGCTCTGCGGGGAGGTCTAGCAATTCTTGTGGCAAAGCTAAGACATTTTGGGTACCATGCATTAGGCTAGATATGTACATCCTCAATTGTTGATTTTTAGCCATTAAGGCTGGTTTGTCTCTTCCATCCTTAGCCATTCTCTCTTGAATGCTCACCGAGGAAATTCTGAGAAGGTCTTCCTCCACCTGATGGGTGGTCTTTCCTAGGTTGACCTTTGACAATGTGAAGTCCTCAACCTCTACCTCATGTATATTTATGTCCTTAGGTGGGGCAGTTGTCTCTATCACAAACTCATTGTCTACATTTCTTCCTACATGTATTTTCTTCTTCAGCTTCTTCACTAGCATGTCATGAGGGACATGATCAAACTCTGTGAAGTCAAGCTGGTAGGATGGTTTTTCCCTCTTCCTTCCTAGGAGACCTTCAAGCTAGATTAAATCCTGACTAGCCTCGCTAGAAGGAGGAATGTTAGGCCCTTGAATTCCTGATGAATGAGATTGTGTTGCAATGATGTCTCGTGGTGGAGAGTCCAAGTTGATGGGTACTTGTGACTGTTGTGATGGTGGTGAAGGAGGTGGCTCTGTCTCTATCATAAGCATTGTATCTACTGCAACTACTTCCGCTATCCAGGCTCTATCTTTGTTGTAAGTATCTCAATCATTGGCTCGGCTGTGGAAATTCTCATGACTACCTTGGGTGTGTGTGTGGATGTCTCCACATATAACCCTTGTGCTCTTACCCTCACGTTCCCTAACATTCATGTCCCTTTGGGAGGATTGCTCCATTGCTTCTATTGGGCTTCCTCCTTGAAGTGGAAGGTAGTGAAGATTGAACCAGTGGTAGCTTTGTTTGAGGAAGTACTACCTTCCTTACATCCTCTTGTTTTCTAGGTAGATTTGACTATTTATGACAACCTGATGACATTGCAGGAGCACAACTCAATCAACCAAAACTTGCTTGTCCTTGTAACTAGGACTCATTTTCCTTTCACATAATCCTTGTTTCAACACACCAAAATAGAGATTTAATCATAAAACCACTTTTTGAATCTTAAAAACACCTTAAACAACATTATAATTTAGACTTAAAACCAATTCCCAACATAGACACCTCAAATATGAGAACTCTAAAAATGGACTGTCCTTAACTAGCCTAAATAGGCTTCTTGTCACAATTCAATTTGGCATACAATAATATAAGACTCTTCTTAACTCTCAACCTGGTTCAAAGGAATTCAAGACTCCACAATTGAACTCTCTTCACATGACTCAATGGCCACACAAATTGGAAGACAACAATCTTTGCAAATACTGCCCTAATTAGGACTGAGACAACTTTGCTTAGATAGGACAGTCAATAACCATTTGCCTCAAACCCTTCAATACACCAAACCAAATCAAGAAATGTTCTCACATACACCTTTTCACCTTTTACAAACTATAACACCAATGAAGGACTCAAAAAACAAAATCAAAACACATAAAACTCCACTGTATTTTGGATTTACCAGTCTCTTTCCTCTATTACAGACTTAGGGCCTCATGATAACTGCCCCAAACCTCAACCAAAAATTATGCAACTTAGGAATCCTTTAGAATACACTTGAAAATACTTGCACACAAATTTATAGCAATTTTCAACAGTTTGAATGAAAGAAACAAAATTTTATTTCCCACTGCTTACCCTAAATGAGGGTTTTACCCGCTTGGAGTGATTTCACAATAACTTTCACCAACTTGAATGGATTTTAACGAAATCAATTGAAAAATTAAATATATTCACATGGATTTAATTTCCAAAGGAGGAGGAGAGGATTTAAGCACCATTCGTGGTTGTATAATGGCCTGCAATCAATAAAATGTTGGTAAATAACTGAAAAATAGAGTATTTTATTGATTTCTTCACTTATACATCATCTTTCAACCTGCCTCAAAGTTTGTGAGGCTTCAACATGTCTTAAATAACCAAACCAATGTCTAAAACTACCTCTTCAATTACATGTCTCTTCACCTTCCTCTATCTTGCAATTTGTTGCATTTTACAATATTGCATTGACAACTTTTGTCAATTTTTTTGCAACTTTAACATTTAATGCCCAATGACCCTAAAATGACTATCTAGACCCTAAAAAAAACTCAAAATGGCATAATATACCTTATTACAACCTTAGGACATCATTTTTAAATCAAAACTTCAAGTTGCCTCATGGAGGCATATTCTTGCTAGGGTGCACCTGCACCACAACCCTACCCATTCTTTCCTCTATAGATGTATACTCCTTTGCATACCAATCCACTTTTCCAAGTGGTTGTTAGTCTACTTGATCCATGAATAATGAGGGGAAAATGAATTCCCATTTATCATCAAATAGGCCCTCAATATCTTCTAACATAAATTCAACAATTTGTGGGAGCCTAAACCAGCTATAGTTCCTTCTTCGTACATCAAACTCATCATCACAGTTGACCTAGTAGTCTTCAATGGAAGACTCGTGTGATAAGTGTTGCTCAAGGTGTGTTGCATAAAGGCCTCTTGGATCATATGACCTTCTCTCAATGAGATATTTGAGATTGAGTCTCACCATCTCTTGGCATATCATTTTGGCATCAACCGTTGTTTTGCATCTATAGTCCCATCTGAATAGGAAAGAGTGCAGCAGTCTTCTTTTTAAGGTGTAGGTGAGAGTGAACTTCGTCCAACTGCCATAGGAACTCCATGAAAAATACCTTGTCGGAAGGGTAGCATTGCATCATGGCGGGGTGACCATTTTATCCATACACGCGTATATAGGTGAAGGTGGGGAATTAGATGAACCAATCCACCCAGTCCACCATTGCCTCCCTGGATTCTTGTGATATACGTACATGCATCTCATGTTCAAGGTCTCATATAGTGTACATAATGAAAAGATCACTTATCCACTTGAAATGTTGTTCTACTTGTGTAAACTCAAGACACAAAAAGTATTCATAGACCTTCTACACACCTAAGGTTCCCACAGTGTTTAATGTCCTAAATTCGCCTTGGAAGGCAATTAGGTATACAAGATAGGAGCACATGTGGAACCTATGACCCTCTAGAAACCTGATCATCTACTGGTGGAGTGTGTCACTGATGAGGGTGTCCCAGTCGTAATGATCTCTTTTTTTGATAATCTTAGCGATGATGTAGTACATCCACGACTGGAATTGGTTCCCATCTTCTTGTCTAGTGACCCTATTGAGTAGAGTGATCATCACTGCGTACTCATCTCAAAAATCTCCTCGCCCAACCATTTTGGGAAAGTTAGCCTTTTTCACTTTTATCCATTTTTTTGCCATTTTTTCCTAACATTTATCCTTTGCCACTTCAAATTCCTTTTCATATTCTATCACTGATATGACCACATTGGTCGAGCATGGTGGAATAGCAAAACATTTTTCAATATCCTTTGGTCTAAGGCTGCAAATCACCCTCCCATCCAATGATCGGATTTCTCGTGTGGTAGGCTTGTAATAACTAATGAAAGTGATTACAAACTCCACATTCTATAATGTGATGGGGATTGACGGAACATGAAGCAATTCAGATTCTTCTATGTTTTGTAGTGTGATTTGGTTCATTCCCTCCAAATCTTGTGAATCGATCATCGGGTTTACTTGATGCAAGTCTGTGTCAATTATTTTTAGGAAATCATGGTACAAGACCGTTATGGCCTTGTATTGTAATTGGGAGTACTGCATCCTAAAAAACTTAAAGATCAATTGTGCACATGACCCTGTTATGACAATTTCCAAAAACTCCTAAAAATAGCGCCTGTTGAGAAGTATATTTTTTGAAAAAATCTGATACATGGGTTTTGTTTGTGCTTAAATGCTGAAAATACCCAGTTCATTATATTTTTTATTCTGAGGCTTTTCTGGAAAATCTCTAAAAATAGGGGTAGCAAGTTTGTTGTTTCTGGAAAATTTGAAGAGATGGGTTTTACTAGAAAATTACGCTAATCATACCTAGTTGGTCAGATCTGTGGTAGCCTATTGTTTTATGTGACATGCAAGAAATTTAAGACAAAAGAGAGGAAGTAGACAAGAGGAAGATTAGAAGTTATTAGTTGCCTTCTTGTAAAAATCTATCTCTAGATTCAACCCCTGAGAAATTATGCTTCTATGCCATTGATCTTCAAAAAATAATGAAGAGCAGTCAAAACCCTCTGTTAGATCTTGAAAACGCTCCTTGGAGAGAAAATTTTTGTTTTAGCCTTTAGCCTACAAAAGAAAATAATGAAATGGGATGCCTAGCATAATTATACACAGATTGATGCCTAAATGCATCAAGTATGGGCGCCAACTCATGATTGAAGCCTGATTTAGCTTGATCTGGAGTTCTAAAGACTGATTTCCATTGATTGTGGGATGTTTTGGCCAGGTTTTCCTCCAAAATCTCTAACTCAAGTCAACAAATCTCTCTTTGAATTTTTAGGCATCCTTCTTGAGTGTTGAACACTTTTTCATCATTTTTTTATGCTGAAGTTCCCTTGTTCAATCCTTGCTCTCGATTGTTCAGTTGATCTTAACCTAATGCCAACAGATTCAGTACTGAGATGGAACCACCCTGATTAAATGTGCCTAGGAGCCAAAAATCTCAAAGACTGAATCTGATGCCTTCAAATCAGGGGCGCCTTTCCTCAAGAGGGGCACTTTTGGCCTTAGACTTAGTCAATTTCTTGACTATTCTTCAATTTCATCATTTTTTACCCTTCGTGTTCTGATTTGAGATCATTGCTGACTAGGATGATTGGTATCTCATCTCTTGAAATTCAGTTTAGGTCCTTCAAAATCTTGGGCGCTCCTGGCCAGTAGGGGTGCCTTTGGCTTTTTTACTTATGATTTTCATGTTGTCAACCTTCAAGAGTGGCCCCAGTTTGATCTATGTCGTTAGATGTCATATTACTCTGTTATTTTTGTTGACAGTGTCATTATTGAGATCGATCATAACAAAGAAGATCATCTTAGAGGTAACTAAGCTCATTAGTTGCATCTAACTACCCAAAAAGATGGGCACCTTTCTTCAATAGGGGCTCTTTTGACCAACACTTAGCCAATTTCTTGACTTTCTCACTTCAACTTTCACCATTAGGTGTTTTCTGCTTGATCTCTACCTCTGATTGTTTGATAGGTCATGTAGACGCTTAGCTAGTTTAATCATGAAGCTGAGTAGATGCCATGTAGACAGCGGTGGTTGGAAACTTCATCAAGTTCCTTAGATTCAATGGCACCCCTGGCCAGCAGGAGCACTTTTTCCTTGATATGCACTGATTTATCATTGATGTTGCATGCTCTGATGATCAACCATTGCTCTTGTTTGATATATCTCATAGGTTGGCTGACAAGTTTGTTGCAAGGTTGAGTTGCTATTGAATAGATCATTCAAAGACAAGTCTTCTTGAAAGTGACATCAGGTTCTTCTTGTTCAAGGGTGCCTTTCTTTAGCAAGGGTGGTTTTCCCAAGTGTAACTGCATATCCTCCTTGGTGGCAAGGCGTTGGGTATTCTAGAGTTAGTCATTTTTGGCATTTTCTAATTTTGATAATCCCCTTCGTGAGATAGCATCTTTTTAGAGTAATTCCACCATGGTTTCTTTGTTGAAGATTTTGAAGTTTAGCTTTCAACACCTAGTACTGGCCAATCTGCCATTAATGGTTGCAGAGCTCCTAACTTTATTCTTGAAAAATGAAAAATAGACCCACTAGAGTAAAACAAACTTTTTGGTGATTTTGACTTGACCAATGTGATCGTGAAGTCAATTCATCCTATCAAAATCATTTTCAATGAATTCTGGCAAGGTCCTATTTTTAGGGGTTTCCCTAGAAATAGGGGCACGAAGCCCTAATTTTCAAATTTTCAGAATTTTGCACATATGTTCTTTGACATAAACCCACAAAAAATTTACCTTTTGTTTGACCTAAAACATACTTTCAACAACATTTTTACATGACCTAGATCTTTTAATAAAAATGTCTCTTAAAAGCAAAAATTTATTTTGGGTACAACAATACTAAGCAATTTTTGGCCTCATACACACTAGTTACCCATTTTTGAATAGGTTCTTGAAATACTTCAAAGTCCACCATTGTTATGAAAACCTATTCTTATGCCTCCTTACTGAACAATTTTGAAACTTTAATCCACTCATTAAGCCCTTTATACTATTATAAAAATTACTTAGAAGAATAATTCACAACTTAACTTGAAAATCAAGGTGGAAATGGAGAAGTTTTGAGAACCTTGTTGGGAACCGACAAAGGTTTCAAAACATTAGAAAGCACCATCAAGTTTTTATTACTTCGGTCTTCGCCCATCCAATTCTATTTTTTGGCTACATAGTCCTTTTGACTAATGGAAAACTCATGACAAATACCAATGCACAAATTTTCAAAGAGTCAAGCTTGTTGGATGAGAAGAAAGTTCTAAAATCGTGTCGATATCCAATATAAGTTTGCAAACTTGATTAAAAATAACAAAAGTAACCTTCCAATTTATTTAAGTACCTTGAAGGATTTTTTTTGTTAGGAAAGGGGTGTTGGATGTTGTATATGTGTTGTTGATATATGGTTGTCATTGATCTCAACACTATTAGTATTTGGTGTATTGAAGGTTGTATATATCAAGGATATTGAGAAAATTGTCAAAGAAAGTGTTCTAGGTTCCCAGTGGAACTATGTAGGTCATTAAGGCATCTTGTTTTGTACGTTGAAGATTCATTGTTGTGGACTAAAGGGTTGATTTTTGAGAGTATCTAGATCATCTACTAGAAGTTTCAAAGATTTGCGTGTGGATTTGATCGTGTTGTAGTCTGACAGTATTTTTGTGGTCTTTGTCAATGTTCCTGAGTGAAGTTTGTGTGATTTTGGTAATTCCAGTTGTTGTGGATGTTTCTCTATTGTTTATTGGTGTTCTTGGATGTTTCTAGATTGTGCTTTATCTTTGTGGTATGTCCACATTGATCGGTGTGCTCATGGTCGAAGATTTTCTTGTGCATGTTCGAGTTTTCATGTTCCTGGCCAACATGGTGGTGGTAACGTGTTGTGGATCCTTGAAAAGTAAAATTTGAATGTTTGGTGTGCTTGTGAATATTTTTTTGGGTAGCATCATTATTGTGGCCAACGGTGTTTAGATCCACATTGAAAATTTAATTGTAAATTTGGGCCGACATTGTAAATATGTTTTTTTTTGGCCGACTAAGTTGTTGATGTAATCCATGATGCGGATATATAAGATCGATTTTTTCATCGGTGTAAAGTGTGTTGGGTGTGCTCCTATGTGTATGAGTGAATATCATTCGATTGCAAAGAAAAGTGTGAAGAAGACTGAGCGAAGTGTGAAGTAGTTTGAGTGAAAAGTGAAGGAGTTTTTTGTGCTTAATTTGAACTGTAAATAGGCTTGTGCATAATCTATTTTCTTAGTTTGTACCTTCTGGATTTAATCCTATTCTATATTGTTGGGTAGTGAGCCCCTTCTGTAACTGAGTAGTGAGCTCTAGGCAGTGTGCCTGAATGCATGTGTATTCCCCTTTATTATTTTCATTATACTTTTAATAGGGTATAATATTGTGGACTAACATCCACCATGGTTTTTCCCCTAATAGGGTTTCCACATAAAAAATATTGGTGTTCTCTATCTCTTTGATGTGTTAATTGCTTACGGTTAATTGCTTATTCATCAGATCTAAGATTAAGTTAAGTAAAGTTTGAAAATTTTATTATTTTGTGACAATTGATTCACCCCCCCTCTCAATTGGTTGTCCTTTTTTTTCCAACAATTGGTATCAGAGCAGGTTCCTCTGAAGAAGTCTAAAAGTTTGAGGTGATCCGAGATGGCAACATACAAGGACAGTCCTAGATTTGATGGAACTGACTACTCACTGTGGAAATTCAGGATACAATGTCACCTAAGGTGGATTGGTGAAGCTTTCTGGAAGATTACAAAAGATCCATATGTTATTCCTCATAATGGTCCCTCCACTGCTAATGAGATCAAAGATGTTGAGAACAATATCAGGGCTATTGAAGCTTTGGTGAGTGCTCTAACATATTCGGAGATGGAAAATGTGATATGACTGTAGATTGCTCATGAGATTTGGACGAAGCTAGAAACTTTGTATGAAGGAGATGCACATGTGAAGATGGCTAAGCTACAGAGTTTGAAAGGCAAGTATGAGAATTTGAAGATGGGTGAAGATGAAAATATCACTTCTTTTATGCAAAGAGTAAATGAAATAGTGATAGGTATTAGATGTGTTGGTGGTTCTCTGGATTAGGATGAAATTGTGGCTAAGATACTCAGATCCTTGCCTCCCTCCTACAAAGTGAAGGCTCACGCTATTAAATAGCTCAAATTAGTAACAAAGATGACAAGAGACACGCTAGTTGGTAAGCTTGCTGCTTTTGAATTAAGTGAATTTGGTGAATCTATTCCAAAGACTGAATCCACATTCAAGTCTACTGTATCCGGAAGTAATAAGAAAAGATATGGTCTGGGAGAATGTTCTAGAAATATATCCAAGTATGATGAAGAACTAAAACAGCTTGAAGATAAAGAAAGAGAGGTAGAAGAATTGGAAGCACTGATTGTAAAGAAAGGCAGAGGAAAAGGTAGGTATGAAGGAGTGTTGCCTATTAAATGTTTTTCTTGCAGTAAAATAGGTCATTTTGCATCAAGATGTCTTGAAAGAGTTCCTAGATCTAAGCCTAACAAGTCTAGATTCCAAAATAAATGTTGCTTTGTTGAAGAAGGAGTGACTGATGATGAGTCTGATAAAGATAATGGAAATGAAGATGAATGGGTTTTCATTGCTACCGTTGAAAATAGTCATGTGGCTACTGAATCTGCTCAAGATGTGATAGCTCTTGCAGCCTAAGTTGAAGAAAAGGATGAGTGGGTTATTGCTCACATCATATGACTAGTGATAAAAACAAATTTGTAAGTCTAGAGAAGTATGATGGTGGTGTTGTAAGATTTCAAGACAACAATGTTGGTGTGATTCATGGCAGAGGTTCTATTTGCCTTGGTGGTAAGGATAACACTATTGATGTTCTTTATGTTGAAGGCCTGAAGCACAATCTTTTGAGTGTTAGACAGATGGTGGACAAAGGCTATGATCTACAATTCAAAGATGGAAGATGAAAGATATGTGGAATTTTTCGCAATATGGTTGCTATAGGTAGAAAGACAAAAGGTAATATTTTTCACCTGAAGACTGCTAGTGGGAGTTGTTTAATTGCTCAAGTAGATGAAAGCTGGTTGTGGCATAGTATTTTTTGTCATGTAAATTTTGATAACATTGTCAAGGTAAGTTCCACTCAAGCAGTAAGAGATCTACCTAAGTTAGTGAAGCCTGCTAACACAATTTATAAGGAGTGTCAGATGGGTAAATAGACTAGAGTCTCCTTCCAGAGAAAATAGTTTCATTCAAATAATTTGTTGGAGCTGCTACATACTGATCTTTGTGGTCCCTCCAGAGTCAAAAGTATTCATGGAGAAAGGTACTTTGTGTTGATTATTGATGATTGCTCTAGAATGATATGGGTTTCCTTCTTAAGAGAAAAATGTGAAGCACTAGAAAATTTCAAAAGTTTCAAGGCTATGGAAGAGAATGAGAAAGGTCTAAAAATCAAGTGTCTGAGATCTGACAGAGGTAGTGAGTTCACCTCCAGGGACTTCAACTCTTTTTGTGAAGAACATGGAATCAAAAGACAGTTATCTGCTCCCTGAACCCCTCAACAGAATGGAGTTGCAGAGAGAAAGAATAGAACAATTTTGGATGCTGCTAGAACAATGATGATAGAAGGAAATGTGCCCCAGAGCTATTGGAGTGAAGTTGTAAGAATTTTTGTGTATACTTTAAAAAACTGGGTAAATGTTAATGGTAATTCCGGTAGGACCCCTTTTGGGCTATGGTTTGGTTATAAGCCTACTGTTAAATATTTCAAGATCTTTGGAAGAAAATGTTATATCAAGAGAGATGATGATATAGGCAAGTTTGATGCAAGAATCAATGAAGGAATCTTTTTAGGTTACTCTACTAAAAGCAAGGCCTACCGGTGCTATAACAGAAGACTGAGAAAGATGGTTGAGAGTGCAAATGTCAGAGTTGATGAGGACTCTACCAAATCATCCAGATATTATGGTTATGATTCAGATGAAGACAATAGAAGCCAAGGGAAGAATTCTCAGACACAGAACCAACTTCAGATTAGTCCTTATGTTCTGATAAAGCAACCTCAAATAATTCTGGTAAATCAAGTAAGTCAAGAAGCACAGACAAGTGCAAGTGTAGAAGAAAGATCAGAAGAATCAGAAGCTCATGAAAGTCCCAAAACTCCAATGTATGTAAAGCTAAATCATTCTGAAATTCAAATTATAGGAGATAAGAATAAAGGAGTGCAAACTAGAATAAATATTGCAGAAGAGTATTGCCTAATTTCCAAGATTGAACCTAAAAATGTCACTGAAGCTTGCCAAGAAGAACACTAGATGGAAGCTATGAAGGAAGAGCTCACATAGATTGAAAAGAATGACACATGGACATGGGTTCCCAGACCTAAAGACAAAAATGTGATTGGTACTAAATGGATGTTTCAGAACAAGCTGAATGAACAAGGTGAAGTGGTCTGGAATAAAGTAAGACTGGTATGTAAAGGGTATTCTCAAATGGAATGTGTTGATTTTGAAGAAACTTTTGCCCATGTTGCCAGAATTGAAGCTGTTAGATTATTTCTTGCTTATGCTGCATACAAGAACTATAAAGTCTATCAAATGTATGTGAAGTCATCATTTCTAAATGGAGAACTAGAAGAAGTATACATTGAACAGACGGATGGATTTTAGCTAACTGATAAGGAAGATATGGTTTGTTGCTTGAAGAAAGCTCTATATGGACTTAAGCAAGCCCCCAGAGCTTGGTATGCTAGATTGGACAAATACTTACTGAAGCTTGGATTCACTAAAGGTACTGTTGATAGCAACTTATATTTCAAAGTGGATCATGATAAAGAGTTAATTATAGAATTTTTTGTTGATGACATCATTTTTAGAGGAGATGACAATTTATGTATGAAGTTTGTTGATGAGATGAAGGGTGAATTTGAGATGAGTATGATTGGAGAGATGAAGTTACTTCTCGGATTACAAGTTACCTAGTTAGACAAGGGAATTTTCATATCTCGGTCCAAATATGTGAGAGCTACTGAAGAAATATGGGATGCAAGAATCAAAACCTGTTGGTACTCCCATGGTGACTGGATGCAAGCTAACACAGAATGATGATTCTCCTAAGGTGAATCAAACTAGATACAGGTCAGTGATCGGTGGATTGCTCTATTTAACCCAGACTAGACCAGATATTATGAATGTTGTATGTATGGTTGCTAGATTTCAGGTTTATCCAAAAGAATCACGTGTGACTGTTGTTAAGAGAATCTTCAAATATCTAAAAGGAACAATTGACTTTGGACTTTGGTATCCAAAGGATGATGAACTCACTTTGAGTGCATATACTGATGCAGATTGGGCTGGAGATGTAGATGATAGGAAAAGCAATAGTGGTGGTTCTTTCTTCCTAGGGAAGAAGTTGGTGTCTTGGTTGAGAAAAAAGCATAATTTCATTTATCTATCTACTGTTGAAGCAGAGTATATTGTTGCTGAAAATAATTGTACTCGAGTGGTATGGATGAAACAAATGTTGAAAGATATCAGGGTGATATATGAAGAGCCTATTGCCATATACTGTGACAATTCAAGTGTAATAAATATTTCAAAGAATCCAATGCTACACTCTAAGACTAAACATATATCAATCAAGTTTCACTTCTTGAGGGAGAAAGTGAATGAGAAAGAAGTTAGATTGGAGTATGTGCCTACCAAAGAACAGATTGCAAACATCTTTACTAAGTCGTTTCTGAAGGATACTTTTGAGTATCTCAGAGGAATGCTAGGGGTAATTACCCCTCCTGATAAGAACTAAAAGATGCATTTACTTGCATCAATTTGTGAGCTACATTGTTATATTCTAATCTGGATTGATGTTTTTGTGGCTACTACTCAGGGGGAATAGTCAGATGTGCAGATATTTGGTTCAGAGCGTGTATATGGAAAGTTCATGGTTACCTTTTCCATTGATGTCAAAGGGGGAGAAGTGCAATGTGAAAAATATTCTGAGGAGAAGAGCCTTGTGGGAGAAAAGCAGTTAAGAAGCAAGTGTGTTGGGTTGATGGTATTTTTCACATCATGTGTTTCCATCAATGCCAAAGGGGGAGATTGTTGGATGTTGTGGGTGTGTTGTTGATATGTGGTTGTCATTGATGTCAACACTATTAGTATTTTGTGTATTAAAGGTTGTATATGTCGAGGATATTGAGAAAATTGTAAAAGAAAGTGTTCCAAGTTCCCAATGGAACTATGTAGGTCATGAAGGCGTCTTGTTTTGTACATTGAAGATCAGCTACTGTGGACAAAAGGGTTTATTTTTTAGAGTATCTAGATCATCTACCAGAAGTTTTAGAGATCTGCATGTGGATTTGATCGTGTTGAGGTATGACAATATTTTTGTGGTCTCTGTCAGTGTTCCCGAGTGAAGTTTGTGTGATTCTGTAAATTTCAGTTGTTGTGGATGTTTCTCTATTCTTTCTTGGTGTTCTTGGATGTCTCTAGATCATGCTCTATCTTTGTGGTACATCCACATTGATCGATGTGCTTGTGGTCGAAGATTTTCTTGTGCATGTTGGTTTTCATGTTCCTGGCTGAGATGGTGGTGGTAATGTGTTGTGGATCCTTGAAAAGTAAAATTTGAATGTTTGGCGTGCTTGTGAATATTTTTTTGGGTCGCATCATTATTGTGGCCGATGGTGTTTAGATCCACATTGAAAATTTAATTGTAAATTTGGGCCGGCATTGCAAATATGTTTTATTTTTCTAGCCGACTAAGTTGTTGATGTAATCCATGATGTGAATATATAAGAATGATTGTTTCATCGATGTAAAGTGTGATGGGTGTGCTCCTATGTGTGTATGTGTGAATATCATTCAATTGTAGAGCAAAGTGTGAAGAAGACCGAGCGAAGTGTGAAGTAGTTTGAGTGAAAAGTGAAGGATTTTTTTGTGCTTAATTGAAACTGTAATCAGGCTTGTGCAGAAACTATTTTCTCAGTTCGTACCCTCCAGATTTAATCCTATTTTGTATTGTTGGGAAGTGAGCCCCTTTTGTAACTAAGCAGTGAGCTTTAGACAATGTGCCTGAATGCATGTGCATTCCCCTTTATTGTTTTCATTATACTTTTAACAGGGTATAATATTGTGGACTAACATCCACCGTGGTTTTTCCCCTAACAAGGTTTCCATGTAAAAAAATATTGGTGTTCTCTATCTATCTGATGTGTTAATTTCTTATGGTTAATTGCTTATTCATCAGATATGAGATTAAGTAAAGTTTGAAAAAAATATTATTTTGTGACAACTGATTCGCCCCCCCTCTTAGTTGTTTGTCCTTGTTTTTCCAACAAGGGAGTGACTAAAAATGATGGCAACATCAGAAAAAGCACATCGAGATTCATATGCACTTCATTTTACAACTTATCCAAGATGGTGTTATGTCCTTAGAGTATTTGCATACTAAGGATCAAGTTGCATACATCTTCACTAAACCTTTTGCAACACCTTGCTATATTGCATTATGACAGTTGCTTGGGGTGAAGGAAGTTGTTCGTTGGGGGTCTTGAGTCCCTCTTCCTTTGTATATAGTTCTATTTTTGGAGAGGAGTTTTTTCTCATTGGATTTTCTCCTTTACTCTATTTGTGAGATACTTTTTTTGGTACATGAGTACCTTACCAAGCCCTGTTATCGAGACTCATCTTTGAGTGACTTACTCCCTATAGAGAAGGGGGATTCGTCACACCCAAGGCTTCAGGTCACAAGAGAGCCTTAAGGAATGAACTTCCCTAAACTACCTCAAAATGATCAATAGGTAAAGAAAGAAGAGGCAGGCCGAAAAGAAAGGAACAACAGGACTCTATTTCCTTTTTGCTAATGATAGTTTTTCAGAAACCAAGTTACCAGACTACAAGGGTCTTAGAAAGTGAATCAGAAAACTATTTGTCTAAGGATGGAAGCGTGGGAATCGGACTTTAGTGCATCATGATGGAGTCTCAAGGATGCGTTGGCATCCTGTACAGAAAGAGGGTCAGATGATAATCAAAAATATTCAAGGTCTACTTACAACTTTGATATTGGAGTTTTGTAGTTTAACAGTTTAATAGGAAAATGTAAAAATAAGTAGTACAAGAAGAATACTATAAAGTTATTCTAATAATGAAATGAAAAAGAAAGAGAGAAAGAGATAACTCACATATTGTTTGGTTCTCCAGCTATAGCTCCAAGCAAATGAACGTGAACCTACACACACAAAAATAGGAAAAGTGTTGGGTTGTGTTATTAGGTTTGCCTCAGTTAGACCCCCATTTCATTGTTCCCACCTCTGCAAATAGCCAGTACACAACACTATGGAGAAAAATGATAAAGGAGAGAATAGAAATAACACAAGAAGCAGAGAACAATGACAACTTGAATGCTACTTTGCAAGACAATCATGCAAATAAATGAAAAGGCACAATGTTACCTTCCCTGCTATAAGCACTCAAGGCTGATAGAGGAAGGGAGAGAATGACACTAGCACACCAACAAGGTAGAGCTTCATAAACCTGCAGTGATGATGGAGTTGAAGCAAAGAGATGTTGTAGATACCAAGTAGAAAGCTGGTAGCAACAAGATAGAGTGAGAGTGAAGCAAGAAGTGTTGCAAGAATGAGAGAATTAGCTTAAGAGAATGAAGGAATGTGCTAGAGACTGTAAGAGAGTGATGGAATGAAGTTTGAATGGATAAAATGGAGGAAAAGAGTCATTTTTCACTGGTCAAGATTTTGTAGGAGACATTACCCTTGCAAACAATCAGGAAGCGTAATGTTTTTGCAAATTCTGAGCGCAAGAATCTGTCAGGATGGCAGCACGATGCACGAATTTCCACTCAGCGTGTGCACGTCCCTGACAAAAATTTCTCCATCAACACAAATGATAGGGACACATGGGAAAATTAGAATGAAGGCGGTGGGTTTTGTATCATCAAACTTGTAAGGCCAAAATGAGGGTAAATTAATGAGAAATTTTCCTAGGTGCAAATTAACGCCATTACATTTTTCCCACACTTTAGCAAGCATATGTACTAGTGCATATGTGAGCTAAAGTAGAAACAAAATGAAGAGAATATACCAATATTTTCGAGGAAGTAGATCTTTGATCTGACATAACCTGACGTGTAAAAGGGAGCTCCACCAAGATGCGAAGATGACATGGGTCTTTGATCCTACAAAGCTAGCTATGATCTCACCACAAACATGTTAGGTTGTAGGAAAAACATGTTAGGTGAAAAAATATAATCATAAGACACAAAAGACAAGCCAACATAATAAAACACAGCCTAATCATATAGAAACAACACACTGATCAGATAGATAAGCCTACAACTGCTACAAATTGTGTTGAAAGACACTCACAAAAAAGATGGGTCTAGTTAGGTTGCCCCTAAGCTAGATGCCAAGATATAAGATGTCTGACACCAAGACACATGACATCAAATATCAGATAAAAGACACACATTACAAAATACCAAAGAATTCTTTTGAGGAGAAGGCTTTTCAAAGAGGGATCCTTCGGTAAGGAACCCTTCAAGACACCAAGGGACCCATTCAAAGGAAAACTCTAATTAAAAGGCACCACATTTTTCACAAGTTATTTTCTCATCAAGAAATCCAAATCTTTCATCAAGGGGTTTGTTGGAAATAATGCTCAATTTTCAAAGGAAAGTTTTCAAACTCTTTCATTTTAGAAAAATTGCTCCTTTTTCAAAGGAAAATTTTTAGACTCTTTCGCTTACGAAATCCTTTTCAAAAGAAAATTTCATTTAGGAGTCCTTAGAGAATACGACATTTTGGAAAATGAGAGATTTCAATAAGGTATTTTTTCATCAAGGAATTAATTTTAAGGAAATTTTACACCAAGCAATTATCTTCAAAAGATTTCACCTTATAGAAGATTAGAATAGCATGGTAGCCCCCCTTAGGATGGTGTGTTTTATGCAAAGGAGCATGTTGTGTAGTTTTGCACACACGCCCCATTGAAAGCAGGGACCCTCTCTTGCTTTGGCCTTGGATGCTTTCGATCGTTTGATTATGGAAAATTTGGTTGCTTTGAGATGTGCTTGAATGATTATCTTGCTTGTGCAAATGACCCTGTGAAGTAATTCTTTGAAAAATCTTAAGCTTCTAAGTGTTTTTCGGGTTTTCCTCTGGTTTCAGGAATTTCCCCTCTCGACGAAATTCCTCGATTTCCATCCATGCCTTGGAAACCCGACGGGGACTGCTATGCATCATGCTTCAGGGATTTTGACTCTTCGCAAAATTCTATGTCTTACGGAATTTCCCAAAATCCTTCAGGTCTTCAAATCCCCGAAACTCCTTCACCCCTTCGGATTCTCGAAACTCGTTCTGGGTTGTCTTTTCACTACATTTATACTTTCGTATGGACTTTGCAAATTGTGTTTAATGAAGTTTAAGGGAAATTTATGTTGTGAATCGATGTCATTTTTCTTGCTTTGAATTTGGAAGAGCTCAACCTCTAAGTGTTGCATGTGAGTCTTGCATTTGAGCTTTGGATTGCTTGCTTTGGTGATGAATTTCTGGTACCATTTGCATTTGCTTGAGTTCAAAGATTATTGCCAGTCACTATCTTCACGATTTTCTTTTCATCCATGGTATGTTTACGGTGCCTTTACTTTCAACTAATGAGTATCAATGGCTCTATGGTGTTTTGAATGTGCTTTGAATTTGGATTTCAGTGTGTTGAGGGTTTGTAATTAAACTAGGGTTACCCCATTTGTTCTTTTAATGCCTCCTCTGAAATTGGTATGACCATCCTTACTAATTTGATGATTCAGTTGCGCCATCCATTGCTAGATTTCCCCTTGAATTCGATCTTGTGCGTGATTTTGATTCAACCTAGGGTTTCAATTTTGGATCCCTTGCATTTGATAGAATTGATGTCCTAGGTAGATTTGGGTTGTTGATTTTCATTTACACTTGATGACAACTTTTCTTTGAAGATTTCAGAGGGATTTATCCTGGTTAGTTGAGTAAGAGAATTAATTGGGATTGAAACTATGTGTTCATGGTGAAACCTTAGGGTTTCAATTTTGAATCCATTTCCAAGGTCAGTCAAGTTGTATTTGAGCAAATCCTAGATCTAGATCCATTGATGAAGGATTTGAGACGAACGAAATTTGAGCCCAATTCCCAAAATTTGTGATCATTTGATCAATTTGTGTGAAATACTGATGGAGTCAAAGATTTCAGGATTTCGAGTATCTCACGGATTTTCGTTACCTAGGAATTCCCCGGATTTCCATCACCTCATCGTTTTCTTGAAAATGTGCATAAATGGGAGAACCATGTTGACTTCGTTGAATTTTGTTGCCATAGGAAATTCCCGAGCTTCCATTGATCCTTCATTTTCTCGAAATGTGCGAGGTCTTTCAAATTTCACGGATTTCCATCCCTGACAGAATTCCCCGAAAACCTGTTGGAAATGAAGAATTGAGGGAATGCATGAGCTAATAGTTAATGATTTTGCATCACATGGTTGATTTAAGTGATTCAAAAAATGTATTAAGGCATTTCTTTGGTGATGATGATGATTGAATGACTTTTAGATGCTTATTGTGCTTTCATCGCTAAATTCCGCCTGTCCCAAAAATCCCTGAAATTCCTTCTTGGTTGGATTTCTGCGAAGGGGTGAAAATCCTGAACTTTGAAGAAAGTATGCTTTAATGATATTTCAAAAGGATTTTGATCATTGTTTGGATTTATTTGAATGATGAATATATCATTTGTGATGAGCTAACCCTTACCCTCATGTTGTAATGGATATTTATTGTGATCTTTGTTCTATGCAGTCTGAATTAAGCAAGGCTAAGGGAAATTTAATGGATCTTAGTGATGAGGGAGCCTCTATCTCAAAGGCCGAAAGAATCAAGTTGGACATGAAAATAAAGATCCCTAAGAGCAAGTTGGCTTCCATCTGGATAGAAGTGACAGATACAAATGTTGGAAGATGAGATTATGAGGAATTCAAAGTGAGAATGGCAATGAAGGCTCCTCCTCTGTTAGCTAGCAGATTGGTGAGCTCTGGGTTGGCTCATGTGGTTGGTTTCCATCCTACAGTGAAGTGCTATGAGCTAGTCTTGTAATGTGCCAAACACTATGATCCGGACACATAGAGAATAATTAGTCCACAAGGCATAGTGCTTGCCAATTTCTCTCCTGTATCAGTGGTCCAAACATTTGATATGCCAAACAAATTTCATGTGGTGAGTTTCGATCTCGACATGGCCAAGAAGTACTATGCAGATGATACAAACAAGGCTTTGTAGGTTATCAATTCTTGGTTGGAGAAACCCAAGGCATGTATCTCCAAGCTACCAAAATAGTTGTTCAAGGAAAAATTCAAGTCAGAGTACTATGATGCAATCACTCTCCTTAGCAGAGTGATGGGCTTGAAGATTGCAGGAGTATTTGAAAGTTGGATGTTTTACATAATAGTGAGAACGGAGAAAAATGTAGACTATCATTGGCTAGGTATCATCAGTACCATGATCCATGAGTAGTTATGTAATGTATTGTAGACCAAAAGCTTCACAATGACATCTTACTTGGTCTACACCTTGGCAAGATTCCATCCATACAAGGGGTTGAGTACACAAGGGATCTTTGGCCAAGATGTCATCTATGAGGTCTATCCCCAACTACATTTGGACAGTTTTAGTTATAGAAGGGTAAATGATGCATTCACCATGTACATCACAAGATTACTACAAGGAGCAAAACATGTGAGAATCTCTGATGCTGCAAAGGAACTAATCCAGAAGTTTGGAGCATGGTTCATCCAATTTCCCACCTTCTCCTACATCAGGATTGGTGGTTGTCAAAGAGCTCCATACATACTGCCAAGGTATCCAACTGACCAAATTATACTTCTGGAGGTTACAAGGCAGATCTTTGACTTTGATGACATTCTGAAGAAGGACATGCATAAGACTAGTTTTGGAAATGACTTTCCATTAAGGATAGGAGGCAATGAGGCTTGCCCTTCTTCAATTACAACACACTCCTTTGAAGAAGAGATGAGAACTCTTGGCTTGGAATTCCATTCTAAAAGGACCAAATTTGATAGAACAGGTGGAGCCCAGAAGAGAGCTAGTAAAGAATTCAGGCATAAAGATGATATTGAGGATTATTGGGCCAACTGCAAAGATGAGTTTGAGGTTTGAAGAAGAAATTATCTAGATTGCTAGCTAATTTGATTAGATTATATAACATTAAGGCCATCCCAGACCAGGTTGGTGATGATGGGGAGCTAATTCAGAACCATGATTATGAGCCCATCAAGGATAAGCCAATAGGTGAAATTGACTAGCTAGAGGAAGAAAAGAAAGAGTTGGAGCAAATCAATGCTCATGTGATCAGATATACTAAGTTATGGATTAAACAATAATATTTTGGAATTGGATAGTGAAGGAAAGCAATACACCTATGATTTGATGGGAAACCTGGAATCCCAATCCACCTCTAAGGAAGATGAGCAAGATCCAAAAGGCGAAGAAAAGGTGGGTTCTCCTTTTAAGATTAAAATCAAGGGTGTTCAAACAGAGGCTGAGGAAGAAAAGAAAAGGAAACCTATTGCTAAGAAGAGGAATATTGCCTCTAAGAGGAAGGAATCTACTCAAGAGGAGGAGCATGAAGAAGAAGGGAAGAAGGATAGTGTCCCTGTGCCTAAAATAAGAGTAGCCAAAACTTTAGGGAAACAAAGTGGGAAACCTAAGGGACGAAGTGAAGATAGAGGACCACAATTGATAGATGTTGAGAGTTCTGGAGAGAAGACACAAGTTTATACCAAAAAGGCTAGAACTACTTCTCCAAAAGAAAGTTTGGTGAGAGAAGGTGCTCCTGCAATTTCCCCTCCTGCACAACAACAAGAAGACACTCCTGCCCCTCCTTCAACTCAGGAGTTACATGATGAAGAGAAGAAGCAAACAAAAGCTAATGTTGAGGAAACACACCAAGGCAAGGAGACAGAAGAATTCCATGTTGGGGATCTCCACAATGCAAAGGAAAAAATTGGCAATATTCCATAGTCCTCCTTGGTATCCTATGAAGACTCACCAACTAGAGATGAGGAAGAGAAATCCATGGAAAAGGAAAAGGCACATGAAAAAACTCCCTCCCCAATTCAGTGGTGACAAAGACACTAGATCAAGAAAAAGACCAAAATCCAGAAGATAATAAGAAGGAAAATAAAGGGGAAGATAAAAGTGAAGAGGTCCCCTCAATGCAAAACTTGGATGTTGACTCATCCATGGATCAACCTAAAAAAGGAAAACAAGATGAGCAATAGTCAGATGTCTCTACTCCTATTTGGCTCAGTGAAAGGTTGAAGGCTAAGTAGATAGCTATGGATGACACTCCTCCCAACTGGGATGAATTATTGGCTAGCATCGAAAAGGGAAAAGCAAAGAAGAAGGCTAAGGTGATTTTTAGGATCGCCAGAGATGAGGCAGATAACAGGGTCATTCATATTGCTACCTCTACAGTAGACAAGAACAAAGGTGAAATCACTCCTCAAGAATATAGTATTCAAACATTGAACTTGGGGCCCACAAGAAAAGATCAGGAGAAAGAAAAGTTCCAAGAGTCCTCCCAAGCCATCCTTAGGAGGTTAGATAAAGACAACAAAGAAGGAAAGGCTACAGAAACAATTAAGTGATGTGTACAAATATGTGCAACATTTGATGAAACCTCTGCAGGCTATGGGAAGTGAGGGAGTGACTCCTGAAGGATTGTTGCCTAAGGATGCATTCACCAAGCTTGAGAAAATGAAGGCTTCCACACAGTCCACCCATGAATGGTTGCAGGGAGTGATGCTTAGATGGGACAACATGATTAAGGAGTTTGTTTCAACCTGTAGAGATGCACATAGATCCTTTGAGTGGCTGCATAATGTGTTGGGGCAAGAAAAAATTGATACGAACCTCCTCCTACAGAAGTTGAAGACCATAATGGAGTACACAGAGGAGAAATTGGTGAGTGATGGAATCTTGTCTTCTTCAAAGGTTTCAAAACCTTGGGAGTGGTATGAGTCACTATAGATTAAGCATAAGGTTCTGAAGAGAATTCATAAGCAGGGGCAGCAGGTAGGAAATACATTAAAAGATATTTACAATAAATGTATTTCATTCTTTGAGATCATGACTGGGAGGAAAATTTTTGCACCTAAGCATTTGACCTTGGAGCAATTAAGGAAATGGTGGCATGGGGTGTATGCCCCAATTGATGATGGTCCTATCACAACTCACCACTTAGATGATGCTTCCACCTATATTGTAGTCATGGAGAATTATCAAGATCTCAAAGTAGAATGGGATAGGGTCATCAAGGAATCAAGGGAGGAGATTAAATCTATTGAAAGAAGATTCAAAGTGTTAATTACTCCACCTTTGGCTGACCTAGAGAGGATTTTCCTTATGGTGCAGGATGAGATGGGTTGAGATAAGGACAAGGGGCCAGCTAATGAATGATTGCTTTGAAATTTTTGCTTCACATTATTTCTTCTTTCATCTTCTACATGCATTGGATTGAGTTGCATTGGAGATTCCAGGCCAACTTGGAAAGGAGCCTCAAGCATTTAATCCAATGTTTTTAAAAAAAATTAGGAACTTTCTAGGCCGACTTGTTTTGTGGCCGACCTTCTTTGTAACCCTAATTGGGCCGACATATCATTGGATCTCTATAAGTATGGCATTTTTCCTCATTTGTAAGGGATAGAGAATTAGACTTTGAAGCGAGTTAAGTGATAGAGAAAAAAGATAGTGTTAGGAGTTATTTTTTATTTCAAAGAAAGTTTTGTAACACAAAACACTGGAATTGTTGTTGTTATTGGATGATCCAATACAATTGAAGACATTGTGCCTAGGTGATCTCTCTTGTGTTGACTTATATTGCATGGTTCTTGTTGTTCTATCTTTTGAGATTGCTTGAGAAATACTGGATATATGTTAGATTTAGAATTATATATGATTCAAATGGTGTATATGCTTTGATGCTTGAAGTGTTTGTAGCAATCCCTGGTCCATACTTTTTGCAACTAGCTGACTGTGAGTTGATTTGTAAAGTTAGCCTGGACCTCGTATTCACTGTGCTTAGTTCAATTGTGGACGTTTGTTTATTTCAATTGCAATAGGGTTGGTTTGAATGAATGTTCATGATCTGAAAATATTTAATGCCTTAGAAGATTGCACTATTTCTATAAGATTGCAGATGGAATCTGGGTTAAGCAAGAATTAATTTTGGGGGATTGGTCCATTTCAAGTATTTCATCACTTGCATTGTTGGTCTTAGGAGTAGTCTTAATCTTAGAAATCTCTCTTAAACCCTTATATTTTGTTATTTCTTTTATTATCTGGGTTAGATCTAGGATTTAAAGTATCACCATATTGCAAAATCTTATAAGTTTGAAGATTCAACATTTGTTTGTAAGGCCCCTTGTGATTACTAGAATTTTCATATTTATCATTGAGTTGTTTTTGCATTGTAAAGACTTGACATTAGAGAACTTTGGGTTGTTTCTTGAGGCTTGTTGATAGAGACTAACCTTTCAAGAGAGATAAGATATTTGTATCTTGTCTGAATTGTTGTTGTGCAAAAAACACCATCAACAGAGCATGTGACATCCTAAGGAGAGAAAGGAGAGGCAGAGATGTTGTGGCATTCAATACATGATGATATGTATTTGTGGTATGTTGTCACACATGTGAGGGACAACACATAAGAACCACAACATTAAGAAGTAGATAGAGATGAAGAAATCAAGAGACAGGGGGATCTGAGAATTTGGGGTATAATATGGTATATGTATGAATGGTCATCAATTCCCAAAGTTCTTAGAAAATGAAGAAAATCACATGAAGATAAAGTGAAAATAAAAATTGATTCAACATGGAAGGCCTAAATACCCCCAACACTTTGCATCATCCCCAACATCAAAAAGTAATTTTATGACATATAGAAGAATGATTATACAAACAAAAGAAGTGCATGACAAATTTTTCATGCCTATATCTAAGTACCTACAAGGGTAGCAAGGGTCCTCCAAGAATTATCACAAACACAAAATGGCAAGCACAAGGGAACACAAACAAACAAAAAAATCTAATCTATAGATGTAGAAGAGGCACCACCCTAGTCCTCATCGACCAACAAGTCATCCTCCTCCCAATCTAGATCATTGTAAGAGGAGGGTGGATGGATCTGCAAGGGTGGGATAGCAAGGGAAGTTCCCTCTGACTCACCTACAACAAGGTCCAAGGAAGAAGGCCCCTCAAGTTCTTCTTCACTGAGCTCTTGTGAAGCGAAATTCATCGATTTTGCAAAAATCAATGAAAAAGTTGGGATATCATCCACTGAATTGAACATGCACTTTCCAGGAATGCCTTACTGCAACTGGACGAGAGAAAGGTGAGGCACCTAAGATTCATTGCCAACCTCATCAAAAGGAGTAATTACAAACTTTGGGAACGCGAGGGCCACCTCCATTACAAGGATGGCGCAAGCCAAGTTAGAACTAGCTTTCGAAGAAGGTGAACCCTTCTTCCAACCTCCACCCATGGTGAGGTCATCCTCCCACTTGTGCTTCAATAGAGGATTTTGAATCCCTACATAAGAAGTAGAAGTGGAGGAGAAATTATAGGCAATCACAAAAAACATGACCTTTGTGTGAGGCATGTCAATGGGTTGCGAGAAAGGAAGGATGTCCAAGAGGGAGATTAGAAGAGGAGGCTCCACGAGGGAGAAATGAAAATTTTCACCCTTTTGGGGTGAGAATCATCGAGACCTACCAGAGGAGCTAAAAGAAAGACAAAGGTGATGGGAATTAAGGAAGAAACAACAAGAGAAAGCGAAACAACAAAAAAGGATGTAGAGAGAGACGCAATTGGTTCATCCTCTATCTTTTGCAAGGTAGTGTGCTCTATTGCGAAAGCCTTTCATTTGTGCTTTCACTCACGTGCAAGTTGGTTACATCGACTATGGGAACTAGAAGACGTGGGCTAAGAAGAGACCGAAGGCTTTTGCTCAACTACGGGAGCATCCTTCACAACCATTTTTGGTGGAAGGATGGTCTCCTAAGTAGGAGTAGGAGGAGGCACAAGAGCATAAATAATCACAGGAGGAGAAATAGGCATAGGTGTCTCGATAGTGGGCCTCTTCCCATTCACTACCCTAAGGATAGGTTGAAGAACAATAAAAGGCCACGAAGGCCAAGAAGCTGGAACAACCCCATAAGAAGACTTCCCCTTGCCATAAACAGTAGGTTGGGGAACAATGGGTAGCATAGGAATCTCAAAAATTTGGAGCTTCACTTTTCACCATGCGGGCACCATTGCACTTCTTATGCGAGGCACATGAGCGAGAGTCAAAAATGTTGCATTAGGACATGAAGCAAAAGAATATGGAACAAAAAATATAAAAGAAGGCTTTGGAGTGCGAGCAAGCTTCCCCTTTCCCTCGGACAGGTAGAAGAGGTAGCTTGCTACTATGCTATCATAGAGGATTTTATGGAAATATCATAGGGAGACATTGGATAGCTAATGTTTGGTGTTTATCCCCTAGTCTTATATTTAACATAAGCCTTATATAAAAAATCTCCCCTAAGAGGGAGAGGTCTGACCAAGGAAAGCCAAAAGTGATCCAGTGAGAAGCCCCCACACGATACTAGCGGTTTTATAGCCAATGTCATGCACCACATGCATAGTGTCTTCATGGGGGAACTTTAAACATTTATGGACTATAGAGGCAATTTTTATCATAGAGGTTAGCCATGGAATGCCTAGCCTGAATCGAAACAGGTCAGACTCTAGGATCACAACAAAGGACACATCAACAACCTTGGGCCCTACCAAGACTGATAAAGAAATGGCACCCATAAGGGTAATACAGAGTCCATCGTGGGTATGAAGAGTGGTTTGTGACTCTTTGTATCTCTCCTTATGTAAACTATTTATAAAAAAAGTTCCCTTCATTCATTTACCTAACTCATCGAATCAACCAAGGTGCCAGTTACGACGTTGAAATTAATCTGGGAAAGAATGTATAACGAGGAAGGCTCCTTATTTATTGGCTCATCATGTGAGGTGAAAGTTATATTAGGTATTGCGCTCACATTTTCAGAATGAGGGATATGCATGAATGAGACTATGTTCACGTACTCAGATGAAATTAGCTTAGAAGATGTAGAAGATTGTGTTTAGTAGACAGTGACCTACCTAGATTGTGTTTCTAAATATCCAAGAGTCTTTCTAACTACATATCTATGGGTCGTAGATTGGGTTGCAAAGCTACACACTATGTGACACACAAGTCTATAATGTACCTAGGAAACGAGAGAAAGATTCTCAATACCAAGAAACGAAAAACAAGGACATTCATGTCAAGTTCAGCAAAAGTGTAGAGATGGGGGATTCATCGCCCCCAAGGCTCTAGGTCATAAGAGAGCCTCAAGGAACGAACTGCTCTAAACTACCTCATATTGATCAATAGGTAAAGAAAGAAGAAATAGGTTGAAAATGAAGGGAAAATAGGACATTGTCTCCCTTCTGCTAATGATAGGTGTTTTCAAAAACCAGGAGAGAAAACTATAAGGGTCTCGGATTGTGAATTAGACAACTCTCTGTTTGAGGATGGAAGCACAAGAAATAGGCTTCAATATGTTGCATTGGAGTCTCAGGGATGTGAACTGGCATCCTATACAAATAGAGGTTCAGATGACAATCAAAAACACTCAAGGTCTACTTACAACCCAGATATTAGAGTTTTGCAGTTTAACAGTTTAATAGGAAAATGTAGAAATAAGTAGTACAACAAGAAGAATAGTATAAAGTTATTCTAATGATGAAATGACAAAGAAAGAGATAACTCACATACGGTCTAGTTCTCTAACTATATCTCCAAGCAGATGAACCTACACCTACACACATAAACAAGAAGGGTGGGGTTGTGTTTTGAGGTCTGCCTCAGTTAGACCCCTATTTCGGTGTTCCCACCTCCATGGAAAACCAATATACAATGATATGGAGAAAAATGATAAAGGAGAGAATAGAAATGACACAAGAAGTAGAGAGAAATGGCAACTTGAATGCTACTATACAAGACGATAGATGCAAATAAATGAAAAGACACAATGTTACCTTCCCTGCTATAAGCACTCAAGCCCGATAGAGGAAGGATGTGAATGGCAGCACCATGCCAAGGAGGTAGAGCTTCACAAACTTGTATTGAAAATGGTGTTGAAGCAAAGAGATGTTGTAGAGACCAAGTAGAAAGCTGGTAGCAGCAATATAGAGTGAGAGTGAAGTAAGAATTTTTGCAAGAATGAGACAATTAGCTTGAGAGAGTGAAGGAATATGCTAGAGAATGTAAGAGAGTGATAGAATGAAGGTTGAATGGATAAAATGGAAGCAAAGATTCAGTTTTCTTCAATCAAGAGTTAGTAGGAGATGTTACCTTTGAAATCAATTAGGAAGTGTAATGTTTTTTGTGAATTCCAAGCGTAGGAATCTACCAAGACGATAACACAATGCATAGACGTCCATGCAGTGTGCATGCATCCTCAACAAAAATTCCTCCACCAACACAAAATGTTAAGGACATGTGGAGAAATCAAGATGAAGGCAGTGGGTTTTACATCATCAGACTTATAAAGCTAAAATGAGGGTAAATTAATGGGAAATTTTCCTAGGTGAAAATTTACGTGATTACACTCCCTAAGTATCACTTAAGGGGGGTGTTAGTGTGAAAAGTGTCTTTATGCATCTAGTTATCTTTTATCTAGTTCCTACACCTAGTAGCACTAGCTTAAGTTCACTTAGTGGTTTAGTTGCCTCACCTCATAAACACTTGACACATGCCTTCACACTTGTCGCAAGTGTTCTACATGTGCCACACCATTTGGAGGGTTAGTTAGCCTTTTTGTTTCACCTTCCTACCTCTTCCTTGTTCTATATAGACAGGGAGTGGTCATTTTATCTACACACATTCTGCGATAATTATTTATGTTTTGCATTGTGATTGATTCATTTCATTGTAGTTTAAATATTGCATTCATTACTTACCGCTCCAAAAAAATTATCTTGCAAGTTTAATTTTAACATTAAGTGGCATTGAAATTTGGTAAATTATCTATTGTGACTACAGTTGAAGCAATGTGATCAAATGTGTGAGTAATCCTCAAATTAATCATTAACATTCTAGTTAATTTTGGTTGGATGTATTACAAGATACATTTGAATATTCTAAAATTGATAAGCTTATGATTGTGCTAACTTAAGGAGAGGTGAAATGTTTAACTAGTCTGCAAAGCAACTAGAAGATCAAGGTAAAATTGATGAATTGGTCAATTGTTATTAAAATGGATGCAAGGGACACCAAATGTGCAAGTAAACTCCAAAGTACAAGAAAAAACATTGGGATCAATTATTCTTTAAGTAGAACTAAGACAATTGAGAAATGTTAAAATAATTTGATGAGAGTTTATTCTTGGAATTGAAGAATGCAAAGGTCACAGGTGTGGATGTACATATGAAATAAGTTGATATTCAAAAAATTAAAGTTAGAATTTTCCATTGCAATTGTCAAGAAATAGTAGCTATGGAAGAATTAAAATGTTAGCAAGTGAAAATAATTATGAAGGTTATCAAATTAAAAAAATTGAGGATTTGAGTGCACTAGGGAGTCATGTGCAATTGATGATTTGAGAGTGCACTAGGGATTTGTTCAATTGAGGATTTGAATGTGTTCTAGGTAGTTGTTACACCAAGGACTTTTTCCAATTTGACTTGTATTGTCTTTGCTAAGGTATTCACTTCAATTAGTTTCTATTGTAATTCTTTTGAATCATCCTTTATTATCATAATTATGTGTTCTTTCATATAACTTGTTTCAATTCATTCAATTTCACCTTTCTTTGTTTATTTACATTGCTTGTAGATGTAGAGGCAACCATTGTTATCATTTTCTCTAAATTAGTGCTCTTGTTTGCTTTCCTCCTTGCTTTCTCATTTTCTAAGCTTGCTTGTAACTTTTCTATTTGATTTTGCAACCAATTTTTCTTTGCCCAACTTTAGCAATGTTGTACAAACCACGTCGTTGATTTTTTTGATACATTATTTCATTACAAATTTTCATTCCATTGAAAGCCACTAGAATAGTTCTTACTTCATACTTAGAGCAATGCATCTAATCTTCAAGTTTATTTTCAAGTCACTAAAATCCACTTTAATGTTTCTTACTTCATAATTAAATCAAAGAATCTAATCCTTTAGTTTATTTTCATTCCACTAAAATCCACTTGAATGTTTCTTACTTCATACTTAAAACAATGCATCTAATCCTCTAGTTTATTTTCATTCCACTAAAATCCACTTGAATGTTTCTTACTTCATACTTACAACAATGCATCTAATCCTCTAGTTTGTTTTGAACTTTGGGCACAACAAAAATGTACTTTATGGTTTTTGTATCTAGACCAAATATAGGAAATTCCTTGGTTCTTACAAGATTTGAAGTTATAACTATGCTCTCTAGCACTTGTTTCTTGTGTCATTTATGTTTTTCTTCTTTATTGTTAAATTTAGCTTTGTAATTAAAACTTAGATTGTTGACACAATTTAATGCTTGAATGAAAAAGGGATAGTTGTAATGGTGGGGGTATTTATAATTGCTTGAGGGTGAGGGCTAGTCATTCTTGTCCCAATCACATTAACAATATGAGGGGTGCATATTTAAAATAATTCATTTGAGGTGGGAGTGGAGATAGTTTAAATTTCCATAATCTTTTGCCTCTTCTCATTACCTTGTTTAGTGAGATTCATTATAGTATTTGTTTCTATTGACCTCTTTTAATTTTTTTACTGTACCACATTTTGGCCACTAATAGTACATATATTGTCACCATAGTGGCACTAGATTCTCCACCATCTCCTTTATGAATTGAATCTTAAACAACTAAAGAACCTTGTGGTATCGGTTGTGATTATATCTCACAAAAAGGATTTAAAACTAGAACAAATTTAATTGTGTTGGAGTAATTAGGACATCACTTGATAATTAATTAATCATTAATTAATTATTAAGTCCCTTATTGCTTTATTCACTTAAGCTAAACTTAGGAGTGTTTTTTTATTTATTAGATTGGACTAAATATATGTCAATTTGTCTCATTGCATGAGATTAGGAAACTTGTCACAATCTAATCAAATCCTCATCAAGAGTTTATTTTTATATGTTTTTATAAGCATTGACCATGCATTGTAATGGTAATCCATGTAATGTATTTTATTCAATTCAATTAAAATTACAAGTTAATCTCACTATCAGATGTGTGTGTGTGATACTTTTGTGGATTCAATCATTTCTCTCTTGGTTGCATAACAAATCAATTGCTTTCACTCAATGTAGGTCAAAATATCCATTGTTGGGCGTCGTGATTTTGTTCGTCGAGTTTTTTAGAAATTCCCCAAGAATCTTAGAGGATTCCAAGATTTTTTCATCCAGAGTTGGGAGAGCATCGGTCCATTTGGAAGCTCGTTTTGATGTCACTTTTCCTCTTATGGTTATTAAGTATTAGCAATGAGTTTAATATAACAAATATTAGAATTAATATAATTTATAATATGCAATGTTATCAAAATAAATGTGAATAATTAATGTAAAATACAAACATGTGAGAATTAAATAATTTTAACATAATAAATGGAATAACACCTCCACATAGATCAATCATATTAACACCAAAATCATATAAGACCATTTTCCCAATATTGTCGAATCAATGGTCTTCAATACTTATATGAAAATCATAGACAAGTTGCTATCTGATGCTCAAAGGAATGGTTATAGGTCCAAGCTTTTCATGGCATAAACACCCCTAGAGGAAATTGATTCTTACATAGAACCCAACCTGCCTTCATGGCATAAACACATCCATGGCCAAGACACTCCTAGGGGTACGTTGTACCTCGAGTTGGACACACCCCTGTGTGCCCCTTCTCCAAATGTTTCAATTCCCACCCATGACCCTAACTTTCACTACTTTATGCCCTTTTAATTTTTCTTTCCTCTTTCTCTTCTCTCCTTGAATGTTCTCCATCCATGAATGTTCTCCCATGCCTTTCCAAGTCTCACATAAATGCTTATATAAGCCTTAAAGGGTGGTTTCCAAACCTTCACACCCATTCATTAAGACTAACTTTTAATTATTAAATAATTATTATTCTTCCACTTTTTAAAGAGTGTTTATACATATTCTTGGGGAAAAAGTCACATAACATTTCTCCCCCTATAAACTAACTATTGCCCTTAGTAGCACAAGATGTATCTGCATCACAACTTAAACAAACACATGATCAATACTTGAAGATACTAACATTGAATATTTGTATTCTTCATAATATATCTATTTTATTCTTTACTTTATCTACATTATTTGTTTCTTTTAATTCATAGATCATCCTTTTTAATTTTATTTTAAATTGATGAGTAATCTTAATAAAATCACTTTTCCAATCAAAATTATGATGAGACCTATACAGATGTTTTATGAAATATATCATGAATTCATAATTGAAAAGATAATTATAGTTTGTGTTTAACCTCCTATATTTCAAATTTTCCATTTTACTCGCTCATGTAACTCCTTCAATTATTAAAGTATTACAATGTGATCATACAATAATTACTATGCATATCTAATACTATGTGGTCAATCATGATTTATAAAAGTTTAACTTATATAATTAGAATATACTCTAAGATGATGATCATGCATTCTATACTACATGAGTATCCTCTTTTCCTACACATCAAATATAATTAAATTGACACATGTACAAAGTTATTGGGTTGATCAATTCCAATAACAAAGTGCAATAGAATAAAAAATTGTAATCTTTCTAGGTATCTTAATGTATAATTGTAAAGGGGTTGGGGCCCTAGCTCGGTTGGCTAAATCTTTCATGTTGCAGGAGGTTGGTCATGAGGTCTAGTCTCCCCCACCCCCGTGGTACCGGAGGGCGTGTCACGCCAGCGCCGCCGGTCACGTTAAAAAGTTTACCAGGCGCACTGCAGTTTATATGGGGTCGTGCTACCCGATTCCTGCAATCTAAAAAATAAAAAATAAAAAATAAAAATGTATAATTGTAAAATTACACCCCTTGCAATTTCACATGCATTCTTGTATCCGCTTTAGTATCTACTCCCTTAACATCTTGTGTAGGCTCATTTCAGCCCCTGCATCAGCCTTTTTCCCTCTCAAGATGCTCCAACACCCCTTTTCAGCATCTACCCTTGCATGTCAGCTTTGTTGGCAACACAAGGGAAGACAACTGAGAGGGGGGGTGAATCATTTGTCACAGAATTTCAAACTTATTCAACTTATTAACCTTATCCTTAGATTTGATCAATAACCATGAAAGCATAAATCAACAACACATCATAAACACACATAACACCAATATTTTTTACATGGAAACCCTATTAGGGGAAAAAACATAGTGGAGGTCAATCCACAAGATTATACCCTGTTAAAAGTATAAAGAAATATGAATGGGAAATGCACATGTATTCAGGCGCACTGCCTAGAGCTCACTGCTCAATTACAAAAGGAAGACTCACTGCCTTACAAAAGATTTGGATTACATCCACAAGATTTGAACTGAGAAAATAGCATCTGCTAATGCCTGATTACAATTTCGGTTAAGCACATGAACACTTCTTCACTCTTCTTCACTCTTCTTCACACTCTTATATGCCTTCAAAAGATTTAGAACATTATTCACACACACCATGCATTCAAATCATATAATCAATCACTTATATATATCCACAACAAGAAATTACATCACTACATGTCAGCCTTAATAAAATAATAAAATGAATACAAACTGTCGGCCCAAAACATTAAATATTATTAATGCGAATCAACCAAGGTCAGCCACAACATAGTGAAGACCCAAAATAAAATTCTCAAACACAAACCACCTTAAAAAATTATTCTCGAAGATCCACAATACGCTACAACACCCTATTGGCCAAGAACATGAAAAACATGAAACATAAGAGAAAATATCCAATCTCAAGCACAACGATCAATACAGACGTGCAACACAGATAGAGCATAATCTAGAAACATCCACAAGCATCATGAATCACCAAAGAAGCATCCACAACAATTGAACTTGCTAGAATCACATCATCTTCATTCAGAAACACCAACTGAAGCAACAAAATGACTGTCAGAATACAATTCTTCATAACATGATCAAATCTTCACACGGATCTCTGGAACTTAACGTGGATAAACTAGATATACTCAAAAAGAAACCCTTTAATCCACAACTTTTGATCATCAACATACTAAACTAACCAACCGACTAAACTTCACTTCACCACTGACAACCTATAACTTATTTCATTGCAATTTTCTCAATATCCTCGACATATACAGCTTCGAAAACATTAATGCCAATAGTGTTGACATCAATGACAACCACATATCAGCAACACAACCACAACATTCAACAAGCTTTGCATCAAAATTTGTGCCTTTCTCGTTCGCATCGTTTTGTAGCGTGACGTGTCCGGACACTAGCGCGTCGCATAGACATCCATGTGCCACTCTAACATCCTAAGATATTTCAACACTCAAACAGTTGTCTCCAAGCATGTTTTCCACTTGTCCTCGCATTTTTTTGGTGGTAACGGCTCGAGTCGCCCTGTAACTGCCCAAGAAGCTTCTTGTCCTTCCTTAAATGCTATCTTTTCACTTCATTTGCAACTCTTTTTTGCTTCTAGCTTCACTCTAGCTTCATCCCAACTTCTAGCTTCCTCTTCCACTTCTTGGCACCACCCTTTTCAGTACTCTCAAACTTTCACAAGCTCATTACAACAACACCCTTGGCTCTTGCAGCTTCATCTCCCTCATCTCATACTTGTGAGCATCTTGGGATTCCACATCTTCTTTCTATGTCATCTCTACTTTGTGATACGGGTTCTCCTCCTTGAGCAGAGATTGCTTTTATCACCTCTTTTGTGATACGGGTTCTCCTCCTCGAGTGGGGATTGCTTTTATCACTCATTCTTTGTGGTGTGGGTTCTACTCCTAAAGCAGGTTTTGCTTTCACCACATGCTTTTTCCATTTCAGTTACACTCTTTCTTTCTATCTAGTTTTTTGTGGAGGTGGGAACACCAAAACGGGGGTTTGACTGAGGCAGACCCCTATATAGCTCCAACAATTTCTCTAGCTATTACACATGTAGGTTTTGAAGACATTCATTTTACTAGAGGCTTCATCACTTGCGTGGTTGTGACCATTTCCTTTCTTCTCCTTATCTCTATCATTTCTACTTCACTTCAGTTCTATCACTTTATGTTACTTTCCTATATTCTAGAAGCCCTTAGCAATTAGAATAGAAGTGGTCACTTTTTCATTTCCTATGATAATCTCACTTTCTAGTTTGTACGAGATGCCAATGCATCTCAAGGATGCCAGTGTGCCATGTTTTCATATGTATTCCGCATTGTTGTCCTTTGTCCGAGAGCTTGTCAATTTATCTAGAAAATCTATGTGATTTACTCTTTTCGATTCTAAAACTTTCACATTGTTCCTTGAGGTAGTTTAGGGTAGTTTTCCCTGTGAGGCTCTTTGAATGAAGAGAACTCGTGAGTAGTGAATCCCCCTTCACTACACTTAACAATGATAGAAAACTATTAACATGCATTGAACACTTTATAGAACTCCTAAATTATATAGGTTTACACTAATATGTAAAAAAAATTGGCATCTCCCCATGTGTGACACTAATTATAGAACTCCTAAATTATTTTTGTTCAAATTTCAAATCAAAAAAATTCAGAGGTTGCCTCTCCCCCTGTAAAAAAATTGGCATGTCCCCATGTGTGACACTAAGATAGTTTTCATATCTAAAAAAGTATTCTTTATTCCACCTTATTCATTTAAAAAACATCATATTTTTCCAAGTTTTAAGAGGTGAAGATGGTCCTAGAACTTGTGGGTTATGGGCCCACAATGCAAATTAAAATAGACTTATGTAAAGAATATAGCTATCAAAAAATGACTATTCTATAAATGCAAAAAGTGTGGACAAGAGTCAAAGAGGCTTAATAACTATGGAATTTGAGCACTAATATCTAAATTTGTAAAGACACACAAATGATTAAGTGGGAAAAGCTATATTAAGATACTGCATGACAATTAGATTATATGAATTTGAAGACTTGCTTGTCATTAAACATTATATAGGAACATCTTACATTCTTGTGATAACAATGTGTATACACATGTTTATATGAGGAAAGAGTGGGTAGAATACCACAAACCTCTTAAGGGAAAGACTTAGGCTTTAATTATCATTCCCATAATTAATTCTAAAGTGAACTACTACATTATTTATCTTATGAAGAGATTTTTTAAAGAAGGGGGAAATGAGTGAAGTAGGATTTTATAACTATTTCACAACTTCTATGTTGAAATATGAGCCATGATATTAATATTATAAGGTTCACAATATTTAATACTAAGCTAGATGTTGAAAGTATTTTTTTATTCTTAAAATGTCATGTTCAACCTATTTAAATTCATAAACTCCGTGACATGATAGATCACAACATGGTATGGTGCCATGAAAATAATCAAAATTGCTGAAAATATCTTGATGATAGATTCAATGATATGTTTGCACAGCAAAAAAATAGTGGAGATTGCCTTAAAATGGTGTAATAGTATGACTAAACAAGATCATGCATTTAGGTGAGGGTCTTCTCTCTTAGTGATCCTATCAAAACATTATTTAAAATTTTACATTAATAAATTTTCTAATATAATCTTAATGATTTTGTCAATTATGTTGATTTGACTGGCCTTAATCTACCAGCTATGACTTACTGATGACATAGGCATTGCTAGTATCCAACTATTTCTTAAGGATTTTTGGGCTTCTAAAGTTGGTATGAAATTCCCTGTCGATTGTCCTATGGAGGTATTTCCAGATAAAACATTTGATATGGATAAGTTGGCAGAGATTCATGCCAATCCTATTTTTTCTTTCACACTATTTTTTTGGTCGACAAGTACTATAAAATGCAGTACATCAAGAAACCTCAAAATATTGTAAAGAAAACTATTAATGTGATAGTCTAAATAGAATTTGAAGCAAAAAATATGTTGAAAGCTTTATGTTTGGTTTCATTGTTATTAATCATATGGCCATGGGTTGCAGAGGTGCAACTAGATATTAATCGAAAAAGATGAAGGTTTCTCATACAAAATGCCAACATCTCTACCTTGCACATGATCTTCAGACAATTCAAGTACATTATTGTAGGATCTTCATTTGCAAAGAATGATTTTTTTTTGTTTACAATCACACGACTTTTACCTTCTATTTCTATGAAAACTATTATTTATAAATGAAATGACCTCCTTTAATGCATGCACCCTTTGTTTCCTTGCCCTCACGGCTCTCCCAAAAACTAGTGGCAAGATTTATGACCTTCCACAATCTCTTGAGCGATAAATTTTGATCTTAATTTCCTTATAAAAGAAATAAGGTTCAAATATTTTAGGTTTGACGAAATTAATCATTTTTGGACAACAAAAATATTATGTCCCCAAGAAGAAGAAGACAAAAATGAACAAACATATATATCCTTTGTAGAGAAAACAAATTGAAAGAAGCATTTTGTATCTTACAAATATTTGTATATGTGGATTGTAGTATCTATGATAGTGTGTTTATGGTGTATGGGAATCTCAAGCACTATGGAATGCATCATCAATTTAGAGATGGAAATAAATGTGAAAGAAAGAAAACTATTAAAAACCCAAGAAAGAGAAGAAAGGTACCATAAGAGGGAAATAGAAAGAAGAGAGAAAGAACAAGCAAGAAAAATGGAAGAGGAAATCCTAAAGAAATAAGTGGAGCGCACCAAGAAGGGCGTTGTTGAGAGCGTCAATGTGGGTACATATAAGAATAGGAAAGGAAGAGGGAAAGAACCAAAAGCCAAATATACTGCAAAATAATAGAGGGAAAAAGTGGTGGAACCTAACCCTAAGGATTTGTTAACTAAACATAAGATAAGTTCACTCACCAATGGAAAGGCAGAGTCACAAATGAAAAGGTACAAAGAACAGATGTCACCCTCAGACCCGGATTCACCCCTTAGGCCAAATATAACACATATAGAGACAGATGAAGAGATAGAAGGTAGAAAACCCAAATTGTGGACAACATATACGGTAAATTGGGACATCATAGAAGGTAACAACCAATCCATTGAGTGGAGGATCATGGAAGAACAAAACAACTGCAAAAGGATAGAAAGTGATACCAAATCCAACTCCATATTCAACAATCAAGAAAATGGTACTACAAGTATGGAAGAAGGCTCATCAAAAGAAGGCATGACACAATGAGAAAAATTTCAGTCTTTGAAAGGGACACTAACAATGTTGCAGAACTTTTTTTCCTATTAGAAACCATATGGAAAAGTCAGAATGAAAAAAGAGAAAGTATTTTTTTTTTATTTCATCAATTCTTTAAGAGAAGAACCACTAAAATGGTATCGAAAAGCATACCCCCAAAACAATAAATCACAGGATGAAGTAAAACAAGCCTTCCTAGAAAAATTTGACAGCCTGAAACTCCCAACGAAGGGAGTAAGCAAGCTAAGAGAATTATCTTAGCAGGATGATGAGTCCATCTTATAGTTTGACAAAAGGTTCAAGGAAGTGGTCAAGTGGTTAGATGAACCACTAAATGAAAAACAAAAAAGAGAACGATTCCTTTATGCCATAACTGTAGAACTCATAATGGCCCTAGATGGTAGAAAATTTAGCTCATATTTGAAATTGGTCACTTTAGCATGCTAGATAGCAGGTCAATCTTGGAGAAGGATAGAGAAGGAAAAAGAGAACAACAAAATGGAAAGATTATGGTTAGAATGGACCAGTTACAATTAAGATAGGAGCTTATGAAGCAATAAATCAGTTTGTAGAGGCCTACTATATGATGTTCCTATTGCGATGGAGAAGGCAACATCCGGAATGAATGTCTGATGGAGATAGGAGAAAAGAAGACAAATGCGCTAAGGGTAGACCTCCACACCATGAGAAAACCCACTTCTCTATATTGTGGCATTTGCAAAGAGTGGGATAGCCATGAAATAGTAGAATTATGATCACACAAATTTTGGGTGAAAGAGGAACCCAACTATGATAGGGAGATGGCATACGTGAAGGGGCTGGCGGAAGGGCCATTACATGCTGGTGCAAGAGCACCAAAGCTATCATTTGCACAATTGAACATTTGATGGTTAGTAGGTTGAGTCTAGGATGTTATGGGGTAATTTGAGTCTACTTACATTAAATAAAGTCTATGGAGACCATTTACTATGTAATTGGGTGATAGGTGAGTCATTTGTGGTAGTGTGTCAAAAAGTTTTGAAAATGTAAAATGTTGTCATAGCAAAATTGAAAAAATGCAACTTTTAGGAACGTGAAGGGTCATAGGAATTTGAAAAGTAGGTATAGGAATTGGGTGGTTAGAACCTGAAGGGAATAAGTATAAAAATACTTAAAAAGGCTTGAGAATTGGTTGAAGAAGATTGTATTGAAATCATTCATATAAAATACAATATTTTTCTACAATTTTATTGTTAATTTGCACTTTCTTGAAGTTGTACGGCCCATACAGTCTTTGTTATGCTTTGAAACTTCTTTTACTATATAGGGGCATGAACTAGATCTCATTTGAATCTGGTTTAAGATTCTAACATTTAGATTTTAGTGAGATTTCTTCAATTTTTTGGAGCCACTTGTAAAAGGCCAATGAAAGCTTTGTTTGGAGTTTAAATAATGTTTTAGTCATTCCACGTACTATCATGGCTTGTATCTTGGTGGAATTACTTTTCATATGATAGGTTATGTTTCCTCATGGTTTTGTAGGCAGAGGAGTCAAGTTATTTGATTTGGGGTGATGCCCTAGGGCAGAACAATGAGTTTCCCTTGTGAAAAAGGGGTGTTAAAGAAGGGTTTTGATGAAATGTTGAAGGAACCTTCTATGTAAAGGTTGTTTGAGTTTTTTCAAGGTATTTATGAAGTGGTGGATGCATTTTTTGAGTTAGGTTAGCCCGGGTGATAGGATTTTGAATAAACCCTTGTCATTTTGCATGTAAAGTGAGGGTTTGGTGGTTCAGTATCATAGCGCTCATGGAACTGATGAATGATGGTGGATTTTGAGGTTTTTTATCACAAATAAGGTCTATCAATTGAGTCTTGGTGATAACTAGGTGTTTTGGAGATACCTCCTTTGTAAAAGAGGGCTATTTGGTGGCCTAAAAATAGGGGCAGTCTATTGGTTTTCAACATTGTCTCAAAGAAACCTTATAGGATCTTTTGGTATGATGTGTTAGGTCTAGAAGAGGATATCAAAAGGTTTATTTTAGGTCTTTGTATGACCTTCTCTAAAATATATTGAGAAAAGTAGTTTTGGAGGGCTACAAGCCTCTAGGTGTGTGTTCAAGAAAGGTTGAGTGGATAGTGTTGTAAGGGTGGGTTTCTTGTAAAAGTCAGATCAATTTGAGTTGGTTTGGGCGTCATCACCACCTAGGTTTCTATCACATGCCTAGGACCACGGATATAGGGTCCCACCATGGCAAAACCTGAGAACAATTAACACCATCCTAGGTCCAAGAGCCTATAGTGGTAATAGCCCATACCAGGGAGGAAGTGGTCATGGACACAGACAAGGAAGAAGAGTTGATACCACCTATTTTAACTATGGTAAGCCAAGACACTTTTCCATGGATGTTGAGGGGAGAAGATAAAGCAATGTGTATTTTGCAGTGAAGAAGATCATGATGCATTTAATTGTGAAATAGTGCTCCAACATTATCAAAATGCACAATCATAGGGTCAAAAGGATAAGCAACAAGATTCAAACACCACAAGAGGGGCTCAACTCCTTTGCAAAACCCCTAAAGACCTAGAAGAAAGAACTAAACTATGCCAACAAATAAGAAAGGATAAATGATATATAACAAAAGAAGATAACACCAAGGAAGAACACTTTCGAGAGGATAGACCCAAGAAAAAGGGTGAATTCACAATAGTAACCTAACAAGGCACGGATATTGGGAAAAAAATGTGGAAACCATGGAAGAAGAGGAGAGATTTGAGGAAGAAGGGATATTCTGCCCCACAAAGGAACGAAATGATCAAATAGTTGAACATACTAGAAGAATTCTTGAACAAGAAAAAGAAAGAGAGGAGGAACAAAGAAACTACTTTACGTAACAAGAAGTAAAAGCTCTTAAACAATTTGAAAAATTAGTAGGATAGCATGACTTGATCACCAAACTAAGGAAATTTAGTAAGTATTGGAACAAGAGAAACATACCACAAGTCAGAACTGTGGGAAAAATTTGGAAAATGAGACCTATCATGATCGAACTCCAGATTCACCAAGGAAGAACACTTCTGAGAGGATAGACCCAAGAAAAAGGGTAAATTCACAATAGTAACCCGACAAGGCATAGATACTGGGAAAACAAATGTGCCAACCACAAAAAAAGAGAGCTTTGAGGAAGAAGGGACATTCTGCCCCACAAAGGAAAAACATGATCAAATAGTTGAACATACTAGAAGAATTCTCAAACAAGAGCAAGAAAGAGAGGAGGAAAAAAGCAACTACTTTACATAACAAGAAGTAAAAGCTCTTAAACAATTTGCAAAATTAGTAGGATAGCATGACCTGATCACCAAACTAAGGCAATTTAGTAAGTATTGGAACAAGAGAAACATACCGCAAGTCAAAACTATGGGAAAACATTGGAAAATGATACCTATCATAATCAAACTCTAGATTCACCAAGGAAGAACACTTCTAAGATGATAGACCCAAGGAAAATGGTAAAGTCGTGATAGTAACCCGACAAGGCACATATACTGGGAAAACAAATGTAGCAACCACAAAAGAAGAGGAGAGCTTTGAGGAAGAAGGCACATTTTGTACCACAAAGGAACATGATCAAATAGTTGAGCATACTAGAAGAATTCTCGAACAAGAGCAAGAAAGAGAGGAAGAACAAAGCAACTACTTTATGGAACAAGAACGAAAAGCTCTTAAACAATTTGCAAAATTAGTAGGATGGCATGACTTGATCACCAAACTAAGTAAATTTTGTAAGTATCAAAACAAGAGAAACATACCACAAGTCAAAATTGTGGGAAAACATTAGAAAATGAGACCTATCATGATCGAACTCTAGATTCACCAAAAGAAGATCCTAAAAGTAATGGTCGATCTAGGCTCAAATGTGAATCTAATCCCAAAAATAATATGGGAATTTCTGAGTAGACTAGCATTATAACCAACTCCCTACAACATTAGTTTTGTGGATGGTACCAGAATGAAAGCAATGGGTACCTGGGGAAGTGTGGAAGTTAATGTAAATGGGGTGAAACAATCCGTAGACTATGAGGCAATCACTACAAAGGAGACATTTAACTCATTTGATGCATTATTAGGGCTAAGATGGTTTGTTGATACCTAAGGAATCATAGATACCCGAAAGGAGGAAATATCCTTCTTAGATGATAAAAGAGTGGTCAATATACCCCTAGGGAAGAAGCACAAAGGACCTTATATAGAAGAGGTAAATACAAAAGAGTACGAGGATAATGACCAAACAATAAACGCCATAACCATACCAGTCGATGAAACTCAGGAAGAACCTAATTTAGAGGGAGAACTAGAAGTAGAAGACACTAAAGGCATTACTAATAGCAAAGTGGTGTTAGAAGCATGGATACAAGATAACCAAGAATTGTATTCTCAAATATTGTTTGGCTTCCAAAGAATAATCATGATAAGGAAAACCCAACCAGAACAAGGTAGTGTAGTGCAAGACATGTGTGATATCGCTAGGAAGGGAGAAAAGAGTAATAAAGGGGACTCTCGCATGATCTGTCATATTTCTCAGGAGAGCATTCAGGCTAACTTTCCCAAATATTTTGGAGTAGGTGAACTAATACCCTATATACCCCAAATTGAGAGAATCATCCCCAATGAAACAATTAGATTGGCCAGACTACTGCATACTCTTACCTACACTATCGCGTGCTAGTATAACACACACAAGCAAACCATAAAGAAATGGAACACATTTAATACATTGTTAAAGGCCAAATTTCTACCAGAGGTAGGAGATTACGATGTAATACATCCCTATGAAGATGACATTCCATCAAAAAAGCACCTAGACATACATAGATATTGCTAGGATAGAAACTATGAGTACAATGATCGATTATATAGTCAACTGCTCTACTAGAAATTGTTCTAGGTGGAAAGAACTTGGTATATTGATTAGGAGAGAATTGAAGAAATCGGAACATGGATAAAATTAGCCACAAACTTTATCCAAACCTTTTCACTTTTCAGTAACAACCCACATATACAAACTACACTCAAGAAAATAAAGGGAATTATCTTTAGCCCAATGGAAGAAGAGGAAACACCGGTACCACAACCCCATTCCACACCATAAAAGGAAGAAGAAACATATGAATAAAAGGATTGTACATAATAGGAGGTGTCCAGATTAGGAAAACACTGTTGTGCAGTGCAGGACGATGAGGAAGAATAAACACGGGATATAGAAATTGGTCAAGGGGAGAGAGAAATAGGAGAAACTACCACCCAAAAAAAAAATACTACAATGGACCAACTAAACTGAAAGAAACAAACATTGTGGCAGAAGGCGATCCTAAACTCACACATTCAGGAGATTATTGGGATGAAAAGGTGTTTGCACAAATGATTGAAACACTAACCAACTTCCAAGATCTATTTCCCCAGAGTTTTACTGAGATGAAAGGGATCAAAGAGGAAATGGGAGTTATGAAGATCCAACTCAAAGAAGGTTCCAAACTAGTCTAGAAGTTACCATATAGATTAAATCCTAACATGAAAAAGAAAGTAAAAATTGAAATAGAAAATATGTTGGTCGTTGGGATAATCAAACTGGTAGAAGATGTGGAATGGATAAGCCCAATGGTAGTACAAAACAAAAAGATTAGATAAATAAGGGTGTGTATCAAATTTTGAGAACTCAAAAAAGCATGCATACATGACCCATTTCCCACACCATTCACAAAGAAAATAATAGAATTGGTAGTTGAAAGGGAGATTTATTCATTCACAGATGGATTTTCCGAATACCAACAAGTGAAGATCAAGGAAGAGGATCAACCCAAAACAACTTTTTCTACCGAATGGGGATCATATATGTGCACAGTAATGCTATTTGGATTAAAGAATGCTTTGAATTTATTCAACCGAATAAGAGTATTACTTTCAAAGACTTTATTCATGATTTTCTTGAAGTCTACTTAGATGATTGGATAGTTTATGGCCTGGTGAAATACCATGTTCAAATTCTTCGAATGATGCTAAACCAGTGTAGAAGCATGCATATTTCACTAAACCTAAAGAAATGCTCATTTTTTATACCATATGGGACACTCCTAGGCCACATAATATGCAAAGAAGGACAAACCCAATGAAAGTATCCCTAATCATAAATCTGCCACCACCAAAGAACGCTCTAAAAGTCAAGACATTTTTAGGATACATGGGGTATCACAGGAAATTTGTCAAGGGTTATGTTGGAGTTGCAACCCCACTAGAAGACCTTCTAAAAAAGAAAACAAGATGAAGCATCAAATGAAACTAGGAATCCCAAAAGGCCTTTAATACTTTAAAGAAAAAAGTTGTAGAGGAACCAATCCTCATCTTTCTATATTGGAACAATCCCTTCCATGTTCATGTTGATGCCTCTAGAATAGAAATAGGGGTAGTGCTCACCCAACCAAAGGGGAATAAAGATTATCCTATAGCATTTTCTAGTAGGAAATTATCAACAGTAGAGAAGAATTACACCACCATTGAAAGAGAAGCACTAGCAATGGTATACGCCCTACAAAAGTATCATCATTATTTACCATCCACCCCTTTTACCTTCTTCATAGAACATGAACCCCTTAAATACCTACTCAACAAATTGGTATCTCATGGTTAGATATCTATATGGCTATTACTATTCCAAGAATCCAATTTTAAAATAATGGTAAAACCTAGAAAGAACAACCAAGGACTAGATTACCTATCACAGATTGAAACCAGTGAAGAACTAGATATATACTAAGAAGAGTTACCTAGTACACACTTGTTCTGCATTACAGTAGTACCAGATGAAATGCAAGAAAAAGGGGAACCTAAAACCTTAGGGTCCCACACTTTTCCCTAGTTTCATTAATAATGGGGAGATCTTGTGTATAGGGATTGAAATGAAAAGAAAGAACGGGGGTTTGATGGATTTGTACAAGGTATGTGATTGACTTACAACCTAATAAGTGAGTCAACCAGACCTTAACCAAATCTATAAATATCCTAATGATATGCAATGATCTAATTGTCCTAATGATGCAAACAACCACTTTAACACAAAAATAATAGATCCAAAATATCATAGAGAAAATCAGACAACAAAAATAGAAAGGGGAGGACACTGTGCATCTGTGGTACAAATTCAAGCTTAATTTTCAAGAATGTTTCCTCTTGGGGCACCACTTTCCTAGTAGGTCTTTTTTTTTTAATCTATTTTCATAGTCCTGTGATGTTGGATCTGCACTTCCATTTCTTGTCTGCAAACTTGTCGGATCACTGTTAGATATTTCCGAAATTGAGTTTTGTTAGTTGTCAAGGCCTAAGGTTTCAAATGAAACAATCAATAAAGTTTCTTCAAACTTCCTTTGATCTTCAAAATACTTGAAATCTACACATTCACAAAGAGAGGAAATCTTGTGCCATTTTAGGGGCTTGCCTTGGTCAAATCCTATGTTAGTGTTTCCCTTTCCACAATGGAAATGTCAATGATAAATGGATAAATGATAGAAAGGAATGATGAATTCACAAAGTGTTGTAACTCACCATCCTTCAATGGTTTCCTTGAAGTACTCAAGTCATACACATCACCTCAAGGTCTTGGATCTTGCTTGAATGCTTGAATTTATTTTGAGACCTACAACAAGTGTTAGCCTTCACAAAATAATGATAACATGAATAAACATGGACTCACATAATATTTGACATGATGTTGGATCTTGAATTGCCGCAATAAATCCTTTAATGGCTACTCTTGACTTGCTCTTGAATACTCTTTATTGGCGTTTCAATTTGCACCTCTGGAATGTGAATTAGAAATGGACAAGTATGCACAGATAAAATGCTCTTTGAATTAGGAGGGGAAGCTCCCTCTTTACTGATGTTGCTTAAAGAAAGTAAATTAAAACTTATTTTCCAATCTTTTGTTCAACTAAGAGCACAAGGTTATAAAACTCAAACGTCATAGCTGAGATTTTCTCTTTTGAATTTCAACTACGACTAAGCCTACTCTAATGATGTTTCTAACCACTCAAGTAAATGCAGAGCTTGAGAGATATAAATGAACAAGGAATGATTCTTTGACATAAATACTTAAATAAACTTTATTCCAACGCACATCTACTATACTTTCAATGCAAATTGAAATAGAGATCATATAAGCATAACACATGAAACAGAAACCTGAGATAGTAGATCAAAGCAAATGAGGCATAAGATTCATTTTCTCAAATTTCAAGTAACAAAGATTACACTTTTGGGACAACAGGATTGTAGCAAAATAAGCTTACAGCTTAGCGATAAACCAAAATACATTGATAGAAGACACAAGAACTGAACAATAACTTGCAACTAAAAGAGGCATAGAAGCTTGCTCTTACACTAAGTGAACTGAAATTGAACAACAACAACTTGTAGGCAAAATAGGCTCAACAATTAGCTATCACAATAACCGTTAAAGAAAAATGGGAAACTGCCCTTATTTATACACAAGCAAAGGAGTAGGGAACCTTAAAATCTCCTTCCTTTTATAACTAAGACTTGCCAACATGCAAGCTTTATTTTTTAAACTAAAATAAGATAAGCATCTAACAACCTATGAAAGCAAAAAAAAAAAAGGGAAAGTGTCAACTATTACATCTTGATTTATTTCTTCTACAAAGAATGGATAAGCATGAGACAAGAATAGAAAGAAAGTGCGAGATAAGAATGGAAAGAAAGCTAGGAGAAAGTTGATGCTTTAAATCTCAACCCTTCCCACCAAAAAGCTAGAAATTGTATCTCTATAAGGAGCATCAATACTATCTATATCAAAATTCCGCTTTACCAGGATCTCTTCACCTTCTACAATTGAACTTAGAATCTTTCACATCTTCGACTACTTTATCAAATCTTGATACTTTCGGCGGCTTTGCAACTAGAGTGATGACCTTTTATAAATATATCCTCTTGCTTTAGCATATCTTTCATAGCTTTTATGCTTTTGACACTTCCCCTAATTTTCAATGGAAGAGTATTGTACAACTCTTTTCCAATACTTGTCTTCTTGCTCATACCACACCTTTTTTACATTCTTCAACTGAGATGACGATGTTTTCAGACCAAGGTGGTATTGAAAAGTATTTTTCAATCATGTTTGGCTTGAGACTGCAAACTACTCTTCCATCTACTGCTTGAATTTCTTGTGTTGTGATGTTGTAATGCTTGATATAAGAAATTACAAACTCTATACTTTGCACTGAGACGAAAATTGATGTTGTTGCAAGTAATCCAGATTGAACAAGGTGTTTGATTGCAACACTATCTGCATCTTCCAAAGCATGCAAATTGAACATTGGTTTGACATGATGCAAGTCAATTTTAGCAATTTTAATGAAATCATGATATAGCACTTATTTGGTCTTGAATTCGATGGGAGAGTACTCCATACTAAAAAACTTGAAGATTGATTGTAAAATTGACTATGTTTGGAAAAGTTTTGCAAAAACCCTAAATTTAGCTTGCTGATTTTTCTTCTTCAAACGAGTAGATTTCTCACAAAAAAAATATGAGATATGGGTTTTGTAGAGAATCTCGTTGCAATAAGAGCCATATTGCTCATTTTTTAAAATTGTTGATGGCTGATTGCAAAACTGGAACCCTAATTTTTAATTTTTTTCTGAAAAAAGTTGAGAGTTGGGTTTTGTGCAGAATCACATTTGAGATGGACCTAGATGATCAGATTTTGAAAATTTTGAAGATTTCTTGGACATGCATGAGAAAATCAGGTTCTTGAAAAATATAAAAAATTTCAAAATTGTTGAGAATCTTGAACTGAGCTGACCCAGATTGCTGAAAATTGAAAAAGATGACCTCCTCCTTCTGAAAATATATGCCTTGGAAAAATAAAGCATGGAAAAAAGAGCCTTTGTGTAAGCTGATCAAGAAAATATGAAGAACTCTGAAAATCTCCAAGTTTTTCCCTCTGAATCTTGAATTGAATAAAATTTTAGGTTTCTTCTCTCTTGCCTTGGATGCCACCTGCAAAAATTGTGAAGAATGAATGCAAAGGAATCCTTTAAATAAGTTTTTAGGTTTGAAAATTGTTATATTTCCTAAATTTAGAATTGTGAAACCCTAAATCAAGTCCATCGAACTTGGACACTTTTTTTTTATATTGAAGGATGAAATTTTGAAAATTTTCTCTAAGGCGTGAAAGCATGGATGCCTTTCTTGGAAGTGTTAGCCATTTTCTTGAATTTTCCTAAATTTAGCTTGATTTTGACCTTAGTTTGACTTTGAATTCCAAGTGCTAGGTTGATGATGTCAACTAGCCAATTGATCCATTGTGGAGCCTGAGTGAATCTCACAAGATCATCCTAGAGGCTACTTTGGATAAAAACATCATCTTGACCTTAAAAATGTTGGGCACCCCTGACTGCCTGGGGCGCCCATGGCTTCTAGTGTTTTAGCCATTTTTTGACATTCTTCAACTATTGTGTTTTCCTTGATCTTCTGATGAATTCTTGTTTTTGGATGATCATGTGGTCCAATGAACTGATGGTTGGACTCATTGGATAGCCTGATGAATTCCGAGGGGAGTCTCTTGGGAGTGATATTTCCTGAAAGTTGAATTTTGGAGGTCAAAAGCTTGGGCACCCCTGGTTACCTGGGGCACCCAACTCTTCTAGAGTTAGAATATATTCTATGATTTTCATCTTGCACAATTTCATCACTCTGCTCCACCTTCAATATCTAATGACTACCAACTCTGATGAGCTTGCTGATGATTATGTTTGAGAGATTCTTCAAAACTAAAGAAAACATAATAGAGGCGTTAAACCCTAATTCATCCATTTGATGACCCAAAATCTTGGGCACCTATCTCCTTCTAGGGAACCCAAGATCTCCATCCTTAGCCAATTTTTTGGCTCTTTTTCAACCTTCAAACTTGAAACTTCATGTTATGCCCTTTGTTCGATCTGAATTGTTGGCAATTGACAAGCCTGATGATCTAGCTAAGATATTCAATGAAAAACTAGCAAAATTTTGAAGAGATTGGCTGATCTGGAAAACCCTAATTGTTGGATTTGAGCCTCCAAAACCTTAGGCACCCTTGGCTACTTGGGGCACCCAAGCTTACCAAACTTAGTTTATTTTCTAATTTTTCATGATTTGGATTTTGCCATTTTCCAAGACTTCTCCGTTCAATCTAAGATTCTCGTTGACTAACTAATCAAATGACTGTGTTGATGGATTCACTATGGAGCCTACTAAATTTTGAGTAGCATTGTCTAGGAGCACAAACCCTAATTCTGACATTTGGTGCCTTGAAAAGTTGGGCGCCCCTGACTACCTAGTGCGCCCATCTCCTCCAGAGATAGTTTTATTTTCAAAATTTTCATTTCTTCATTTGTCCCTCGTGTTTGTCGTTACCTTGACTATTGGAAAATGGAAAAGTTCTAAGGCATGAGCATCTAGGTGCCTAGACTGAGCTGGGGTGCCTGAACTTTCCAGACTTAGCCAAAAATTTTCATTTTTCAATTTTCATAACACCCCTTCTCCATTCTTCGTTCTACGTTAACGTTCATCGTTTCTCATCTTTTTTTTAGTGCTTGAATGTTTGAATCTAACACCTGGAAGTTGAGTAACCTCCAATAATGACCTTGGAGCTCCTGAAAAGGCAAAATAGACCCACTAGGGCAAAACTGGTCTTTTGATGATTCTAACTAGACCAACCTAATGAGGAAGTATTTTAAGCCAATCAAAATCAATTTGAACCCTAGAAGCCAAACTTTCTATTTTTAGAAATTTTTTATTCTTAGAAAATTTTGCCAACATCCATTTGAGAAGAAACCTAGAAAAACCTAGAAAAAAGTTATATTTTTAGAAAGTTTCTAAAAATAAAAAATTTCGTAAAATTTAGGGTTGAAAAACTGAGATCTGGGTTTTGTAGACTTGGTCACTCTGAGAAGACCTAGGTCATCATATTTTGAAAATTTTGAGTTTTTGACCCTCTTACAAGACATGAAAATTCCCAATTTTAACCTTTTTGACATTTTTAACAAGACTTTTACTCATTTCTTCAAAATGCCTAAGTGCAGCAAAAATTTTAATTTGGGGTACAACATTTGGCTCTGTCGGGGGACCATGTCAGATACATTCGGCATAGGAGAACCAAAGAATCTCTGGATTTTTAAGCATAGACCAATGCCTTATCCATTGGGTATCAGAGTCAGCAACATTTCCTAATCACCTATTGCAAGACTTTCCTAAGTCACCTATGACAGGACTTCCTAGAATCACCTAAAAGTTGGACTTCCCTAAAAATCACCTAAAACAAGACGCCTAATCACCTAAAACATGATGAAACTATTACGGAAATGGGAAACACAACATAATGGTCACATCACAGAAAGGGGAAACACATCATGAAAATAGAAAGGGAAAATTATTTACAAAAAGTTTACTCCACCCCCGAAGGGATGAAGTGCTTCAGGTACTGCCCGTTGTGTGGTAATGGGAGGAGACTTCCATCTAAGCAGGAGAGAATATAAGTGTTCTCCCCTGTGAGCTCGTGAATATTTAATGGCCCTAGCCACAAGGAATCAAATTTTCCATGCATTCCCTTGGGTTCATGTCTCTTATCCCACAGCAGGACTTGATCTCCAACCTCGAAATATCACTAGCGAGATTTCTTATCAAAAAATTTCTTCACCCGCTCTTGATGCTGAGTGATTTTTTCAACCACCTCCACCCTTTCTTCTTGAAGCTTTGTTAGGTATAGGATGTTCTTTTCAATTGGATCTATGAACTCTCCATCTTCCACTGCGAAATCCAACTATAAGGCGGACAACTCTAGTGTGATAGGTAACATAGCCTCCATACCATACATGATGATGAAGGGTGAGGTACCGATGGCTCTCTTGGGAGTAATTTTTTCTACCCAGAGAGTGTCGTAGAGTTTCTTATTCTAAGTTCGTTGATTGGAATCAAATAGTGTGTGTATGATTATGATTATGTTCTTGTTTGATGACTCAACCTGTCCATTATCCTAAGGGTAATAATCTGATGAATGTGATAAAGTGATATCATGATCAAAATAAAACTCCAATAGCTCCTTCGATGAGAAACATGTTGCATTATCTATCACAATTTTTTGAGGCACCCCGAAGCACATAACAATATTTTCCTTCAAGAAGTCACACGCGACCTTAGACATAGCCTGATTGGTAGGAATAGCTTCAACCCATTTTGTGAAATACTATGTGGCTGTTAGGACATAAATATGCCCCTTACTCAAATGTGGGTTGATAGGACATACAAAATCCAAACCCCATTGTTGAAATGGAGCATCAATAACAACTAGCTTGAGAGGAATGGCTTCCAACTTCATCTTGCCAACAAATTGCTGACACAATTGAAATTTGTGCACCCATTCATATACATTGCAAAATATAGTCACCCAAAAGAACTGTGATCATAAAATTTTGAATGTTGTAACCCTTGATGAAAATTAGCCATCGCATGCTTGACTATGGAAAGCTTCCAACAAACATCGTTGTTGGTCTTTGCTGACGCATAATAAAAATGTTCCATCAAGCCCTCACTTGTATAGAATGTTGTTCATAAGCACATAGTTCTGTGCTTTCAGTTTTAGTGTTCTCTTTTGTTGCTTATCCAGGTGTCTTGGACATTCACCAGAAGTCGAGTAATACCATATCTCAGTAAACCATTCTCCCATAGATTCAACTAGTAGGACCATAGGAAGATCCTCTTTATCTTCAGGTTCAAGTTTTGGTACACCTTTTCCTTGGAGCTTCTTATCACCATCCCTTTCCATCAACTGACAAAGACCTCTCCCATGAACAAGTTGGGTCAGCTTGATCTCCAAATCATACTCTTGCACTCTTGCAACACAGTTTCCTCTCTTTGTGCCCATCTATTGCATTAACACACTTTTAATTGTTGGATCAGTGACATATACAATTGTGTGGGAATTCAAGATGTAAAATCTAAAATTCTTTATAGCTTAGACCACTGCATATGCATTTTTTTCAATCTGAGAGTATCATGACTCACTATCCTTGAAACTGTTGCTCATGAAAGCTATTGGAGACTTAGTTTCTTCATTCAATTTTTGTGTTCGTATGGCAGACAAATTATGCTCTGATGCATAGCAATAAAGGATAAAATCCTTATCAAATTTAGGATGGGCTAGCACTGTTTCTTGGTTAATAGCTTCTTTTATTGCAATGAATGCCTTCTTGCCTTCTTTTGTCCACTTGAAAACAAACTTCGTCTTCATCATAGAAGAAATATCTTTTTTTAATTCAAAAAAATCCGGTACAAACCTTCATTTTTCCAAAGGAGTGTACCCTAGTTTTGCTTTTTGGGAGAGATAATTTTCTGATAAACTCAACCCAACTTGGTTCAATTCGAGTTCCTTCTTTAGAGACAATGTGACCAAGCAACTTTCCCTCCGTCACCACAAAGATGGAATTTTTAGGATTCAATGATATTTTATTGTATCTGCATCTCTCAAAGACTTTCCCTAGATGTGAAAAATGATCTCGTATCTTCAAGAAAACAATAAGGTCATCGAGATAGACAACATTTACTTTATTCCCCAAGTCTCCAAATTCCAAATCCATGGCTCTTTTAAATGTAGCACTGACATTGATGAGGCCGAAGGGCATTCTTTCATATGCAAATGTACCCCATGAGGTAGTGAATGTCTTCTTGTACTAATCTTCTTTAGCCATTGTAATCTAATTGTAAACAGAAAAACCATCCAATAAGGACATCTCCAAATTGGTAACCATCTACAAGGTATGCTCCATGATTGGCAAAGGATAATTATCCTTGAGGGAAGATTGATTCAAGTTCCTGAAATATACACAATTTTTGATTTCTCCATTTTTCTTTCATACAGGAACTATCTTAGACACCCAGGTGGAATGATGAATTGGAAAGATAATTTTGGCATCCACCATCTTTTGTATTTCCACATAGATGGTATCTTGTATTCATGGATTGTAGTGTCTTTGTTTTTTCCTGAAGGGCTTCGCTTCAACTTTAAGAGAAATTGTATGAGACAATTCTCTTGGTGTGAAAACTTTCAAGTCTTTGTAGGACCAGGCGAATACATCTCAATATTGTATGAACGGAGACATAAACTTCTCACTTTCCTCTGTAGTGCAACATGTACCCAAATTAACAAGTTGGGGCTTGTTATTTGTGCCAATATTTACTTGATGATACTCATCAGAGGTCCTATCTCTTGAGTTCTTTTGCCTTGACTATATCAGTCATGCCTGTCAAAAATATTCTCCAAGGACACCAAGCCCTTGGGAATTTTATTACCCTTCAACTAGATAATGCTTGTTTCTGGCTTTTTCTAAATTTCCTTTATCTTCAACAACTTTTGGCACATCAGATACTTCTATTACCATTTCTATGAAAGAAAATGAACTTCCCTCAAATAAAAATTCTTTGAAATTATCTCCCATAACAAGAAATTCCTTAATGTGGTCATCGTCATCAAATACTTTCCAATTATCACAGTTATCAGGTACAACCGACCTGTATATAAGCTCAATATCAAATGTGTTTTGATGAAATTCAGAATGTGGCTTGAGGAGTGAAGATAATATCGCAAGGGCATCTGTTTTACTACTATCTAGACATGGAATGTACTTGATATCAAATGCTTCAAACCATTCTATTGCATTCCACACCCTATTTATGTAATGTTGGAGATGATCCGCTTTTACTCTGAATTGGTCTCTAACCTGCTTCACAACTAGCTCTGCATCACCTTCAACTTTCAATTGTTTGATACCCATATCCTTTGCATTTTTGAGACCTAGTAAGAGCACCTCGTATTCCACTGTATTGTTTGTACATTCAAATTGCAAGTGGTATGCAAAAGGATATAACCATCCTTCAGGAGAAATTATTACAACTCCCACTCCTGAACTAGAAATAGAACAAATCCCATCAAATTACATAGTCCATAGCTTTAGATCATCTGTTGATTTACCTGTAGAACATGCAACCTCTTTACTTTCTTCAAGTATCTCTAACAACATAGCATAAGTACCAAGGCTTGTTTCTTGATATAGAATTTGGGCTTGAGGATCTTAAGACTTCACCACAAAAAACTGGACTTGGGCTCTAGTTCTAGCTTGAAAGTACCATTCTTTAGTGGAATAGTCATAGAATACCAATCCATTTGTATCTCTCCACTGAGGTCTTTGCAGAAGCTTCTGCTCAATAACATCCTATAGCTAGCTAGAATGCCAACTACCAAGATAGTCATCATTATCTTTTTCTATGGACAAGCCACCAACCTCACTTGAGCATATTTCAGTTGTCCAACCAACAGCACCGACTTGGATTCCAATGAATAATATTTTTCTTTTGTCTTAGTGCACGAAATTCCTAGTCCATTCATCACTTGTAGAGGCATGATGTTGTCTGAGGCTCCTGAATCAATAATACAATTTTTCAGTTTGAAACCCCCTATATACAAAGAGATATAAAAGGGCCTAGGCTTGTCTTTTGTTGACACAAATGATTTGAGAAATGTCGGTTGAACAATAGGCTTCTTCTTTACAACCTTAAGGAGTCTATCCAACGGTTTTGGGTGATCTTGGAGATATCCCAGCTGAGAAATTTGTACTTTATTCTTCATTAGGGAGTCTACAATATCAAAAAAATTTGAAGACGAGTCTTGAGCCATTTCTTTCACTTCCTCCTGAGAAGGCTTGGGATTATAAGTAGAAGCTACTTCTTTTCCTTTCTCTTTTTCTTTTTGTGCTTTCAGATGTTGAGCTCATGTAAACACAGGTATTGTAAAGTTTTCAAGATTCACTGCAAGAGTGTACTGACAAAGATCTTCTTCTTCAATATCGAGTTCACTTTCAAAGTATCTCGTTGTGGAGTCACCATCGAATTTTTTTGTTTGTGGTAAGACAACATTCAAACTTGGTGTTGAGACAAAACTTGAACTGGGTGCGACTTCAGTGTATCCCATAATCTAGTTCATTCTTAAATTCTCTACACATGTAGTACTAGTATGTGCATCGATCTCATGGAAAGGACAAAATACAATATTTTGTGTCACTTTCATTATTGGCCTTGGTGGAGGTGTTGGCAACTGTGGCCTGTAATTATTGAAAGGCTGAAAATTATTTTTCTTTGGCTGATATAGTTGCTAAGGTTGTTATTGTGGTGGTGGTAGTGCAAGAATATCCTTGGCTACCTTTTGTAGCAGTGGATCTGTAGAACTCTGGACCAAAGGCCTAATTGAATCCTTCTTCATCTTGTCGGAAGTGATCATATTATCTTCCAGCTCGATGGAATGTTGTTGTGCATCCATCAATTATGTTTCTTTTGTCATCTTCAAGAAGAAGGTTATCTCTAATAGAAGAGAATTTATGAAGCATCTCATCAAAATCTCCAGAGATGGATTAAGTGTAGAAGAAATTCTTGTAACAAGATGATTAAATCTTGCTACAAACTCCCTCATTGGCTCGTTGTGTTCCATCTTTGAATTTGCAAGTTGGGAAAACAACCAATGACAATCTTCAGTAGGCTTGAATCTTGCCAAGGATTTCTCACTCATAGTTTCCTAGCTTGTAATAATTCCCAGCTCCAAGTGATTGAACTAGTTAGAAACATTTCCCACAAGAGTATCCACAAAGAGATGCACAACGATGTCTTCATGTGCCATGTGCAAGATGGCGCAAGCTGTTGAGAAGGAAAAGATATGATCATCGAGATGTTGATTTTTGTCCTCGTGAAACCATGGAAACTGCTTCCTTGACCCTTTAGGTAACTCACGATGTTCCTGCAAAGCCAAAGGTCCAATGTTATTACCCCAAGGTAATGGGGGTAAACGTATCAGATTCCTGCCAACATTATTTTTATTATCACCCATTGATTTTGGTCGGATCATGCAATAGGGTGCTAGATGGTCATTCCCATGTCATAAGGCATAAGATTTCTTGAAGTTTTATGCCTTGTAACCCATGGTGGGTGCCGGAAAACTGTTGGCGTTCCAATTCACACCTTTGTAATGTGAATTAGAAACAAACAGCTATGCACAAATAAACGGCTCTTCGAATTAGGAGGGGAAGCTCCCTCTTTGATGATGTTGCTTAAAGAAAGTAACCTAAAACTAATTTTCCAATATTTTTGTTTAACTAAGAGCATAAAGTTGTAAAACTCAAACGTCGTAGCTGAGATTTTCTCATTTGAATTTCAACTATGACTAAGCCTACTCTATTGACGTTTCTAACCACTCAAGTAAACACGGTACTTGAGAGTTAGAAATGAACAAGGAATGATTCTTTGACATAAATACTTAAATAAAATTTCTTCCAATGCACATTTACTGTACTTTCAATGCAAGTTGAAATAGAGACCATATAAGCATAACACATGAAATGAAAACCTAGCATAGTAGATCAACATACAAATTAGGCATAAGATTTCCTTTTCTCAAATTTCAAGTAAAAAAGATTACACTTCTAAGACAACAAGATTGTAGAAAAATAGGCTTATAGCTTAGCGATTGACCATAATACATTGACATGAAACACAAGAACTAAACAATAACTTGCAGCTAAAAGAGGCATAAAAGCTTGCTCCTACACTAAGTGAACTGAAACTGAACAACTTGTAGGAAAAATAGGCTCAGCAATTTGCTATCACAATCACTGTTAAAGAAAAATGGGCAAGGGTGCCCTTATTTATACACAAGAAGAGGAGTAGGGAACCCTAAAATATTGTTGCTTTTACAACTAAGACTTGCCAACATGCAAGCTTTATTTTTCAAACTAAAACAAGATAAGCATCTAACAACCTATGAAAGCAAAAAAAAACAAAGAAAGTGCCAACTATTACATCTTGATTTATTTCTCCTTCAAAGAATGGATAAGCATGAGACAAGAATAGAAAGAGAATGGAAGATAAGAATGGAAAGAAAGTTGGGAGAAAGTTGTTGCTTTAAATCTCAACCCCATCCGCCAAAAATCTAGAAATTGTATCTCTATCAGGAGCATCAATACTATCTATAGAAAAATTCCACTTTTCTAGGATCTCTTAACCTTCTGCAATTGAACTTAGAGAATCTTTCACATCTTCGACTACTTTATCGAATCTTGCTAGTTTTAGCAACTCTGCAACTAGAGTGATGAGATTTTATAAATATATCATCTTGCTTCAGCATATCTTTCACAACTTTTATGTTTTTGACACTTCTCCTGATTTTCAATGGAAGAGTATTGTACAACTCTTTTCCAATACTTGTCCTTTTGCTCATACCATACCTTTTGACTTTCTTCGACTGAGATGATGATGTTTTCAGACCAAGGTGGTATTGAAAATCATTTTTCAATCATGTCTAGCTTGATACTACAAACTACTCTCCCATCTACTGCTTGAATTTATAGTGTTGTGAGGTTGTAATGCTTGATACAAGCAATTACAAACTCTAGAATTTGCACTGATACGGGAATTGATGCTAAAGCAAGTAGTCCAAATTGATGGTGTCACATTGCCTATGTATTTTATAGCACTTATTTGGTCTTGAATTCGATGGGAGAGTACTCCATACTAAAAAACTTGAAGATTGATTGTAAACTTGATTATGTTTGGACAAGTTTTGCACAAACCCTAAATTTAGCTTGTTGATTTTTCTTCTTCAAACGGGTATAGATTTTTCAAAAAAAAAAGAGATGTGGGTTTTGTAGAGAATCTCATTGCAAGAAGACCCAAATCGCTCGTTTTTGAAAATTATTGATGGCTAGTTGCAAAACTGAAACCCTAATTTTTGAATACTTTCTAAAAAAAACCGAGAGCTAGGTTTTGTGTAGAATCACATTTGAGATGGACCCAGATGATCAGATTTTGAAAATTTTGAAGATTTCTTGGACATGCATGAGAAAATCAGGTTCTTGAAAAATATAAAAAAATTCAAAATTGTTGAGAATCTTGAACTAAGCTGCCGGTATTGGCATGGTATGATGGTTTATAGGTGGCATTGTTGTTCTTGCCACCAAGTTTCAAACCCCGTTGGGGTGGTATTGATGAATGGTTGTATCCGGTTCATAGCTCCGGTCAAAAGCGTTTACCCCTTGAATAAAAAAAAGAATCTTGAACTAAGCTAACCCAGATTGCTAAAAAATGAAAAAGATGACCTCCTCCTTTTGAAAATTGATGCCTTGGAGAAATAAAGCACGGAAAAAAGAGCCTTTGTGTGAGTTGATCAAGAAAATATGAAGAACTCTGAAAAATCTAGAAAATTTTCCCTCTGAATCTTGAATTGAATAAAATTTTAGGTTTCTTCTCTCTTTCCTTGGACGCCATCTACAAAAATTGTGAAGAATGAATGCAAAGCCATCCTTTAAATAAGTTTTTAGGTTTGAAAACTGTTTTACTTCCTAAATTTAGAACTGTGAAACCCTAAATCAAGTGCATCAAACTTGGGCACTTTTTTTTATATTGAAAGATGAAATTTTGAAAAACTTTCTCTAAGGCATGAAAGCTTGGACACCCTTCTTGGAAGACTTAGCCATTTTCTTGAATTTTCCTAAATTTAGCTTGATTTTGACTTCAACTTGACTTTGATTTCCAAGTGTTAGGTTGATGTTGTGAACTAGCCAACTGATCCATTGCGGAGCCTACGTGAATCTGACAAGATCATCCTAGAGGCTACTTTGGATAAAACATCATCTTGACCTTTAAAATATTGGGCGCCCTTGGCTGCCTAGGGCGCCCATGGCTTCCAATGTTATCCAGTTTTTGGCATTCTTCAACTTCTGTGTTTTCCTTGATTTTCTGATGAATTCTCGTTTTGGATGATCAGGTGGTCTGATGAAATGATGGCTAGACTCGTTGGATAACCTGATGAATTCTGAGGGGGGTCTCCTAGGAGTGATATTTCCTGAAAGTTGAATTTTAGGGGTCAAAAGCTTGGGCGCCCCTGGTTACTTGGGGTGCCCAACTCTTCCATAGTTAGAATTTATTCTAAGATTTTCATCTTGCACAATTTCATCCCTCTACTTCGCATTCGATATCTAATGACTTCCAACTCTGATGAGCTTGCCGATGATTGCGTTGGAGAGTTGCTTCAAAATTGAAGAGAACATATTGGAGGCATTAAACCCTATTTTATCCATTTGATGACCCAAAATCTTGGGCGCCTATCTCCTCCTAGGGCACCCAAGATCTCTAGCCTTAGCCATTTTTTTGGCTCTTTTTCAGCCTTCAAAATTAAAACCTCATGTTGTGCCCTTCATTTGATCTAAATTGTTGGCAATTGGCAAGCCTAATGATCTGGCTAAGATATTCAATAAAAACCTAGAAAAATTATGAAGAGATTGACTGATCTGGAAAACCATAATTGTTGGATTTGAGCCTCCACAACCTTAGGTGCCCCTGGCTGCCTGGGGCACCCAAGCTTACCAGACTTAGTTTATTTTTTGAGTTTTCATGATGTGCACTCTGCCATTTTCCAAGACTTCTTCGTTTGGTCTAAGATTCTAGTTGAATGACATATCAGATGACTGTGTTGATGGATTCACTGTGGAGCCTGCTAAATTCTAAGCAACATTGTTTGGGAGCACAAACCCTAATTCTAACATTTGGTGCCTTGAAAAGTTGGGCGCCCCTAGCTACCTGGGGTGCCCATCTCCTCCAAAGATAGTTTTATTTTCAACTTTTTCAATTCTTCCTTCACTCCTCGTGCTTGTTGTTACCTTGACTGCTAGAGACTAAAAAAAATTCTAAGGCATGAGCATTTAGGCACCTATACTAAAATGGGGTGCCTAAACTTTCTAGACTTAGCCAAAATTTTACATTTTTCAACTTTCATAACACCCCTTCTCCATTTTTCGTCCTACATTCACGTTCATCATTTCTCACCTTCTATTAAGTGCTTGAATGTTTGAATCTAACACCTGGTAGTTGAGTAACCTCCATTAATGACCTTGGAGCTCCTAAAAAAACTCCTGGAAAAGTAGAATAGACCCATTAGGGAAAAAATGATCTTTTGACGATTTTGACTAGACTAGCCTGATGAGGAATTATTTTAAGCCAATCAAAATCAGTTTGAACCCTGGAATCCAAACTTTCTATTTTTATAAAATTTTGCAAGCATCTGTTTGAGATAAACCCAGAAAAAAGTTTTATTTTTAGAAAGTTTCTAAAAATACAAATTTTCCTAAAATTTAGGGCCGAAAAACTGAGATTTGGGTTTTGTAGACTTGGTTGCTCTAAGCAGACCCACATCGTTAGATTTTTAAAATTTTGAGTTTTTGACCCTCATGCAAGACATGCAAATTCCCAATTTTGACCTTTTTGACAATTTTAACGAGACTTTTACTCATTTCTTAAAAATACCTAAGTGTAGCAAAAGTTTTAATTTGGAGTACAACACTCTTGATCACAATACTTGCTCTTAATTTCTAGATTGCTCCTTTTTTTAAAATGATGTAATAACTAGGTATTTCTATGTCATTATTTGAATTTTCCGAAAATTAAATCCCGATAGCTAACTTTAGACATTTGAATTTTAAATAATAAAATGTTGACACTGACATTTGAATTTGGAGACAAAATAGGGGGACATAGGTGCCCTAGGCGCCAATGTTCCAACCCTATTTTTAGGGGTTTAAAGTGTCGACGACAAAGTATTAACTAGGAGAATTTTTTTTATGCTTGCAAATTGTCGGAAAATATTTAAAATAAGTTATGGAATGCATAATATTGGAAAATAGGAGCTTAATTAGGTCCAATAACTTAAAGGGGAGAAAAACATAGTGTGAAATTATCATGTGTGACAATTTATAACACTACATTTAGCCCCCACTTTAGTGAGAGTATGAACTTACGCTCAGACTCACAGTAAAGTAGAAAATGTATGTCAAGAGGGGTCCAATTGTACAAATGTTGAAGAGATAGGATGACTAAGGATCAAGGGAGATGATCAAGCCCCCAAGATCCAAGATACCATGGCAAACCAACATAAGCACAAAGGAATACACATGCGTGAAATTTAGCAAAACAACATACACAACATACATGTCGAAAAACATGAAGCATTGTCATGTCCCCTAATTTTCGCAATTCATGATATTATGAATTATAAATGTTGATATATAATTAACAAGTGACGCAAGCGTCGAGTTCCTGCCGAGAGGTAAAAAGCATCTAGCTATGAGTTAGAAAAAGTAATTAGATAGGAGATAGGAATATAAATGTATTAAATATAGCTAGGAAAGTTTGAAGTAATTTGCAATGGTGAATTAATGTGTGGAATGTTTAGGGTCCATGGGCAACGTGGTCCATAGAGACATGTGAACAGTTAACATGTGTTGATGGATGCATGCAAAATTGCATTTATGGGTACCATGTATACGTGGACTTTTTTATAGATATACCAATGAATACTTGTATTTTTATGTGTATGTATACATTTGTGACAAGAAACATTCTTTATGATCTTAATCAAGGAAGCAAAAATGTATTATTATTTTGTTTAAATTATTAAATGCAAATAATCTGAAACATTTGTAACAATGCTTGAGCCATCTATGTATACATGTATGCATGTATACATGTATCCACGTGCACATAATGCATAGAAGAGTGAAAAGCATCCTCGGCATCTGAACGAGTCTCAAAGCACGATGAGACTCAACTTGCATTTGCAGTATTAAATGAAAGAAAACAGGAGAAATAAACTACTTATGACCAATGCACAGTTTTTAAATTTTTTTTTTAATAAACCTTTTGCTCCATAAATTCATTAGTCATTTCAATTCGAACAAAGTTTTGATGTAGGAATATTTCTAAAGCATCAAATATCATTTGCAACAATTTACAAAAACATGTGCACAGGCACTAAAAAAAATGCATTCTTTACATGACCCATATTTATATGCATGGCGAAACAAAGTTTACCATATCTCTTTTCTTGCTTTTATGTCTATTTGTAAATAAAATTATGTTTAGTGTAATGTTCTAAAACACATGTTACGTTAATTAATACAACTGAGTTATTTTAGTTTATCATATCACAATATGCAACTGCTAGTAGAAACACTAGTGTTGGGTGGAACATTGATAGGGGTAGCTCATTTGAGTGTAAACTTTTCTAAGATTAATCAATCTTTTTTTTAATGTAGTATGAAGGTTACTTCTATATAAAGCTATTGATTTTATTAGAAATAAGATTTTAATCTTGTTTATGTAATATGAAAACATACTTTTCTGTATAGAACAATGTAATTATATTACAATAAATTCTTAGATGAATCAGTAGAAAGCTATTGATTTTATTATAAATAAGATTTTAATCTTGTTTATGTAATACGAATAAATATTTGTGTCTATATATTAAACAAAAAGTAATTTGCAAAGATATAATAAAGAACCTTATTACCTAAGATAGAATGTAGCTAGACTAAAATAATTCACATGTTTATAGCACTTTGCATTCAAAATAAAATGTAATAATTTGACTTATTAAAATGTAATAAGTGAAATAAATATTACAATAAATTCTTAGATGAAACAGTACAAAGGTATTGATTTTATTATAAATAAGATTTTAATCTTGTTTATGTAATACGAATAAATATTTTTGTGTATATATTTTAAACAAAAAATAATTTGGAAAGATATAAAGAACCTTATTACGTAAGATAAAATGTAGCTACACTAAAATAATTCACATGTTTATAGCACTTTGCATGCAAATTATTGAGAGAGAAACATTTGTAACAATGCTTGAGGCATCTATGTATACATGTATTGACGTGCACATAATGCATAGAAGAGTGAAAAGAATCCTTGGCATCTGAACGAGTCTGAAAGCATGATGAGACTCAACTTGCATTTGTAGTATTAAATGAAAGAAAACAGGAGAAATAAACTAGTTATTACGAATGCATATATCGAAGGAAAGCATAAAAATATGGATCCATGTAAACATGTATGCATGCATGGATGTGTACATGTGTCCATGTAATTTGGTATGTAAACAAGAATCTATATATGCCTGTGTGCATAAAGTTAGAAATGTTAGAAACAATTTGCATTTTAAACATATAAAAAAAAACATTTATGATTGAAACAAAACAATAATACATTAGTGTTTTTTGAAGAAGTGTATAAAGTATATCTAATGATGCATTTGAATGCATGGATACATGTAAATATTTGTGAAATCTGAATATACATTTTAGCCTTCGAGGAACTGTCATACATGATTTTAGGGATTTGTAATAAACAAGATTTAGAAAAGACATTTTGAAAAGAACTCTTGAATACAACTCTATGTTAACAATGAGACTCAATTTGCATTTGCAGTATTAAATGAAAGAAAACAGGGAAAATTAACTATTTATTAGCAATGCATATATTGAAGGAATGCATAAATATATGGATCAATGTAAACAATTATGCATGCATCGATGTGTACATGTGCCCATGGAATTTGGTATGTAAACAAGGATCTATATATGCCTGTGTGCATAAAGTTAGAAATGCTAGAAACAATTTGCATTTGAAAGATATACAAAAAACATTTATGATTGAAACAAAAGAATAATACATTATTGTTTTTTGAACAAGTGTATAAAGGATATCTAATGATGCATTTGAATGCATGGATACATGTTAACAATGAGGCTCAACTTGCATTTGCAGTATTAAATGAAAGAAAACAGGAAAAATTAACTATTTATCAGCAATGCATATATCGAAGGAATGCATAAATATATGGATCAATGGAAACATTTATGCATGCATCAATGTGTACATGTGCCCATGCAATTTGGTATGTAAACAAGAATCTATATATGCCTGTGTGCATAAAGTTAGAAATGTTAGAAACAATTTGCATTTGAAAGATATACAAAAAACATTTATGATCGAAACAAAAGAATAATACATTATTATTTTTTGAGCAAGTGTATAAAGGATATCTAACGATGCATTTGAATGTATGGATACATGTAAATATTTGTTAAATCTAACCATACATTTTAGCCTCCAAGAAACTGTGATATGTGCTCTTAGTTATCTGTAATAAACAGGATTTAGGAAAAACGTTTTGAAAAGAAGTCTTGAATACAACTCTATGTTATGATAGTTATTTTCAAAGCCCTCGGTGTTTAATTGCATAACCTTGATATTTTCTTCATTTTTTTCTTTGGTATGGTGTGAATTTTGTTGTGATGGATGAAGGTATATTTGAGCTATAGATAGATAAAGATATGTAAGGGTAGTAAAGAAGAATGAGCTATGTAAGTGCAACAAAGAGAAGGAATTGAGAGAATGATGAGATGCAAGTGAGGTATATGAATGCCTTATGAAAAGTATTTGATATGGGAGGCAAGGATATGTGAGACTGGATATGAGAATGAATGGAATGTAAATGGTATGAATTTATCATTTTTGAGTTGTACGCTTAAAATTAAATGCAAGATATAAAAATTTGAATGAGTGAGTTGGATTGAAAGAAAAAAGGAATGCAACACATTGGTGTGATGCAAGGCAAGCATATAAATGGATTTTGAAATGTATTTGATTTGAGAAGAAATGATGTGCAAGGGTGGAAATGGAAATGAGTGGATTCGATAGGGTATGAAGTGATCATTTCTTCCAAGAAAGGGTGGAAGAATGTCTATTTTGTTACTGGTTATGCTTTTTAAAATCATCATAGGGCTGAGTGTGTCAATACAAACACAGAAGAAAGACTGATGTCCCATTTCTCACTCTCCTTCGTACTAAACAAAGTGCCAAGATCCTTGAGCTTCCTCGAAATGCGACAAGAGAAGAATAGATATAAAAATATAATGATATTTAAGGATACAAGAGTCAAAAGAGAAAACAAAGCAAAAGTTGTTATGCATATACTATGAAAAGAATAAATACGTGGACTTTTTGATAGATATACCAATGAATACTTGTATTTTTACATGGGTGTATGTATACATTTGCAGTAACAAACGTCCTTTATGATCTTATTCAGGAAGCAAAAATGTATTATTATTTTGTTTGAATTATTAAATGCAAATAATCTTAAACATTTGTAACAATGCTTGAGCCATCTATGTATACATGCATGCATGTATACATGTATCCATGTGCACACAATGCATAGAAGAGTGAAAAGCATCCTTGACATTTGAACAAGAAATTTGAATGGAAAACACTAAAATCGATTAGAAATACAAATTTGTCAAAGCACAATGAGACTCAACTTGCATTTGTAGTAGTAAACGAAAGAAAACAGGAAAAATGAACTATTTATCACCAATGCATATGGAAGGAATGAATAGATATATGGATCCATGTAAAAATTTATGCATGCATGGATGTATACATGTGTCCATGTAATTTGGTACATAAACAAGAATCTATAAATTCCTGTGTGCATAAAGCTAAAAATGTCAGAAACAATTTGCATTTGAAACATATACATTATTGTTTTTTGAACAAGTGTATAAAGGATATCTAATGATGCATTTGAATGCATGGATACATGTAAATATTTGTTAAATCTGATTACACATTTTAGGCTTTAAGAAACTGTCATACTCGCTTTCAGGGATCTGTAATAAACAAGATTTAGAAAAGACGTTTTGAAAAGAACTCTTGAATACAACTCTATGTTATGATTGTTATTTTCGAAGCCCTCAGTGTTTAATTGCATAACCTTGATATTTTCTTCATCTTTTTCTTTGTTTGGTATGGTGTGAATTTTGTTGTGATGGATGAAGGTATATTTGAGGTATAGATAGATAAAGATATGTGAGGGTAAAAAAGAAGAATGAGTTATGCGAGTGCAACAAAGAGAGGCAATTGAGAGAATGATGAGATGCAAGTAAGGTGTATGAATAAGTTATGAAAAGTATTTGATATGGGAGGCAAGGATATGCGAGAGTGGATATGAGAATGAATGGAATGTAAATGGTATGAATTTATCATTTTTTAGTTATATGCTTAAAATTAAATGCAAGAAATAAAAATTTGAATGAGTGAGCTGGATTGAATGAAAAAAGGAATGCAACACATTGGTATGATGCAAGGCAAGCATATAAATGGATTTTGAAATGTATTTGATTTGAGAAGAAAGGACGTGCAAGGGTGGAAATGGAAATGAATGGAATCGATAGGGTATGAAGTGATTATTTCTTCCAACAAAGGGTGGAAGAATGTCTAGTTTGTTATTGGTTATGCTTTTTAAAATCATCATAGGGCTGAGTGTGTCAATATAAACACAGAAAAAAGACTCATGTCCCATTTCTCACTCTCCTTCGTACTGAACAAGGTGTTGAGATCCTTGAGCTTCCTCAAAATGCGACAAGAGAAGAATAGATATAAAAATATAATGATATTTAAGGATAGAAGATTCAAAATAGAAGACAAAGTGGAAGTTGTTATGCATATACTATGAAAACAATAAATATGGAAGATCATGAAACTAAAAAAATACAAATGCTGATGCGTTAGAGAACAATAAATGCATGGAGAGAGAAATACGTAGAGCTATTCACAGATATATGCATGGATGCATCAATAGACACATGTATACACAGAAAATAGAACTACATGGACAGATGGAGAAATGAATACATGTATACATGGATGCATGCATATTTGCATATAGATACAAATGCATATGTTACATGGAAGGATGTATTCATATACACATGCAAGTATGGATGAAGGCATATATGCATATATGCATGTATGGACACTATGCATGAATGTATGTCAACATATAACTTTTAATTTTGTTAAATTGGAGAATTAGCATTTATCTATTTCTATTTATCAGAATAGCTTTATAAATCATTATTGTTATAGAAAATCAGTGAAATGCGATCGCATAGATTGATTAAATAAATTTAAGCAAAGGCATAGTTTATAAAACTGGCGAGTAGAGGTACGTAATCCATGAGTGCAAATTAAATGCATTGAAATATCAGGAAAATGTGAACACATAGAGAGGTCAAAATAATTGAAGCAAATGCATTAAATGGCATCTGGCTGGTGGGGAAAGCGTTGGAATGGCTTGGTGGCCATGGGTGGCCAGTATACTTTGGCCATTTAATATAGATTTAAGCCAGTTGCAATGCATTGCAGCTGCTTTGTGGACGTTGTAGTCTGTTGTACATGCTTGTGTTCTAAGGAAGAGTATTGTATATGCATGCACAAATGCATATGTGCATGTAGTACATGCACACATGCATAGATGGATGCATAGACACATGTATGCATATAGAGATAGATATGTTACAGAGAGAGGTGTGCAGATACATGGATGTGTAGAAATATGCATATATGCATCTACAGATGGGCAGAGACAAAGACAAATACATGGGTGCATGAGTCCATACATGCATATATACATGTATCCATGCAAGATATTGATAGATGCATATATACATGGATGTGTGCATGCAATTCATAGGTGCATATATGCATAAATCAATGTATACATGTAGCCATAGATACATCCATACATATATAGACAAATGCATGGAGAGATGGCGAGATATATGCATAAATCGATATATGCATGATTGCATCTATGGATACATAGATACATAATGAAATGAAGAAAAAGACACATTTATATATGCATATACGGAAGCATATAGTAATCAATGAGTATTTAAAACTACTTTTAGTATTATCTATTCATATTTCTTGTTGAAATGAGAAGGTTTCATCTACGTTTGATAGGAATTGTGTAGAAACCCTCTTGTCCATTTTACTTCATGCATGTGAGCCCTATAAAGTTTGTATATTTTTTATTACTGTAAAGCGGTCCCATAAAGAGAGCTTTGGAACCAAAATTATGTCAATGTGTGCGATAATGAGAGTTTTCTCCTTGAACCTTATTATATATTCAAAGACTAATTAGAAATCCAAATAGCGTCCCCTTTAGTCAGATGCCATTCAATGCATTGAGTTTGTATCAATGAATTATGTACCTTCAGCCACTAGTTTTAATCAAAGTATGCATATGGATTCAGAATCAAAAGCTCTTTCCTGTGAACCCATTTTTAATTTGCCTATGCATTTTCCCGGAATGCTTTTAACCAGCAGCATCGGCCAATCACATTTCAGCATATAACATATTACTTATTTTTTTGTATAGTTTGAATTTGGAGAGCTATTTTTAATATTGGAAAGTTAGCATTTATCTATTTTTCTATTCGTCCGAGTAGCTTTATAAATCATTTTTGTTTTAAAAATTCGGGAAAATGCGAACGCATAAATTGATTAAATAAATTTAAGCAAAGGCATAGTGTAAAAGTTGGCGGCTAGAGGTACGTAATCCATGAATGCAGATTAAATGCATTAAAATATCAGGAAAATGCGAGCGCAATGCATGAATGCAAATTAAATGCATTAAATGGCATCTGGCTGGAGGTGAACGCGTTGGAATGGCTTGGTGGCCACGCGTGGACAGGGTACTTTGGTCATTTAATATAGAGTTAAGCCACTTGCTATGCATCTCTATTACTTTGCGTGTGTTGTTTTTGTGTTCTGTAAGCCTGTGTTCTCTAAACCTAAACTTGCAATTGCTTTGAGCTTTTTCGCTATGATGAAAGCATAAAGGATAAAGGAATTTTGTGAACTGTTATAGTTAATGTGCTCATAGGCACATATGCAAAATATGGAAGCATACACAAGGGAAGAAAATTGTTCAAAAAACTCCTCAAAGAAATGTGGTCCCATGGAATGCAATAAGTGTTCATAATGGACACTTTGGTTTTCGCATGTTAACTTTGTCAGATAATGCAATTTGACATGAACAATGTTGAAGCCATGACATGAACAATAGAACTATTCAACACTAAACTCTATGCCTGTAATAATTATTGCAAAAGCTGTAAATGCCATAGATGAAATAATATGAATAAAATTTTAGTTTCTGCTTTTCTTGAAATGCAATGAAAAAACTGCTATAAAGGCATAACACAAGGTTGTGTAACATATTGCCACTCCTGTTTCTAATTTCTTTGGACATGAATGCTTTACACATTTGATTGCAATAGTAACATGTCTACGAAAACGGAACAATAGAGATCATAAATCAGTAGTTTTAAGTCTGAGTATATATGTATCTTGATACATATAAGCTCGATTTGGCATTTACGAAAACAACTGTTATCTATGGTGAAAGAGCTAATTAGTGTTCCTATATGCGATATCCATAGAACAAAATAAATTGCTACAAGGCTAGAGTGGCACATCCATAAATGCATGGACGCATGTATACGCAATTGCATACAGGGATACGTAGAAGCTTAGATGAATACATGCATACATGAATATGTGCATATGTGCATATGGACATAGAGGCATATATACATGTAAATATGCATATATGCATCGAAAGCAACAAATGGATTTCTCTATACAGGAATGTACTTTATACATTAGAATGCGTAATGGAAAAGTGACTATAAAGTACAATGCATAAAAGCAGTGTCAAGACTTGGTTGCATTAACAGCATAAAATGAAAAAATCCAGAGGAAAATAACTATTTATTGTCTCAAGTAACTTGTTTATGGGTCTGGAGTGTGCAACCATAACAACTTCTACTCAGTCACCATAAACTCTCGAAAACATAACAAACAGAGAGCAAATATTGGAAAAGCCAGAAATGACAGAATGCAAAAGGAAATATTTAAACTATATAGTTTGAATGGCATTATGCATAGAGGGGTAATAATTATTGAACATATATGTCGGATGTACATAGAGAACCACTGTCTTCGTAGGTGCAAAAACAAAATTAGATTTTTAGATGTCCATATTCGAGAAGACTTTAACATAGTAACCTATAGAAGTGTCTAAATGTATAATAGCAATAGAGTATTTTAAAACCAAAGATGTCTTTAACATGTCAAAACCAGTGAAATGTCTTGGAGCATGGAAAGGCAAAAAAGTTAAAGTCTGAACAATGTAAATCTGTACTCTTGTATTCCTAGTTTCCTGTAAAGCCAAGAAAATGCTATGTATTAGAAACATAGTTTGTATGGATGGTGATTTGAGGTGCTAGTTCACAAGAGAAAAATTTTACATTTGAATGACTTTTTTACCTTCTGGTGATGTTTCATGTCTATTTGTCAATTCAAATGGCTTCAACAATGGCATTGTTTTGGTCAAGGCTAAAATGTCCTTCAGCGCTGAAGTCCCGTAGGATGAATATCACTGCTGACTTGTCCTTGATATAGTCTTCATAGCTGAGGTTTTGTAGTGTAGGCAATAGATAGTGCATGGTGACCTGGTCAACTGAAGACTGAATTGTTTGATTGTCATAAGTTGTAATGATAGTTTTAAGTTGCAAACATAATGTATAATTGACTTGTTGGTTGCGCTGTTTGCAGTGAGCAATTTTTTCTTGGAGTGTGCCATAAGCAGTGAATTTGCATTTGCATTTTGGACAGCATGCATGAAATGAATTGGAAAATGCATTTGTTGCTTTTAGAGTACCAGAAACCTATAGAATATGGTTCAAAATTGTTAGAGGAGACAAAAAATACAGGTTTGGATGCGATAGTTTAAAAAAAAATGAATGTCGTTACCTTAAAAGTTGAATGTAGTAGGCTGTTGAGTTTTTCCAAGCTTCTTTTGTCATTCAAGTTACAGATGAATGTTGACCGACATGTGTGAAACGTGTTCTTTTGATATGTTTTTCTTACAACATTCTTGAAAAGCATTGCAGGTGTTTTATTTGTATGCAACTGGTCTTCGATTGCAAAGTATTGTTGCTCATATGTTGACCGTAATAGCAGCTGCAATTCAATGAGAGAATTAGATTTTGTTACGAAAATTGTTATAGAGACCACTGTAGAATGAGAAAAGGTTGAAACTGAAAGAACAGGAAAAAATTTTGGAGACCGAAACACCTGTGCTCTGTCTATGTTAGTGTGGCCATCTTTGATGTCAACTACAAATTGGGTACCCATTTTCTTGGCACCAACTACTAGCGTAGCTATTGTGCCAGCTGGGTACTCATTTATAGTTGTTAGCATTTGGCTGATAGTCGTACTTGGAATGAATTTGTACTCTTGACAGAGGTGTGGGATGTTTTCAGTGGTGCTTATGTCTATTAAAATCAAAATGCAATCACAGTCACCTCTGTCATAATCTGTCCTAGGTGCAACTTGAAAATCTGAGATTGAGATAGCTGACCCCAGGGACTATTTTAGGCTCATGTTTATACACAAGGTTTCCACTAACATTTAACGTGATTGTCATTTCTGCTTTCTGATCTGTTAAATCAGCACGCAACATTTCCCGTGTTTTGTTGGCCTTATCCAATGTTGCTTTGTAGACAACAAGCACATCACCTTGGAAGGTGTCTCCAGCTCTTTTTGCATTTAGCTGTTCGATTGAAACAATCTTAGGTTTCTTGACTCTTGTCCTACAAGGAACAAGGATAATGTCAATTGAATGCTAATTTAATATTAGCAAGCTGGGCAAATGGCGGTACAATGAAGAACCAAGCACTTTACCGTTGTGCTGACTCTTCCTGTGCAATTTGCACTTGTTTTGCCTGTCTTTTTGATACATCTTTTGGTGTCCTACAAAGAATTGGAACAATGTTATTTGAATATTTGTGATTTGGGTGAATGAGTATGAAGGAATAATACTATGAATGCTTTACCGTTGTGTTGATTCTTCTGGTGTGGTTTGTATTTGCTTTGACTATCTTTTAGTTTCATCCATAGATCTCCTGCAAATAATGGATATAGCATTGAAAAATGCATTGCAAAGCATAAAAGTGATATAAGGCTATAAGTTCTATAAAGTTGAATTTTTCTATTGGGCAACATGCAATTTTAGGAAAATTGGATTGTGATCAGTCCAATATGCTTCTGATTTATAGATAGAGCATATATTTTGTAGTCATGTTGGACCAAATGTGGTCAATGACTGACTTGCCCATGCTGTGTTGTTGGTTCAACATAAATTGTATATTGCATCCACAAATTCAGAAAACATGTTGTACATTTTAGGCAATTTTAATGTGGACATGTTTTTTAGAAAGAAGAAGCAAAAAAATACTTCACAGTTATATGCAGTAGTTTAGGCTCATGTTTATACACAAGGTTTCCACTAACATTTAACGTGATTGTCATTTCTGCTTTTTGATCTGTTAAATCAGCACGCAACATTTCCCGTGTTTTGTTGGCCTTATCCAATGTTGCTTTGTAGACAACAAGCACATCACCTTGGAAGGTGTCTCCAGCTCTTTTTGCATTTAGCTGTTCGATTGAAACAATCTTAGGTTTCTTGACTCTTGTCCTACAAGGAACAAGGATAATGTCAATTGAATGCTAATTTAATATTAGCAAGCTGGGAAAATGGCGGTACAATGAAGAACCAAGCACTTTACCATTGTGCTGACTCTTCCTGTGCAATTTGCACTTGTTTTGCCTATCTTTTTGATACATCTTTTGGTGTCCTACAAAGAATTGGAACAATGTTATTTGAATATTTGTGATTTGGGTGAATGAGTATGAAGGAATAATACTATGAGTGCTTTACCGTTGTGCTGATTCTTCTTGTGTGGTTTGTATTTGCTTTGACTGTCTTTTAGTTTCATCCATAGATCTCCTACAAATAATGGATATAGCATTGAAAAAGGCATTGCAAAGCATAAAAGTGATATAAGGCTATAAGTTCTATAAAGTTGAATTTGTCTATTGGGCAACATGCAATTTTAGGAAAATTGGATTGTGATCAGTCCAATATGCTTCTGATTTATAGATAGAGCATATATTTGTAGTCGTGTTGGACCAAATGTGGTCAATGACTGACTTGCCCATGCTGTGTTGTTGGTTCAACATAAATTGTATATTGTTCTGCTGCATATAACTGTGAAGTATTTTTTTGCTTCTGCTTTCTGAAAACATGTCCACATTAAAATCGCCTAAAATGTACATGTTTTCTGAATTTGTGGATGCAATAATTATTTGCAAGATTGTGATTACTTCATCTATGGCAGTTGTAGGTCTTGCATAAATATTACAAACATTGAGTTCATTGTTAGATAGCATTACTGTTGATGTGATGGCTTCAATATTTGATGTTTCATGTTGTTTTGTTTTTGACAGGAATAAATGTTTCCTAGTTAAAGTTGCTATGCCATGTATGTTATGTACAGAGAAGCTATCAAAATACTGTAGCAAGATATTTAGCTCAAAGGGATGCATATGTGTTTCTTGGAGACACAAGATATCAGATTGCATTATGCCATAGTCATTGACAATGTCTTCTGCATGTGCTTTTAAGCTACGAGTGTTCAATGTACATAGGAGCATATGTGATTTGTTTTCTGGACATGTGCTTTGGTTATCAAATTTCCATTGTGCACATGTCTGGAGATGAGACATTTCTAGTTGTATTTTGTCTTTAACTTTGAATTTTTTTGTAGTTAAAGGTTGTAACAGAAATAATGATTCTACTGATTTTGTTCATGATATAGCTGTATAGGTTAGCCCATGCTATCTAATGCCTGTGGGATCAAAAGCCAAGGTCTCCATTGTTAATCCTTTGGATCGATGTATGGTTCGTGCACATGCTACTTGTATTGGGAATTGTTTTCTAATTGTAATTTTCTTGTTTGTTGTTATTTTCTGGATTGGCCTAGCAATGCATTGTATAGGCACCCAGTCTTTGTCAATGATAGTATAATAGCATTGTGCTAGTTTTGTGTGTTGATGATGTCCAATTGATGGGTCATTAAATTTAATCCAGACAATATCAATTTTGTTTTGTGTTGTATATGCTTTAAAAATTCCATCTAAACCATTGACGAGGCCATCTTGAACATTGTAATTGCCTGCATAAAGTTCAACAAGAATGTTTGGTTTCAAGCATATTTGTGATGGAAGTGTCGTTGTGTGACTGTATACTCGTATTGCATTAAGGTCCTCCTCAAGTTCATCTATTGCATCTAGCACTATCATTTGGGTTGGAATGATTGATAGCATTTTGTTGTTATGTGCTTGAACATCAATTCTCCTATAGAAAAGGTGTGGAAGCAATGGATCAAATGGTACAGGACGAAAGAAAATTTTGTTGAGATAGTCTATGTCATGAGTTGTCTGAATGCCTACTCGTAGTCTATTAAGGATTGAAATAAATATTTCATCTTTTTGTCTCATGGTAGTCACCAATGAATAGCATTTTATGTGGTCTTTCCAGAAACTATAAGGCATTAATTCAATTGGAGTAGGCCTATTTTCAAAAACCATAGAGTCAAGGATAGGTTGTGCCTGGTAAAGGTCACCACAAAATATTGTATCAAGGTTTCCAAAGTATGTTGTAGGCATTTGCATTATGTCTCATAGTCTTCTATCAATATACCGTAGGAATGTTGAGCCAACTAATGATATCTCGTCTATAAGAAGTATGCGCAATTGATCATAGTGCTTTGACATAGTGTCAAGCACTTCAGTGTTCAGTGGCAGGAATTCTAATGTATTAAAAGGTATGTGAAATGTTGAATGTAATGTGAATCCCCCTATGTTATATGTTGATTTACCTGTATATGCAATTAATAAGCCCTTGGGTTTGTCTGGATTATTGTCAACAGAATTGCTATAGATGCAAATGAGAGCTTGGTAGATGGCCTTTGCTGTAAAAGTCTTTCCTGTTCTAGCTCCCCCAGTCAAAAACAAGTGCAATGGCTTTTGTGGATTTTTCATCTTTTTTATGAGAACATCTTTAACAATTTCTTGTTGTTCTTTATTTAACATTCGTCTTAACTTGTAGTATTCATTGTTATCTATAATCTGTGGGTGCTTTGTAATTTCAAATCCATTGGAATGCATGGTATTTGGGTTAGAACGACCTATGTTTGGAAGGTATGTTTGTATGTCATATAGTTCTTTATGGCGAAGCTTTGCTTGCATTGGTAGGTCAATGAGCTTTTCATCTTCAAGAGACTGAAGATCATTTATAGCTTTGTCAATGTCACCCCATGCGGAGTTTGTGCTGTGGATGAACTTTGCACTATTTGTTTGAATGGTTTGTCCATGGTACATGTATGCATGTTCCCAAGAGTCAAAGTTTTGTTTGAGTGTATGCTCATTAATGGTAAATGGAACATAGAGAACCAATTGCTCTCTACAATGATTCTCTATATCAAAGTGTTTGTTGAAATTGATAAACCGTACCATGTTTGGTTTGGCCTTTGGTTCAATTGTAGCACCATATTTTTTGTATCTTGAAACAAATTCTGCAAGACATATGTCCACCATTGTTTTAGGACGTTTTAAATAGTAGTCTATAATAGATTTCGCAAGAACGTTTTCTGATTCATCTGGCTCATTGCTCAATTGTTTAACATATTTTAGTATAAATGTGTGATCATTGTCAGATCGTGTATCAATGAATATACTTTTTCTTGAACTGTAATTTAATGGCAATGACAAAATAATATGTGCAGCTTGTTGTGATGACATTTGTTGCAAGTTAAGCATGGCATTTCCAAGTTTACTTACCATTCGTATTGCATCAATATTGTCTTGCTTGTGGTCTGTACGTATTCTTTTGAATGCATATGTCATTGACTTGTCTACTTTTGCAATATATGAGCTACAATACATTGCAGCAGCATATGCATTGAGGACAAACTGTGCATCTGTATTAGCCTTCCAAAGATCTGGAATTTTCCTTGAAAAACTATTGTTCCATATTTGTGATGGTTTTCTTTGTAAAAAAAGCGTAGGCCTGTTTAATGTTGAGCTCAAAGCTTCAATGTATTCATTGTCAGTTAAGTTTATTTCTTTTAAGAACATTTGAAAAGTGAATGTTTCGTCATAGTTTGCTTTTTGGAGTTTTGAAAAGATGTCAGTGGCATTTGCAGTTATCGCTTCAGTCTTTTGGAGTATTGGTAAAAGTATAGTTGACTTTTGCAATGGTGGGAAAGGAAAATTGTATCTACAAAGTCATTTTCTTGATCTCTTGCATTTCTTTGTATGATGATGTTTGGGTAGCATTGCCAAAGCAGGTTCCAAATTTTTGGTGTCGCAAGTAATATACTTATCAACAAAAGCTATGATGTCCGTATTGTTATTTTCTGTGTAGATTGGTGCATTTTTAACCCATATGAGGAAATGATCATGTTCATTTCCTCGATTTTGGAACTCAGTGACTGAGAAGTAATCAATGACATTTCCAAAGAAAGAGTCATCTGTAAGTATCAAATTTTTTATTGCATTTATTCTATGTTTATAGTAACGTGCACAAGTGATAGGATCTTTCTTGATTAGTTCAAATTTGTCAATGTGTGTTGGGTCATTAGATTCTTGATGGTTTTGTGCTCATTGGTGTAGATTGTGCAGCTCTTGTAATGTTTGAATTAGTGGATCCCAATTTTGCTCAGCACTAGTGAAAGTGATGAAAAATGTCAGTGGTCCTAGTTGTCGAATCATAGCAAATACATTTTTCTTAAGTTGTTGTGAATAGTCTGGAGAGATTCTTATTCTTTTGAAATCAACATATCCAATATCGGATTTAAGATTTTTTTCTAGATTTGGTTTGTGTTTAACGTCTTTTGCAAATAGCTTTCGCTCTTTTAACTGGCCTTTTCAGATTCTTATTGTCAATGTAGACAATACTTGTTGTATTAGTACCTTAATAGCTTTGAAAAAAATGTTTGTTGTATGATATGCAAATTGTCTTTGTGACTGTAAGAGCTCCCATCGTACTATTTTCTGATATGTAAAGTTTTTTACAATGTCATTATCACGTGGTTTGCCAAAGAATAAAGTTGGGAAATTCATTTCTTCAGCATACATGTCCTTAAATATTCCAATTGGATACTTGTCCTTTGCAGGTGCAATTTCAATAATCTTGTCTTCCATGTTATGGATACTTCTAGACTCAGTAAATCCACGTATCAATGTTTCTGATGGGTTTTCATTTTCCATTTCACTATCTGATTCTGTTTCACTTGTATTTTGTGGACTATTGTCTTCGTTTTCTTGAGTGCATTGGAGAACTTCTTGCCAATCTTGGTTTATGTGGACTTTGTGCATTTTGTATAATGGTCTCCTTGTTAATTGAGTCAAAGCTTGCATGATGAAATTTGGGCGCACCATGCCTTTTTGAAATGCATTTTTGTATTGTAAGCACCTTTTCAACGAAACAACAATTGTTTGTGTGTTGTTAATTGATTGTGGTAATGCTCTTCGTACAATGTTCATGTCAACAAGAACATTTATAATAGAACCTGTTAGGCCTATTTGAGACCTTTTGAACCCTAGTTCCCAAATCTGTGCAAATGCAATTCTAAGTGAGACAAGTCGTTCTTCTAGCTGAGTTAAATTTTGCACATAGCACAATGGTCTATTAGTTCTTATTTTATGTGGGGTAGCATACTTTGGAATAGTGGATTGTTTCAATGCAAAGTAGCATACATGGCATATGAAATTTGTGAATGTTAAGGAATCTAATTGTAGTAGCTTATAATATAGTTCTTTTTGTTTTTCTTTGAATGTCCTGATGTCCTTGTTCAAACAAAGCACTTGGCAAATTGCACATGGGTATTTTGGTGTATCTTGTATTGCTGTTTTATAAATTTCTATTAGTGACAATATTTTTTTTTTCTTTGGACTGGTAGGTATACTTTCTTTTTGTTTTTCTTTTCTAATCAAGTTCTTCAGGTGATTAAGTCTTATTGTTGATTTATGTTTAAAATTGTTTGTTGTGACAAATGGTATCAAATTCTTCTTGTTTTTTGGCAAAGCATGTGTTTTGTTCAAGTAAGTAATTTTGTATTGTGGACCACTTCTGATCAACTTTTTAAGTTGGAGTAAGCTTGTTGAGCATTGGCGAGTTATATTTTGGGCTTTGATTCTTAGAAGCGGCTCAAAATGTCCAGCCAGAGGGTTTGTATCATGGAACAATATAGAGACTGATTCTGTATATCCAGAATCACTAAAATCTAAGTACTTTCTTGATGTTGTCAATGACCAAAGGCTTATTTGTATTTTCAACCATTTGGATATCCAGTGAATGCAGAACAAGTCACCCCACAATCCACATTCACTATGGTCTGTGCATGGTCTTGCAGACAATTGCATTTTGCGGAAGTATGTTTCTTGGTCATGTACTTTGTGCAATGTATATAAAGTATTAGGATTTAGTTCATTGTTATATGATTTAATTGCTTCTTTGTCCTTATTTTGAAGGCAAGTTAGGAAATGATCTATAGCTCCATTTCGTAATTGAGTTGAGGTGTACTGATTTTTAAGTAGTACTTGGAGCGAGTCAAACAAACAATCGCCAGCATTGTATGCAAATGTGCTTAATCTACAAAGGCCTTCAGCTCTAAGGACATTGTCAATGTTTGATATTCGAGGATACTTTGTGCATAGTTTTTTAATTTCATGTGAACCTACGGGATGTTTTGAAGTTACATTTTGTGTTTCAATTTTTAACAATGGTTCAAAGTGTCCACTTAAAAAATTCATGTCATGAAATAGTATAGAGACTGATTCTGTGTAATCAGAACTATTGAACTGTAAGTACCTTCTTGCTTTGTTCTTGACCAAAGGCATATTTGTATATTCAACCATTTGGATATCCAATGAATGCAGAATAAGTCACCCCACAATCCACTTTCAGTGCAATCTGCCTGTGGCTTTGCAGATAATCGCATTTGCGGAAATATGTTTGCGGATCATGTACTTTGTGCAATGTATATAGAGTATCAGGATCTAGTTCATAGTTGTATGATTTTATTGCTTCTTTGTCCTTGTTTTGAAGGCAACTCAAGAAGTAATCTATAGCTTTGTTTCATAGTTGAATTGATGTGTAGCGATTGTTAAGCAGTAGTTGTAATGAGTCAAACAAACAATCGCCAACATTGTATGCAAAAGTACTTAATCTGCAAAGCCCCTCGTTCTTAAGCGCGTAGTCGATGTTTGATATTTGGGGGCGCTTTGTTCAATTCATAGGTGTCAACGTCTATCATTTTCTTTGTTTCTTTTGTATCCTAATGTGTTTGAGAATAGCAGATGTTATGTATGAATAGTATCAAACGCTATCATCTAGATTACAAAATCTATAGTTTCTTCCTATGTCGCCTATGTGCTTTTACTCAATAGCATTCTATAGTATTAATCATGTTGTCGAGCATCTTGGAAGATAATAATCTCTATATATGTTGGAAAATGGATCTTGAGTAGTAGCAGAAGCCTACGTGACATATTATACAACAAACAATTTTTTAGAAGCACAAGGGAAAAATAGTATTAATTCTTCAACCTGACCTTGTCATCCACTGTCCCCCACCAGGATTGTATGTACTTATTCCTATTACATTGACAAATTGGATAAATGAGTACAATGCATGATGTATACTTTCAATGCCACAAACACAAAACAATATTTTCAGGTAGCTTTGTTTACATGCAAGAAATGGTGGATAAGAATCTTTTTTGCTCACATTGTCAATCTCAGTCTATGGTCTTTAAATGTTTTGTGTAATTGGATTCCTTTGTTTCTATGTACTTCTAAGTGACTGATTTTCTCAAAGAGAAAATGATTTTAAAAGCTATTCACATAAACATGAATTAAGTGGCATGTAGAGAATAGTTTCATAAATCATTTATGTTTTAAAAAATCAGGGAAATGCAAAGGCATTGATTGATCAAAGAAGATCTATGGCTTTTCTTATTTGTGGGAATAGCTTTAAAAATCATTTGAGTTTTAAAAAATTTGAGGAAAATGCAAAGGCATAGGTCCATTGAGCAAAAGCGAAGGCATAGATCGATTAAATAATTAAAAAAAGAGATTAAAACTCAGAGGTGCAGGCACACAGTGCATAAATGCAAAGTAAATGCATTAAATAGCATGTGGGTGGATGAGAAACTGCTGGAATGGCTTGGTGGACATGTATAGCCAGGCTGCTTTGTTCATTTGTTATAGACTTAAGTTACTTGTTAAGCATGACTATTACTTTGCGCAAATTGTTTTTCTATTCTACAAGTCTTTGTTCTAGGAGAGTTTACAGTGATTGAGCAGACTTTGTTATAGTTACAGTGTCCAGAACCAGAAACGAGTTACTTGAGGCAATAAATAGTTTCTTTCCTCAGTTTTCTCTTACTTTAGAGGTTTAAAGCACACAGTGAAATTGGCAATGTGAGCAAAAAAAATTGTGGTTAATGTCATTTTGCATGTAAACAAGACCATGGAAAAATATTGTGTCATGTCTATGAGTAACGTAGTACATCATTCATTGTACTCATGTGCCATGTCAGCTTTTGAAATTAACTTTGTGGTCTTTTTTTGCAATACAAGAAGATTAAACATACGTTCACTTGCACAGTGCATAGCAACTTGCCACAGATATAAGTAGTCTTATGAACAAAATTTCCTTAAATGCATATAGGTAAAAACCAGTTGACATAAAACAAAGACCTATGAATTTATAGGCTATTTGAAACTGCAAATAGGGTTTAAAAATTGCATTCTAGCAATTCATTCTATTCTATGGATATTGTATAGAGGAAGTATAACTAGTTAACACATAAGCAAAACTTGTTCTATTTTTCGAAGACAAATTACTATTGCAATTGTGGAAAATGCATTTTCCTGTTTCTATATGTGCAAGCAGCCTTTTAAATCATTTGTGTTCAAAGAAATGAGGAATACAAGATGACAAAATGAAAACATGAAAAAGAACTTTATGCAGTCATTATATTGAAGAATTTCAATTGCATTTCAAGAAAAGCAGAAAGACAATTTGGAAAGTGACCTTGCAATCTGCTATTGAATGATCAAGTATACTTGTAGCAATGTACAAATTCTGGCTGTTATTATAGGCACAAGTAATTTTTCCTAGTACAATGACAAAATTGAGAAGTGAGCAAACTGTAAAAACATATACTATTTCATCTACAACCATGGGAAATCTTCCTAGAAGCGCATATTTGGAAAACTCTGCATTGTTTTTTTTTTTTTTAAAAGGAGAAGGTTAATATGCTAACCTCACATTGCAGTTTGTGCGTGATTGTTTAAATACAGTTGAAAGCACCGATCCCTGTTACAAGGACAATTTAGACAAATGAGTACAGTGAGTGACATATACTATGTTATTCATAAAAACAAAACAGAATTCTTATGTAGATTCATTTCGACGAGAAAGAACCTAAGTAAGAACTTTTGTTTCTTATAATGCAAATTGCATTTTATAATTTTAAAATACTTATTGTTATTTGTGTACCCTATAATATAGAACATATTTTGCATATGCATGCATTAGTGTAATTTTGTTATTGCAATGGTGGCATAAGCTCTTTAAGAGAAATCAATGGAATAGATGCCATATTTGCTTAAGTGTCTGAAGAAGTGTAAATAGGCCATGGCAACCTGTCAATACTAAGCCAAAAAACAACAGACTTGTGCTAGCACTGTTAAGTTCTGATAAAAACAATTTCTAGCTACTGTTTAATGCTAGACCAGCTATCACTTAATAGTGAAAGCCAGATAAATATTGATTTTCTAACTAAATGGGTTCATTTCATTTGCATTTGCATAAGTTTATTTTGTACCATTATGTAGCACTTACTATTACTTGTGCAATCAAGCCACATGCAAGTAGAATTCATAACTCATGGCATTTAGATGCACTCAAGGAGAAATACAAACCAAGGTTGTTGGCATCATGATAAGAAAGATGATGAGATACATCCAATTAATGTATGCCACAACATCTTATTCAATGAAGATGATTTGGATAGGGACGTTACAAATGAGAATCCTTATTGGTGTGTGAGTAATCCTCTTTTTCAAGACTTCTCAAGGAAATTGCATGTCAATACTATCAGTGAACAGGTGGAATCAGATTTATTAATTGACTTTGATTGATGGGTGAAATGTGCACAAGGATAGTTATAATTATTTATTTGTTTTAATTATTATGTATGTAAATACTATTTAGAAATTATCTAATTAATTAGATATGAAATGATACAAGGGAAAAGAAGATTAATTAATTAAGATAATTTGATTCATTAGTTAATAAGGTGAATTATCATGTAAAAGTACATAAATTAGAAGTTTGGAAAAAATCCTCTTTCCTTTATGCTTTAATGACAACGAGAAAGCTGAAAGAAATTGTGGAGTTTAGGCTTATATCTGTAAATTGCATTTGCCTGACAGTTTGTAAATCCTTCTCAACACATTGTTGACATATTGTTCGAAAGGTCCCATTATGGCACATGCTAACAGCACAGTGGCTCTAAAGCTTGCACTATGGAACAGTTCTACAATAATTGAAGATATGTAATCTTTAAAGGACTCATAAGCACCAAGTTATTGTTAAGTTCCCATATTGTACATTGGACAAAAGACAATTGTTCATCCGAGGAACTAGTCTATAAAGATTAGCGTAGGCTGAGCACTGTGAAACCCAAGCTTCCTATGGACTCTAAAATAAAAGAAAACTGATGAAAATAACTATTTATTGCCTGAAGTAACTTGTCTACGAGTGTCCTTTTTGGAACCATGACAACCTTTGCCCTGTCACTGTAAACTCTTTCCTAGAAAAGACATATAGACACACACACATATATATATACATATGTATATATATGTACAGATACATCCATGTAGACACACATAAATGCATTTGTGGACGTAAACATATATGCATGCATGCATATACACATAGATGCATCTATACACACATACATATAGGCATAAATACATATATGCATAGATATATCGAGAGACATATGCATACATGCATATATTCATCTACAAATGTTTACATAGATATGCACATAGATAAATGCATATGTACATAGAGACATGCATACATACATACATGCACCGACACATCAGGCACAAAGTGATAGTGATAGTCCAACTAAAGCACTATGAAACACAGCTTCATTATGCACTTTAATGGAAAGAAACTGTGGAAAATAACAAATTATCACCTCAAGTAACTAATTTCTGGGTCTGGACTCTGCAACTATAACATCTCCTACTCAGTCGCTACAAACTCTTCCTCAGAACACGCGCTTGCAGAACACAAAAACAACACACGCAAAGTAATAGAGATGCATAGCAAGTGGCTTAACTCTATATTAAATGACCAAAGTACCCTGGCCACGTGTGGCCACCAAGCCATTCCAGCGCCTTCACCTCGATCTAGATGCCATTAAATGCATTTAATTTGTATTCATGCAGTACGTACGTCTACTCACCAGTTTTATAAACTATGCCTTTGCTTAAATTTATTTAATCAACTTATGCGCTCGCATTTTCCTGATATTTTAATGCATTTAATCTGCATTCATGGATTACGTACCTCTAGCCACCAGTTTTAAAACTATGCCTTTGCTTAAATTTATTTAATCAATCTATGTGTTCACATTTTCCCAAATTTTCAAAACAAAAATGATTTATAAAGCTACTCAGACGAATAGGAAAATAGATAAATGCTAATTTTCCAATATAAAAAATAGCTCTCCAAATTCAAACTATACAAAAAAATAAGTAATATGTTAAATGTCGAAATGTGATTGCCCAATGCTGCCAGTTAAAAGCATTCCAACCGAATGCATGAGTATTCCTGCCTTGACGCTAGGAACCAATAAAATTCAGACTATACAAAACAATTTATCCAAGTGAGTGCTATTAGGTTTGTTATCTTCAATTTCAAACTCCTTTGACTTTAATGCATTTTCTTTGATGGTAGGATATGGAGATTCTTTTTTTATTGAGAGTTCGGAACAATATGACAAATCTTTTTGATATCCTGTGTTTAGCACATTGCAACAACAAATAGATACAAAGACTGTGCGAGCCTTCTTTTAGAGTTTGGAGCAGAAGTAAACAACATAGGTACCCTTGAATACTTGTTTGTGTTCTCATTCTACAAGAGCATTGTAGAGTTCTGAATGTTGTTTTTAGTTGCTTGTTATTCAGTATGCTGTAAAAGTGGGGTAAAAAAATTGAAAAATCATGATGAATTAGAAAGCTCAACAATCCATTGTTTTTTTTGTTTTCCAAATTCCTGATTGTTTCATTTAACAAAATAAAGTTCTTGACCAGATTCTGCTAAACTAAAACAGATGGAGGAGGAAGTGTGTCTCTGTCGGAAGCAGTTCTTGGGTGATATGAATTGATAGCAAAATTACCAGATACCCTTTTTGCATTACTGTACGTGTATTTTGCAAAAGTAATCTGATAAAAAATCAATGTTCATAAAAGCTTTTTCACAGATTATTGGAGTTTAAACTGTTACTTGTTTATGCTACATGTCATTGTATTTCATAGCTTATGTTTCCTATGCATTCCTTGTTTCCAATTCCTGGACCTTGTCTATATTTCCACATTGTGAATATATGTCTACGATAGCATTTTCAACTATTATATCTACCTATAAGCCAATACATAGCTGCTGGGGATAAATAAGTGTGGGCAATATTATAGAGACAAACTTATTTCAAGTGCCTTAAATTCATTGTCATCTTAGAAATAGGTTTTTACTTTTTTGTGATATCTACCAGTAGCAAGGGAGCAATGAAGGACCTGGCTAACAATTGCATCTTATGTTTTTATTCCCTCTTGTTTGGAGTAAGAATCTCCATTTGTGGTATAATCATATAGTTTGTTTGGCTATAACTTGAAAAACAGGGGCTTGACTGCATTGCACAGTTATAAATTTGTTTTTAATACATTACGGTTGTACCTGATCTTATTAAGGTGGTAGAACATGGTAAGTAATCCAACAAAAGGATGTGTAATTTTAGTCATTTTCCATATGTAGACAAGTTTTGATGGTAAAAAGGTAGACAACAATAATAGAGTGTGGAATACAGTGGAGGCTTATGCAAAGATGAAAATAGTCAGCTCTTCCGGCAATTTTTCAAGACTCTCTAAGTTAATACAGTTAGGCTAGGAATATGTGGGGTATACATATGATGATTGAAAAGAAGCTCTATCTGTAGCAATATAAGACAAAGAGAGAAATATTATTTTTTTAATGATTTGTGTATTTTGATTCAAAGTTTTCTAATATACGTGTTATTATCAGTCATGCATTTGAAAACAATGTTACTCCATATACAAATAAATTTAAGCAAAGGCATAGATTTGAAAACTGACAGCTTTTATCAATACAAAGGGGACATTTACAGTGACAGAGCAAAAGCTCCTGTGCTCATTGAATGAACACCAAGAGACGAGTTACTCAAGGTAACAAATTGCTACTTTTATTTATTTTGCTTCATTTTATCCCAGAAATGCAAGTTGGGTTTCACAATGCATCAAAACACATTTGTGCAAACAACTCCCAAAATTATAATTGCAATGGATGACAGTGATAGTGTAATGGATACTAATAGTCAAAACACTGAAAAACACCAGCAAGTATTTTTTTAGATTCAATAGAAACAAGTATTAATTGAAAACAGATTAACCTGGTAGACTATTTATCATAGGTTCTTGAATTCAAAATGTACAAGTGTGAGCATGGTTCTCTACAGGCTTTCGCTATGCATTTTAACTATATTGTTGTTTTGCATCGAGCCTAAAGAACCACTGTAAGTATGGTTTCCAAACAAATTTAAATCAATCAATTTAAATCAAGAAAGGTTTCCAATTACACTTAATACTTGAACCATAAAGCATCATTGCTTCAAGCTATAGCAAAAGTGCAGACAGGCACACAAAAGCAAATTCAACTATGACATCATCCAACAAGTATTTTTTTTCCATTACTATGATTAACTATTGAACTCAATTGGCTCATTAGTCAAACAGCTTGATTGATCACTGACCTAACTTGTTTGAAAGCTATCTTGTTAAGCTGATTAGTTAATTTCATTAATAAGTAAAAGATAGAATTGACTTAATTTGCATGAGTCAAGTGTAAGATTGACTTATTTGTTAATTGATTTTGATTAATGTATCGGAGAGAGATGAGACAAACTAAATTTTCATGAGCGGAATGTGAGATGGACTTATTAGCTGATACGCCACATATACTATGACATTTGAGCTTTCATGAAATAATAGCGAAAGCAATAGAATAAATAGATGGCTTGAACATAGACAAAGGAATACAATTAATATGGAAACCTATAGCTTGTTGAATATTTGTAGCACAAGAAACACAAAGAAGATGTTGGCGAAAGTTTTGCAATTTTGGTTTGCACCTAGCAATTGCATTTGCTTCCTTGTCTATAAAGCCTTTTCAATAAATTCTTTTTTTGCATATGAAAGGACATGATTGGTTTAATTGATTTGGTGAATAAAGATGATTTATAATTAACTATAATTAACTATTCAAGAAAACTGATCTATCAATGAACTAGTTTCATTGATTGGTCAAGTAACTTGATTTACAGTTAACTTGATCAGCTATTTAGTTAATTTGCTTGAAATTTTGCAAAAAGCTTTTTCGACAAATAATTCTATGCATAACTTGCAATCATTACACACCAAGAGCCAACATTTCTTCGAGGAATTTTGTCAAACAGTTTACATGTTTTTCTTGTGCTTCCATATTTTGTATGCATATTCATGACAACATTTCAAACCATAATATCTGTCAGAAATCCACGTCTTATCATGCTTAGATGAATGTACATATCATGTTCTAAAGCTCCTATTTTATTAAAAGCAGGCAAAATGGTCAGAAAGATTGTGTATCTGTGAATGTGAATAGGCAAGATTGATTTAACTAATTTGGAGGATAAAGATGACTAATAATTAACTATGACTAACCACTCAACACAATTAATTCATCAGCCAATTAGCTTGTTTGATCGCTGAATTAACTTGTTTGAAATCTATCATGTTAAGCCAATTAGCTAATACGCCACATACAGTATGAAATTTGAGATTCAAATAAGTCTCATGGACGCAAATCTGCTATCATGTTAAAGCCACGTAAACATTGATGTTCCAATTCCATGGGGTCATTCTATTTCCATTTGCCCGAGTTCATTTTATTCCATTATCCAGCACTAATTATTAAATGTTTAAACCAGCTAAATGCAAACATAAATCACAATTCATAGCATCCATGTACACCTATGCACAAGTACATGTTATCCAACATATTAACACATACATGGTTTTCTAGTGCTAGTTTGTTAATTGCCTTTGATCAACAGTTCAAATGTACACAAGGATAATTGTAATTATTATTTTTTTTAATTATTATGTACTTAAAGACTAATTAGCAGCTGCCTAATTATTTAACTATCCTTGTACACATTTGACCCATCAATCATAGTTAATCAATAAATCTGATTCCACCTGTTTTCTAATAGTATTGGCATGCAATTTTCTTGACAAGTCTTCAAAAAGAGCATTAGTCACACACCAATAAGGATTCTCATTTGTAACCTCCCTATCCAAATCATCTTCATTCAATAAGATGTTGTGACATACATTAATTGGATGTATCTCATCATCTTTCTTATCAGGATGCCAACAACCTTGATTTGTATTTGTCCTTGAGTGTATCTGGATGCCATGAATTATGAATTCTACTTGCATGTGGCTTGGTTGTACAAGTAATAGTAAGCACTACATAATGGTAGAAATCACAACTCATAGCATCCATATACACCTATGCACAAATACATGTTATCCAACACATTAACACGCACATGGTTTTCTAGTGCTAGTTTGTTAATTGCCTTTGATTAATAGTTCAAATGTACACAAGGATAATTGTAATTATTTCTTTCTTTTAATTGCTATGTACTTAAAGGCTAATTAGCAGTTGCCTAACTATTTAGATATGAGACGATACAAGGGTAAATGAGAAATATGAACTTTCCTAAATCGACATGAATGAAATGTGAGATAGAGCTATTGGGTAATACGCTACATATATTGTGACATTTAAGCTTCAAAGAAGTCTCATGGTTGCAAGCCTGCTATCATGTAAAAGCCACATAAATATTCATTTTACAATTGGATGGGGTCATTCTATTTCCATTTACCTAAGTTAATTTCATTTGGCTATCTAGCACTAACTATCAATTGTTTAATCAAACTTCATTCAAGCAGAAATCACAATGCATGGTATCCTTATAAAATTATGCACAAATACATACTGTCTACCATATTAAGATGGACATAGTTTTCTATTGCTGCTTTGTTAATTGGATTTGAGTTATAGGTGTAATGTGCACAAGGATAATTATAATTATTTCTTCCTTTTAAATGTTATGGATTTAAACACTAATTAACTGTTACCTAATTAATTAGATATAAGATGATAGAAGAGTAAATGAGAACTAGACACTAGATAAAAATGACAAAGTTAACATGTGAATATCAAGGTGCGCAGACTAAATACTCAGTGCATTCCAAGGGACCACATTTCACCTAGAAATTTTGTCAAACAGTTCACTTGCCCTATCTATGCCTCCATATTTTGCATATGTACCTAGGAGGAAAATAACCACGACATCTGATAACAGTAAAATTCCTATATCCTTCATGCTTTGTTGACAGCCAAAAAGCTCAAAGCAATTTTAGAGTTTGGGTTTGCTTCTCAAAATTGGTTTTGCTTAACAGTTTCCAAATCATTTTGAACACATTGTCCTTACATTCCTCCGAAGCTCTTACTATGGGATGAGTTCAAAGCACATTGGCTCCAAAGCTCTCACTATGGGAGAGCTCTGTAGAATGGACAAAAGGGTCTCTACATAATGCCTATGAAACCACATTTCATAACAAGTTCTACCTGTTGTTCAATGCCAAACTAGCTGCCAATGAACAACAAAAGCTTCAAAACTCCCAGTTAACATGTAAAGGGCTGAAAAATATTGATCTGCCAACTGAATGGGGTCATTTTACTTTAATTATCTAGCACTTATTCTTAATTTTTTAATGCAATCACATGCAACCAGAATTCAGAACAATTAGCATCCATACACACCTATGCATAAATACATGCTCTCTAACATATTGATATGCATATGGTTTTCTGCTGGCACAATCCTTGAACATTCTTTAGGTACTAGCGCTAGTTTATTAATTGACATTGATTGCTGGATAAAATGTATACATAGACACATAGCTGCACACATGCTTCAATGCACAGATGCATACATACATGCATGGATGTACACATATATACACGTATACATGCATACATGATTACACGCATACATATATATGCATTCATGCATCCATGGATGCATATATCCATGTATTAATAGATCCCTTAAAATATGCACATATTCAAATGACCCCATAGACTTGGGGAATGAATATTTATGTGGCCTTTACATGATAGCAATAAATTGATTAGATAATAATTGCATTTTTTATGTCATGTTATTGCAACAAAGATCTACTTTTGAACCCCAATTGCTTAATTTTTATGAACCATATAGCATATGCCACTCACAATACCCATTTGTAAAGATTGTCCTTGTAACAAAAAGCAACGATATGACGACAAGTACAATCAATATAGTGAGAATCTTGAATTAACCTTTTTTCTTTTTCTACTCTATGCAATTGTAAACAAAGGAGAAGGTTCATTCTAGAAACTCACCCTGTACTCTTTTCTTGAAGAATTTGCTACAGTTGGACCGCTACACCACCTCTCTTCTTCCAATCAAAAGCATTGCACCATGTAATAAGCTTTGGTTAGAAAATGAAGACCATTTGTTTGTTTTTCTAAAAGAATAACAATAAAGCTCAAGGAAATGACCAAAATGCAAACAACTCCCAAAATTACAATTGCAATATATAATACTCCTACTGCGATGGATACTAGTAGCCAAAACCATTAAAACACTAGCAAGCATTTTTTAGATTCAAGAGACACAAGTATAAATGTAAATCAGATTAACTACACAAACTAGTTGCCATAGGTTCTTGTACCACAAATCTTCTAGCAATGAATTTAACTGCTCTTTTGCACGAAGTCTAAAATTATTTTATCAAGCAATATTACTTGACTGCTCTATGGCAACATTGCAATTTGAATTCTAAATCATATTTGACATAGTTTTTTATAACCCCAAGATACAATTTTCTAACTTCCTAAGCATTCAGTCTAAGTTTTCCAATTACAAAATCTCAAATTGTTGCTTGCTTCGTATGTTTGTTCCTTGAATTTGATCACCAGGTAAAATGTACACAAGGATAATTGTAAGTTTTTCTTTCTCTTAATTACTATGTATTTAAAGACTAACTAACGGCTACCTAATTAATTAGTTATCTAATGATACAAGGATAAATGACAAATATGGAATTGACTACTTTAACATGACTGAAATGTCACATGGACCTATTAGCTGACACGCTACATATACTGTGACTTTTGAGTGCTTAATCCATCTACATGCAAGTACAAATCACAACCCATAATTAAAATGTCCACAAGGATATTTATAATTATTCCTTTCTTTTTATTATTATGTATTTAAAGACTAATTAACAGCCACCTAATTAATTAGATATCAGATGAAAGAAGAGTAAATGAGAGCTACCAACTCCATAAAAATGCCAAAGTTAACATGTAAATATCAAGGTGTCCAGATTTAATACTCATTGCATTCCCTGGAAGCCCATTTTCCTGCGGTTTGTAAAACAGTTCACTTGCCTTATAAATGCTTTCGTATTTTACATGTCTACCTATGAGAACAGTAACCACGACATCTGACAGAATTTAAATGCTTGCTGGCAGAAAATAGGTTTCTACTGCATTCTTTTGTCTATCTCTGTGCAAATGAAAATTTGTATTCTGCTATGGTAAATTCTCTAGTGCATTAGGTACTTTAAAGCGCAATTTTTTGGATGTTGCTCTTGTTCCAGGTTTGATTCTTTTTGGGGGTTATAACTACCTACTGTTGTACTAGTTTCCCATTTTTTCTTCTACAAATGCATGAATATATAAACATCTAATCATATATAATAGTTTTTCTTTCACGAGTTTTGTCAAACAGTTCACCTGTTTTCTGTATGCTCCCATTGTTTGCATTTATTCCTACGAGGACAATAACCATGACTTTTAACAAAATCCCTCTATCCTTTATGCTTTGATGACAACGGAAAAGCTCAAAGCAACACACTGTCGACTCATTGTTCGAAAGCTCTCATTATCGCACACGTTGACATAATTTTGGTTCCAAAGCCCTCTTTATGGGACCGCTTTGCAGTAATAAAAAATATACAAACTTTACAGGGCTCACATGCATGAAGTAAAATGGACAAGAGGGTTTCTACATAATTCTTATCAAACACAGATATTTTTTCTTCTACAAATGCATGAATATATAAACAACTAATCATATATAATAGTTTTTCTTTCACGAGTTTTGTCAAATAGTTCACCTATTTTTTGTATGCTCCCATTGTTTGCATTTATGCCTACGAGGACAATAACCATGACTTTTAACATAATCCCTTTATCCTTTATGCTTTGATGACAACGTAAAAGCTCAAAGCAACACACTGTCGACTCATTGTTTGAAAGCTCTCATTATTGCACACGTTGGCATAATTTTGGTTCCAAAGCCCTCTTTATGGGACCGCTTTGCAATAATAAAAAAATATACAAACTTTACAGGGCTCACATGCATGAAGTAAAATGGACAAGAGGGTTTCTACATAACTCCTATCAAACGCAGATGAAACCTTCGCATTTCAACAAGAAATTCGAATAGATAATACTAAAAGTAGTTTAAAATACAAATTTATAATCAAAGTATAAGAATGCCTTAAAGCACTATGAAACCCTACTTGCATTTCTCGTATCAAATAGAAGAAAACAATGAAAAGTTACCTCTTCTGACCTCAAGCAATTCGTCTCTTGCTGTCCAGTGTGCAACTCTACAACTACAAAATCTCCTGCTCGGCCACACAATAGAGCACTATGAAATACAGCTTCATTATGCACTTTAATGTAACGAAACTTTGAAAATTAACAAATTATCACCTCAAGTAACTCGTTTCTAGGTCTGGACTCTGCAACTAAAACATCTCCTGCTCAGTCGCTACAAACTCTTCCTCAGAACACGCACTTACAGAACACAAAAACAACACACGCAAAGTAATAGAGATGCATAGCAAGTGGCTTAACTCTATATTAAATGACCAAAGTACCCTGGCCACGCGTGGCCACCAAGCCATTCCAACGCCTTCAGCTCGAGCCAGATGCCATTTAATGCATTTAATTTGTATTCATGCATTACGTACGTCTACCCGCCAGTTTTATAAACTATGCCTTTGCTTAAATTTATTTAATCAATTTATGCGTTCACATTTTTCCGAATTTTTAAAACGAAAATGATTTATAAAGCTACTCGGACGAATAGAAAAATAGATAAATGCTAATTTTTCAATATATAAAATAGCTCTCCAAATTCAAACTATACAAAAAAATAAGTAATATGTTAAATGGCGAAATGTGATTGGCTGATGTTGCCGGTTAAAAGCATTCCGAGCGAATGCATAAATATTCCTGCCTAGCGGCAGGAACTAATAATAATACATGATCAAAAGCTCATACATCCTTCCCTGATAAATGAGATTATTATTAATAAAGATGATATTATTATTATTATATTTGATTATATACACATAAATAAATACATATTACATTTATTGCATAAAATATATCTTATATTTGATATTTGAATATATATATTGTATATTACATTATATATATATATATATATATATATATATATATAAATAATAATATTAAATATATATTGCTACATTACTACATATAGTGCATATATCAGTTAACCTTTATAATATGAAATAAATAAACAAATAACAAATAGACTGAATATAAAATAAAACAAATATAAGATATATAGTAATCAATAGCCAACATAAAAGTAAACATAAATAAATATTAAGACCAAGAGTATCGAAAGAGGTAACTAAAGTTTAGGGATGCGATCACCAAAAAGGTAAAGAGATGCATCCAAGAAGGCAACGGTCTATCCAAAACAACGCTTGGTGGAGGAGCACGTCTCCTCAAGACACTTTAGTTATTTAAGGGAGGATGAATTCAACGATGGAAAAAAGGATATAGTTATGGTCAGAAATATTCTCCTTAATCCAACGCAGGGCAGCAAAATATATATATATATATATATATATATATATAGGGATGATGGGAAGAGGACAAAGAAAATAAATAAAATATACAAACAGATGGAGAGATAAAATTAGGAATATCTGAACATATTCTGAGCTAAAAGAATCGGCGAATCACTCAAAGACATTTGACTATTTATACCCATGAACTCGTGGCTGGAGAAAGAAGATGCCTATCTGCATATTGATGAAGGAGGTAAGGAGTAAATATAAGCAATTTTGATAGTATGTGAGTAGTAAATAAGTGATTAGTATAGATATCAAGTAAATAAGAATATAAATATAGACAATAGATAAGTGCATAAGTAAACATATAAATAAGTATATGTATGTTGGGTTAGGGTGAGTAGTGTAAGCCTAGAACTAATTGATAATGGTTATACATATATATGTATTATGGTCAATTAGGCAATGATGATTAATTCATGGCTTAAGGTAACCAAAATTATGATTTCAAGATTATGTTAATTAAAGGTAGTTATTTGGTATTTGATAAATATATTAATATTTAATATAGGTAGAGATAATAATGCAAATGTTAATATGGGATAATTATTGTGGTTTATAGTTAGTCAAATATGCATATCATATTATCGTAGGAAGAAATGCATACCATGTTATTAGTCTCATAGTTAATGTGGACCCATCTACCTAAACCCCTAGTTGAACATATTAGGATGGATAAGTATATTGGGAGATGGAATGACAGGTTAACAATTGATAAATGTATAGTTAGATATATATATAGAAATTCATAGATGGTGGGCACATACAATACATACAAGACAATGTATATAGTGTATTATTTGCAATTATCCAATAATGATGCTTGTAGCAATTATTGAGCCTTATAAGTAATAATGACTCCATTAATTTACTATGATGTTAAATGGTATAATAGAATTCCTTCTATGGGATCTCGAAAGATGTTTTGTACTTATCAAGGAATCATTCATAGTGAGTAAGAGGGAGGATATGAATAATCCTTTGGCAAAGAACAAATAATTATATCATCTTTGATTTGACTAGATGTTATTACTAAAATTTATTGATCCCTAACATTTCTAATGTCTCTTTGAGAAACACTTTGAATGCAAGATTCGAGTTTAAGTGCTTCCACTAGAAAGGGGTCATTACAAGCATACATGATGAAAACACATGGCATGATGGAACATAGAGATGATGATGAAATGAAAACAAACATGATGTAAACACAAAGAAAACAAACAAAAAGACACAAAAAAACATAGGGTTGGTACTAAAATATTTGAGTCAGTAAGACAAAGAGAACTTAGTCTTAAATTGTCGCAAATACCAAACATCATCTATCAAACAAATGTTAGCTCACATGAGGACTAGCAAGTTGTATTATGTTGCGCCACTCATGAAACACATGGCTCCATTGGAAAGCAAGGTGTGTTATGCTAGGTGGTCATGTTAGTAGGCCTTCATGACTCACACCATAGCAAAGTCTGATATTTGCTAGGTGAATCACAAATTGGAAGGCACACAGGCTAGTGAGGACCAATTTTCACTAGGTAGGCCCCCAAGACAAGGCAGTAAAATGAGAAACACACTAGGTCTAGTGAGGACCACTTTTCACTAGGTGTGTACCCATTTCAACCATACCAAGAATTATACTCCTTGATAACTCTAATAAGGTGCTACAAAATGGTCAAAATAGTATGCCAATGCCATACTAAGTTCAACTCTTGTGAACAAAGTGGAGCAAAAATGCCAAACTCGCCTCAGGGGATGCATAAGTTTAACATCTCGAGGGACAAACAAAACTCACCTTAGGGGGTGCATAAACATTGATAGGATAAGGAAAAATACTTAAGGGGTGTTATAACAACACCACCACAAAAGGTGATTTACAGAAACAACAAAGGGGCTTTGTTCAATACATGAAAGGTCACATCTTAGGGAATATCACACATGAAATCACCACCAAAGAGACACTCACATAGATCAAGAAGGCCACACTTTAGTTGACAAGGTCACAGTTCCTAGGTAATGTATGCTATCATCACTAAGAAGGGACCATTCTTATGCAAACAATGAGTGGGGGACTATATTCCCCCCCTTAAAATGTTAGTGTGCTTGCTACACTAGCATTTCAAGGAGATAAAGAGGGATCCATTTACATCAAGGTAATTTTATACCCTCATGGATTGTAGTGATTGTTGTGTTATACTACAACTACCACATGGCAAGGAGCAAAGAAAATGAATATTAATCTATAATACACTCAATTTGATCCTCATAAGTACCAAATTCTCTTAATTTCTTCTTTAATGCATGACATTCATCAATAAGATGTCCAAGTGTTCTATGATATGCACAATAAGACATATTTGAACTCTTTCCTTTCTTATCTTCTCTGTCATGGATGGGCGACAATGTAATATATCCTTGTTTGAGAAGTGTGTCTAAGACTTGTTCAGTTTTGTTTATAGGGCGTAGGAATAGTAATTTCCTAAGAGGACCATGGACTTTCGATTTCTTGGTTGGTGGAACAAATGCTTGATTTAAAGGAGGATCTTGGTAACCTACTCCTTTAGTATCTTTAGATGGTATTTGTTCCAAAATGGATTGGATCTCATGTTCATTCTTTATGTCAATCCTTTTTTTATCAATATATTAAAGTCATGTCCATAACTTTGCTCCAAGTTAATGGGTGTGCTTGTAACTTTATGCTCATAAGATGAAGGAGCATTAGGTGGTATGTATTCCTTTTGGTTTTTATCAATAGGTACTTCCATGAGATTTGGTTGAGATGTGCCTTGTGAGTCACTTTTCAGATGTAAGAGAGAAAACATTTCAAATGGTGGTGTGGTCGGTGGTGTTGATTATTGATATGGGTGATTGGGAAATCTCATGAAAGGATAAAAGGCTGCATTATTTTCAAGGTTGGGCAAAGAATTATGTATGAATTCATTCATTCTCTCCTCATCTTGTCCCAAGATATCTATCTCATGAGGACATGCATTAGGAGATGAAGGTTCATGAATGTCCTTATTTGAATTAGGGTCATCATCAAATACACAACTTGAAACATCCACCAAAGATTTTAGAGAGGTCAACATATTACCAAAACATTGAGCCGTCATTGATTATATAATTCCTTTATGAAGGTTTAGACTGTTATGCAATAGGTGACTAAGAAACAAACAATAGATCAGGATAGAGAATTTTGAGAAATTTTTGTCACTGAAATTTGAGCCAAAAAATGTACGACAATGGCACCTAGGGTGCCTATGTGCTAGGTAGGATTTTGCAAAATTAAAAGTTTTACTATTTGTTAGACTATTTAAGGTTTCCATGTTAATGTACAGACAGGTCTGACAGTGAATCGTTTTCCAAATTTTGCTCAATTTATAGAAATGTAATTGAAAATGAAAGTATGCAATTTTTTTGAAAATGCTTGAACAATAAATGACAATTGTAAATGTAATTTCCAAATCCAAGATCCAAAAATTAATTGAGTCTAATATGCAAATCTAAAAATGATGATATGAAATTGCTTTTGAAAGAAACTAATGCAATTTTTCACTTTTTAGCAATATGCAAGATACCTAAATGTATGCAAATGCAACTTTTATTTTGTTTTCATATTTTAAATGACCTAATGCAGATTTATGAATGCAATTTGAATGTAGATATGAGCTAAAATAACTGAAATAAACCCTATTGTAACCTATAATGCAATAGGATATGATTTTTTATTTTATTTTGTTCTTTTATGATGCAACAAAAATTAAACCCTATATGAGAAATGCAAAGAAATGCAAAGAAAACCCTAGATCTAGGGTGTATTTTTAGAAGGCATGTAATGTTAACATGTCAGGTTCACCAAAATGAAATGTAGGGAAAAGGGGAACCTTTGAATTTTCACCTTAGGGTCCCACACTTTTCCCTAATTTCATTAATAATGGGGAGATCTTGTGTATATGGATGAAAATGCAAAGATGGAATGGGGGTTTGATGGATTTGGACAAGGTATGTGATTGACTCATAGACTAATAGGTGAGTCAACTAGCCCTTAACCAAATATGGAAATATCTTAATGTTGAAATGCAATGATCTAATTGTCCTAATGATGCAAATAACCACTTTAATATAGAAATAACAAATCTAGAATGTCACAGAGAAAATTAGATAGCAGAAACAAAAAGGGGAGGACACTATGCACCTGTGGTACAATTTTCAACCTAATTTCCAAGGAAGTTTCCTATGGGGGTGTCATTGTCATAGTAGGTATTTTTCAAATTTGTTTCTGTAGTCCTCTGATGTCGGATCAACACTTCCGCTTACTGTCTGCAAACTTGCGAGATCACTGTTTGATATTTCTGAAATTGAGTTTTCATGAGTTTTCAAGGCCTAGGGTTTCAAATGCAACAATGATTAAAGTGTCTTCAAACTTCCTTTGATCTTCAAAATACTTGAAATCTGCACATTCACAAAGAGAGGAAATGTTGTGCCATTTTAAGGGCTTGTCTTGGTCAAACCCTATGTTAGTGTTTCCATTTCCACAATGGCAATGCCAATGATAAATGGATAAATGATAGGAAGTAATGATGAAATCACAAAGTGTTGTAACTCACCACCCTTCAATGGATTCCTTGAAGGACTAAAGTCATACACATCACCTCAAGGTCTTGGATCTCACTTTCTTGATCTTTCTTGAATGCTTGAATTGCTTTAGAGACCTACAACAAGGATTAGCCTTCACAAAACAATGATAACATGAACACATGGACTCACATAAGATTTGACATAATGTTGGATCTTGAATTGTTACAATAAATCCTTTAATGGTTGCTCTTGACTTGCTCTTGAATACTCTTGATCACAATACTTGCTCTTAATTTCTAGACTACTCTTGTTTTTTTTTCAAATGATGCAATAACTAGGTATTTATATGCTATTATTCTAATTTCCTAAAAATTAAAAACTAAAAACCAACTTTAGACATTTGAATTTCAAATAATAAAATTCCAACACCGACATATTTGAATTTGAAGCCAAAATAGGGGGACATATGTGCCCTAGGTGCCAGTGTCCCAACCCTATTTTTGGAGGTTTAAAATGTTGGGGAAAAAGTATTAAATGAGAGCATTTTTTTATGCTTGCAAATTGGTGAAAAATATTTAAAATAAGTTGTGGAATGCATAATTTTAGAAATTAGAAGCTTAATTAGGTCCAATGACTTAAAGGGGAGTAAAACATAGTCTAAAATTGTCATGGGTGACAATTTACAATGCTACATCAAAAGAATTAGAAGATATTGCTATTCTATTATCAACTAAAGAGTTCCCAAATGACATATCCTCGCAAGATAAATAATTGCTAGCATGGAGTGTAGCACCATATACATTAGGATTAGGAGATCTACACCACCAAGGGAAGGACAACATCCTATGAAGAGTTGTCTATAAACATGAAAGAAAATCCATTTTGTAAGAAGCACATAACGGGATTGTCAAAGGACTTAACTCCAAAGAATCCACCGCAAGAAGGATAAAACCAATTGGCCTATGGTTGCCAACACTACACAAAGATGCCAAGGACTCCACAAAAAAGGTGTGATATCTGTCAGAGAGTAGGGAAACCTACCGCCTCGGATGAAATTCCCCTAAGACCGATACTGCCCAAAACCCTTTCGAGAAATGGGCAATAGATTTTATTGTTCCAATTGACCCACTGACAAAACACTCAAGAGCTCAATTCATTATAACTTGCATGCAGTACCTAACGAAATGGGTAGAAGCAGAATTGACCAGAGATTGTACCACAAAAATTGCCGCCAAGCTTTTATATGAAAACATCATTACCAAATATGAATGTTCGTTAAGCATAGTCAACGATCAGGGAAAGCACTTCATAAATAATATGATAAAACTATTGCTACAAAATTTCATGATAACTCACAATAAAATCTCTCCATGGGGCTAGTGAAGTATTAAACAAAATAATAGGGAAAGCATTAACAAAATTGTGTGATGGAAATTAGATAGACTGGGATGTTAAGATACCAACAATACTTTGGGCATACTGCACCTCATACAAAAGGACTAACAAATTCACACCATTTCAATTGGTATATGGACTAGATGCAACAATACCCATGAATTTCATAATCCCTAACATATGTATGCACTAACTTTGTGATTAGAAGAAGAGGAATCATTGATGAAAATAATAGAAGAATTGGAAAAACTAGATGAATTCCAACAAGTTGCTATGTATAACCAACAATTGGAACGACAAAGGCAAAAGACATGGCATGACCAAAACTTATGATTAAAAACATTCCAAATAGGGGACTTAGTGCTACTATATGATAGAAAATTTAAGAAATGGGGGAAGTTAAAAGTCTGATGGTTATGACCCTATTACATTCATAGCATTACTAAATCTAGAGCAATCAAACTCTGACAACTGGATGGAACACTTGTAGTAGGACATGTTAATGGTGCGCACTTGAAGAATTATTACCTACCACCAAAGCCAACACAAAACCATTCAAATATACATTGTACCATAGTCTAGTCAAACTCACAAAAATTAAACATCAAAATACACATGCCACCCGTCAAATCAAACCAACAACTCAAAAAACCTATGAAATCAAGTAGAGCATTAAATACTTAGCTACCACCCCACCATGCTACAACCCATACCCCACTAACCAAAATTCTATAAAAACCAAAGTTCCTACTCCAATATTCACAAATGCAATTACGAGAAAAGTGTGAACTAAGCTTCCACCAAAGATAGAAAAATTCCAAGGAAAGCTCTCCACAAAACAACCCTACACTAAAAATGGCCACTCTCATAGTCATTAACATATCTAAGAAGCCCAGATTAACATTCAAATGACTCATGTTCAAAGCGAGGATAATTGACAAAGAGGGGGAATTTTTACTAGTATTGCACAATGTTTTCTACCTAAAAGATGTCAAAAAATACATCCACAAACCCATTGCAAAAACCAACCACACCAAGCTAGAATACCTCCACCACCAAAAGTTGGAGGATGAATTGAAAACCTATAAGTTGGAGTACATAGAGATAGGTCAAAAGATCCTGGATGTATGGAAATATTACCCAAAATTTTGTATTTAAGAGGAATGGGTTTGAGTCATGCTAAGTTGAGTTCATGATGACTTCATGTATTTAGACAAGCCACATAGAATCATAAAAGAAGCCATCCATTCCATAACCAAGCTGAGAGTGGTAGGAGGGATTCTAGAAAAAAGGCCGTTAAAACCAGTGAAGTAGAGAAGCTAACTAGAGCCACATTTGACAACAAAAACCTGAGCCTAAAAACAATTACAAATCCTAGAGTCTGGTATGCAGCAATAGGCATAGCCTGCAAAATTTACTATGCCAACCAGGAAGACTCCACAACTTCTATTGTCGTCCACATCGCATACAAGATGGTGCTTGAAGGAAAATACCTTGGTTTGTGAGAGGTTATGAGGGAACAATTGTTGGAGAACCTGCAAAAGATCAAGATTTCTAGGTATCACTTCTGATATAGAACATTACTTATCTGTTTAATTTTTTATCTTCTAAAAGAACTACCCAACTTCAAAGGTAAAATCTGGCAACTCGACCAGACCAGAGCTGCCCAAATTAAGTACCATACCCATCAATTTGAGAATTTTCAAGCATAGAAAACAACATACTAGGAGTTTTTCAAAAAATTCTAGGAACAAATGCAATTAAGGGACTGAGTCCCCTATTTATCAACCAACCAATATGAAAAAACTATAACATTCATGGTGGACAAAGACAACACATATATGTAGGCGGTCGAACCTCGAATTATATGGATTCCAACACTACCATATGAATTCACCCCTCAAGAAATAAATGCCTATGTGATAACCCTCTTCTAGAACCCAAGGGAGCCCAAAGTAGAGAGGTTTGAAACCTACCAAGAAGTAATGGACAAGAAGATTGACAAAGAAAATTAGGAGGACTTGGAAAAGAATAGAAAGAAATATCATAAGAAAGGGGGCATGCTAGAAGGACTTAAACCAGCAACGACCACCCTGGTATAATTAGAACCTTATGGAAAAATGGATGCAAGGTCATAGACCGCCCCACCGGGAGCATCGGAAGGACCTTCAACATCAGCACCAACAACCTCTTGATCAAGGAAACCACCACAAGCCCCAAGGAGAACTCGACAGGCAAGGGAAAACAAAGGGCCCAAAGGAAGAAAGTCGATATAGAGGAATCCAAGGTAGAAGAGATCTTAGAGGAAGAAGAAGAGGTGGAGTAGCCTCTACAACAAAAGAAACGAAAAAAAAAGAGATAAAGCCTTGGACCGTGGCGACAAAATAAAGGAGAAATCCATAGTGGCACTAAGCCCCAACATTACAGAGGAGTAGAAACAAGCTCTAGTGCAAGCACAAGAACCAGAGTTCCAAACTAAACACTGAGTCGACAAACTCCTAAACAATGATCCAAAGGATATAGAAGCTCTCTAGAAGGAGATCCAAGAGGCTACTCGTAATCTCTACAAGGAGATGACCAAGGACCTAGACCAAGAGGAAGGTTCAACACCAGAAGATACCTTTCCTCATGAAACTAGAGCCACAACGGAAGAGCAGATGGAGAAACTAGAAGAAAACACAATGGGGTCTAGAGAAGAAACAAAAAAGAATAAGGATGAATTTGGAGAAGTATCCACTCCATCAAAAAAATTGTAGCTCAACAACAACAAATCCAACTGAAACCACCCCCACAATTGATCCAAGTACCATTAGTGGGCTCTCAAGTGAATCTATATGGAATGCCACCCATTCAAAAGTTATAGTTAGGGGACATTTTCCAGATCAACCTAAGTCGACATCAAGGAAATGCATGGATGAAACGTTGAAGCGCATAACCAATCGGCCCATAGACATACTTCTTATTGAATTAATATGATATGGTCCTAAGTAGGATATGTCAGGACCCAAATCTATCATAACACATCTTCCATTGCTGGTGCAGCCCCCAAGCACATAGCACAAGCAAAGGAACAAGCCTTGTCAGCCAGATAAAAATACAAATCAAGAAACAATGTTGCACCAAAGCGGCCAATTAGCAATGTGTGCATCACATGGGGATGTTCCTTGAACATCCAATAACACTTTCATACACTTATTTCATATTTTCATGCCACTAATAGCCACCACAAACCAAAAAGGAAAAAAACTATATTCTAGAAACATAGAATGCTTAATCATGAGATATAACATTAACATATCAACTTGCAGACCACTTCAACACATGAGAATGGAACTGAGACACTAAAAAACATTGAGAGCACATTCACCAATCTGCAAGAGTAGAGATATCAATACAGAGAAATGTGGAGCATTTCCTAGACTAGTCTAGACAACCAACATTGCCAACCTTCAACAATTCATAGAGATCTCCTTGAAAACACAAGTGACCTGAAAAGATAGGAATGCAACATCCACATAACACTGAAATTGAATACCAAACTGCAAGACCAAAGCATCAACAACATAGGAATACAAAGCATTCTCCCAGACAGACTTCACTGCATCTTCCTGAACTAGAACCACTTAAACAACTTGTGAAGGCCAAAACTTCCTTTCAACAACACATATTTCATCAGGAATATCAGGAGAGGGCATAAGACATACAGTTGTAGACCTTCAAAAATATCTCTCCATTATCAATCATACTTCTAATCCTCATTTGAATATATCATTATGAAATCAACTCTGCTGACAGTAATAATGCATTCTATGAACTTCAACAACTCTTCTTTGATAATGCATGTCATCCAATCATGAACTTCAACAATTCTTCTTTGATGAGGCATGACATCCAACCATGAACTTCAACAATTCTCATTTTATAAGGCATGAACTTCATCACCAATGTTAGCCCAAACTGAATATAACAATGATAACCAATAGAAAAGACTAACACCTTACTTCTCAAGTGTTGACATCAGTGCCAACCAACAATCAGTGTTGATATCAATGACAACAACTGCCAACAATTTCCTTAGTGTTGACATCAATGGCAACAACTGCTAACACAAATCTCTATATATTGGAGCCTTGAGATGGTGGTTTCAGAATTTTTTTTGCAGGTTGTTAGAGTAACAAAGTGTTGTCGAGATTCAAAACAGTGTTGTATTGAAGTATACTTCATTTGAAGATTAATACAAGCATTACATCTATTTTGGTGTGGATTTTTTTTCCCACAAGGGTTTCTCCACATATATCTTGTGTCACTTGTGATTCTCAACTTGTGGTATTATTGTTTTGCTTTCATTCTTGGATATCCTAATCACATAATCACATAATTGGTAATCTTGAATACATAATTTCATATTTGCAACCACATTATTATGTTCATATTTATGCAAGTTTCACCTTGTTATTCAACATTTGTCCAACAAAATTTGCATACCCATTCTCTTTCCCATTTATTTTTTGTGCCCATTTTGAGGAAATATCTCGATACATGTGCATAATATGAAAAATGTCATGATCTTGTGCAAAATCATGTGCATTCCCCTAGTCTTAATACATCTTTGTAGACACATTTTTCTACACATTTATCGCCTACCCCATCCATGTATACACATACTTCTATACATTGATCTTATCCACTCATTTATCACACTTATTCATACACCTACTTCTATATAGTTACTAACCACCTAGATCTAACTATTTGTCCATGTTGGGATTTTTTTGGTTGTGGGGGAAACCCCATAATCATGAATTTTTCCCTTTTATTTTTAAAATTCAAATTTAATTGATTGACCCCTTGTCATCTTCCTTCCTTGAGTTGACTAAACACACATTTGACACAATTTCATGTTATAAGCTAGTATTTAACAACATTAAATCACATCATTTCACATACATCAGTTCCCAAGCGTTTCCTCTTATCCTAAAGAATTGAAGGAGCAAGTAATAACAATGCACCTTCAAATTTGGTGCTTTGAGATGAGTAAATAATTTGTATACACTATTCGAGGGACTTTATTTATTTCCTTTTAAATCTTTGTACTAAATTTTGGGGATTGATCTAAGAGAAATTCTCTCCTTGTGTTACAATGATAGTCCTTCCAAAGTATTCCTAAATATTGCCAACCTTTATATTAACATAAGTAGTAGAGAAAACAAAGACCAACGATTGCTCTTGAGAACAACGTTGATGGGCTCCACATTCTTACTGAAAAGGTTAAAATTTTGAAGGATGAGGATCTAATGGAGAGGTCTAAGGATGTTGATAATGATGATAAGTTTGTGGTTAAAGGTAAACAGGGTACTTCTTTTGTTGGGGTGGGACCAAGTGCTTGTACTTGTAGTCATTCCAGGAACCCTTGGAAGCTCAAAAGAAAGACCTACAGAAGGTGGTCAACCTTCATAATCACTTATATAACTAGGACATTGAGGCAACTAAGATTCTTAAGTATTTATATTAGTGTGTTTTGTTTTGTTGTCTTGTTTTGTGTTGGTTCGATGCTAGTTGGTTGTCAATTGGCTATGCTTTTCTCTTAGGCAACATTTCTTTGTAAAGGGTTTTGGGTCCCTTCAAAACTTGTTTTACCTTTAATAAAAGGCAAAGACCAATCGAACTAGTAGAAGAGCATATTTCTACTATGTGTAGGGATGAACTCAAACTCCAAGAGATAATTTGCAACTATGTTCAGGCCTATGAACTTGTCCTTTGATAGAGCATATATATAATACAAATTATGAGCCATTTCACTAATATAAAGACATTGTTATCTAAACATAAACTAGTCTAATTCCAAAATCTTTCTCATTGATACTTACTGTTTGGTTATAGATTTAACTATCACTTTCCATTATAATTACCTACCTACTTTAATTATTTTAAATTATCAAATCATTAGACCCAACAATAATTAGTTAATCCAAATTAATTTATATTTATTTGATTATATTTACATAATTAACCTAAATTAACCTTCAGGAAACCTTCTTTTCTCTTACAAATTTATAGCTACACATAAAATGATTGAAATTCAAATTTAAATTTAAACCTTTATTAAATTGAGGAACTATATAAAATTCAAACTTAAATCTTTAACTCATACAAGTAAATCCAAAAACTATTTAAGGCTTCAATTATAAATTTATCTTTCTATATCATTACTATTAATAACATTGAAATCTAAAAGCCTTGTAAAACAATAAAAGATGCACTTTAAAAGGTTTACAAAAGAACAAACAATTGGTTAGAGAGACTTTATGTTTTTGATATTATGAACATGAAAAACTAGGGTCTCAATCCCTTACAAAAAGAAGCTAACAAGAGGTCAAGACAACCAACCAACTAACCAAGAATCAAACAAAAAGGAAGCACCAACTATACATGGAAAACCAAAAAAGTGTTGTCTAGGGATAGCTAGAGGATAGCAACAAGAGCAGCAGTCTTTACACTCCATACCAAGTAGTAAGATTGCTCTCCATACCAAGTAGTAAGATTTTTTCAATTCTTGTATAAGAAGTTCAATTTTTCCTTCCAAAGAACACTGCCCCCATTCTAATCCTTCCTATCATCATATTTCAGTTTCTTTTTATTATTGCTCGTAGAGAAACTTTATTGTATAATATTAATCTTTGATTTATTGTTTTAATTTATTTATATATTTAATAGTGAGGAATTTTTCCTTCAATTAGAAGGTCCTAATCCTAATATATATAAATGAAGTGACTTTATGACCTTTTTCTGTTTACTTTTGTTGTGACTAATGTAAATAATAGAACATGTTATTTAGTGGCTTGTTTTTGCTTATCAACTCTTATACTAGTTCTGTCATACATGTGCATGGGTATATTACAGAATAGTCAACAATTTTGTTTCTACTAAAATAAAAAATAGAACATGCTAATTGTTGTAACCATAGGTTATTGCTTATGGTCCACATTGCTCTAACCATGAGCCCTACGTTCACACAATTGCTTTTTCACCCTAATGTTTAACTATTTTTGTAGAGACTTGTTTCCCTTTTTAACAGAGCCACAGGATGCAGTATCTGTTTCTGTTCTTTTGGAATATCCTCTTTTGATAAAGTTAAGATTTTCTTTGTAGATAAAACATGTCAGACTTCTTCAAGATACATGAAACAAACTTTAATATTTGGTGTACAATCACATGCTTTGATTGGATCTGAAGAACTGTGTGGCATTTGAGATGTCTTTGTCTACAGCAATTCATCTGCATATAACTAGTAGTGATGGAAGTTTTTCAAATTTTTATTGAAAAATCTTAGAAAAATGAGTCAAGACCCAAAATAAACAATGTAACACACATAACATTACAGTCTAGGACCAAAAGCCCCTGCAGGAATGCAAGTGAAACAGTTACAAATTATATTTTTCATTGAAGCTTGGGACATTTTCTGCCTAGCATCTGATCTCTGGGATCGGCTAGAAAAAGATGTTAAATGTTAACTTTACCTTGTATCATCCATGAACCCAGATCTCTTTCTTACCAGTATAATTGTGCAAAATTTGTAAATACAAAGATTTTACTTTTGATCTTCCTATCGGTGAACACCAACCAAGTAGAGGGATCCATTCTTGTGGGACACTGGTTTTCATTTGCAGTCGACTCCAGAAACCTCGAAACCTCTAAATTGTAGTACACTGGAAATAAGATAATGTAAAAATCAAAATTATATGCACTACAGGTGTAGCTTGACACTACAGAGAGGCTTGGGAAGACGGATCTAATAGAGAGATCCCAATTTGGAACATTAATTTTCATATGCGGTTGATTCTAGAAGCCGCTCACATTGTAGTACACAACAAACGAGACAACTCTAAAAGTACTATTCCCCATCTCTGTAGCGTAGGTGCAGCTTGACGTGGTAGAGAGGCTTGGAAGCGCCATGATGAGCAGCATCTACATTCGGGAGAGTAAAAACAGCAAACCCAGTTGCAAAAGCAAAGTACCCTGTTCCTCCCACAACAGGCAGCTCTTCTCTGTCCTGGTGATGCTTGTGCTGTTTCCCTTGGATGCTCACACTGCCCTTATATTCAGAAGTATTGATATTGAGATTGAAGACATTGAAGGCAGAGGTGGCAAAGAGGCTTGTGGGCAGCATGAAGCCCTGTGCTCTTCCTATCACTTTGGAAGTGTTCTCAGGCCCCTCTGTTAAGGGCTGATCAAATACAGCTATTTGGATTGCAGAGGGATCAAGCTTGTTGTCTGCATTAACACTGGAACCTGGTGGCGCTGGTTGGACATACAAGGATATAAGACCTGGCTGATTGGAGCTAATGGGGTTGTTAGGGCTAGGTGTGGGTTGATGGGTTCCTTTGCTACCGCCTGGTTTAAACACAGACAGAAGGATAACTGCCACAGTGGCTGCAACCACGGCTGTGCACATGAGAATCCTAGAAATCATTGTGGTTCAGAATGTCAAGAATCGGTTTGGCTTTTTTCCTTGTAATGTATAACAGGCCCAACTCGTTCATGGCTGAAGAAAAGGAATATTTTTCTTAACTTAACCACCCTAGCCTTTGATGCATTGAAAGCTAAGATTTTGAAGCTTAGCTTTCTTGCACTTAACTGCTCTGTCGGTGCACACAACCCCAAGTTATTCCCTTTCCCTCTGCTGTTGCCCACTTTTTCAGCTTTTGGGTATTTTTATATTGTTAACCAACCTACAACTGTGCAACCTACGCCCAACCAAAATAGCAGGGACTGGAAGTGGTTAGTACGACAAGGAACCATGCATAATACATGAACAGAGAGGTGGGGATTAATTTTCAGAAAAAGGAAAAATATACTTAATTGAGCATTGTGGATGAATGGGGTGCACAGCAAGAAAATGGTGTATATAATATGGCGATGGGGCCTCTGGCGATGGGGCCTCTATTACTAGTATTGAAGTTGGAGGAGTGTGGGCCATGGAAGCCATTTCTAACATTTTGATGGCTGATATTTTTTGGATTCTTCCTAAAACATGCATGTCTTGGTCTGCACACATGGTTTGCCTCTACCTGTACACTTAAATAGTAAGTGCTTATCCTACCTACTCTTTTGGTTTTTTTTCCTTGTTTCTTTGAATGCTGTTTGATTGTTGTTTAAAGAGGTTTACATACGACAAATGCTTAAGCCAAAGCAGGTTAACTTTATCTGTCAATCAGAAAGGTTGAATGGATATTACAAAGCTGTTGGGATTGGGTTCATTTTTAATTAGTTTTGACCAGAGAGATTCTCTAAGATTTAAATATGACTAACAAACAAAATATTGGTATAGTGTCATTCAAAAATTTATGTAGATATTGGAGTGAATTAGAAGGAATGGATAATTTCAGTTAAAGAGATTTAAATCCTCTCTAAATCACATTTTGTTTTCTGATATTTCAGGCACTTGTCGCTAACACAGGAAGCCCGTGGCACGTATAACTGTCTATTAATTATGTTTTATTGTTATCATCTTTTGTATTGAATGAACTTTATGTTTTGCTTAGATTTAACAATGTTCCTCAAAATGATAAGTTTAGGTGTTATCTGATACGTCCTCCCACAGAAACCTGCCATATTTTCCAGACAACATATCCAAAGACGTGCAAACAGCCATCAATTTTAAACAGTTAACTCTCCTATCGATGCCTTGAAGGCTAAGTGGTGAAGAATATAATGACCAGATTCACCAAAAGAGGTAAATAGTACTCCAGAATCACGTTATGTCCAAATGAACTGGTTTGGGCTCCGATAGCATAACCTTCTGTACTTAAGGTGCTTCTATGTGGGCAAAGTATTTTGGTCGCAAAAAGGTACATTATATCAAAAAGTTCAATTCTTATGTGGGAGCATGATGAAAGGACTACCTAAGAGTCCCAATTAAAGGTAAGGTGAGGTTTCTCGTTGCGCAGGTAGGGACTGGGTCTCATCATCTTAGATGTGAGACAAGTAGGTGGACTGTCTCCAAGGAAAAGTGGGAGCAAAAACCCTGTATTTTCTGTAGCAAGGGGGTGGTTGAGACCGAATGTCACTTTATCTTCGAGTGTGCAGCTTATGAAGACATTCATATCCATTATGAGAGCAACTTGAAGGTGGATAATCTAAATGAGCTCTTTAAAGAGGCAAGTCTTCTCAAGATGGCTAGCTTCCTAATCAAAATTCATAATAGGAGAGTGGACATTGAAAGGAACCTAAAAATGGTTAAAGATCAAACTCTGGATCCCATAGGCTGATGGTCTAGTCGATGTTATTAAAATCATTCATTCATTCAAATTTGTCATAACAATTATATATATATATACTAGTTACAAAAAAACAAATATATGTGTGTGTGTGTGTGTGTGTGTGTGTTTGTTTTTTTATAACTAGTATATGTATTAATAGGGGATGCAATTAAGTTGATAGAAAAATATATATAAGTTAATATGGTAGAGAGTACAATATGATTTGTCCATAGAAGATACATTATTTTTATTTTTCATTTTATATATGAAAAATAATATTTGAAGTCCGATGCATTAGATTTTTATATTTTTTGTGTATTAAATATTATTTTTGAAGGCTTAATTTTAATTTGCAGGTTATATAATACCTAATAATGAGAAACATATGTTTGAAGGTGTTATTTGATTAACAATTTAGAAATACAACTTTAAAATGCATATAATATTCTCTAGCACATTTGAAATATGTTTGTATTACATATTTGTTTATAATCAATTGAAGGGATGTTTTGTAACAACTTTAATTTTGTTTGGAATGTGATATTGAATTTATTTTGCTTCTATCAAACAAGCTTGAAATGAACTTTTTGCTTACTTATTTTTTTGGTTCCTACACATTGGAATAGAAAGTTATTGGACTAATATCATAAAGACATTCTTGCTCTTATTTCAAAGATACATATTAAAGATGACATGAAGTTACTTTGAGTTAACAATGAAAATCAAGACAAGAAAATATAATAACATGAACAAATATCTTGAGCCATTGGTATATGATTGTCAAGCATCCACCTATGCATAACATAGATATGTTACAAAAATACTTTTTTTCTTCTAGACATTACTAAAATCTCAATTTAAATTATTTTGAAGCCACAATAATTATAATCAATACAACGGCATAATATGCTCAATCCCAACCCCTATCATCAAATTCAATAAATATAACTAACTTCCATATTAAAAAATAGACCACATTCATGTATATTAAATGAACATAAAGAATAAAACTACATAAAAAATTCACATCTTCTTAGTACACCCCTCGTAATTAAGCTAATGTCTCATACCAACTTCATTTAAAACACTTGAGTTTGGTTATTAGCTAGATAAAAAAAGTCATTTAATGCATTGTCTTATTTGTGCTTCCTTGTTTTAAAGAGCTAGAGTTACATGCAAACCAAATATCAATTTGTTACACCCTCCGGTACCACGGGGGTTGGGGTGACTAGACCTTGTGACCAACCTCCTACAACAACTAGACCTCGTGACCAACCTCCTACAACAAGAAAGATTTAGCCAACCGAGCTAGGGCCCCAACCCCCTTCATGTCTTGATATATATGTCAAATGTGTTTTTACAATTTTTAGATAAAATTCTCAAATAAAATGTTTCCAAAATAGCAATTTTAGATTTCTTTATAGTTACACATATTTGAGAACACCAATAACAAAATTCATGTGACCTAAAGGTCCCTTGACAAAATTTCTTAAAATATGAAACACTTTAGAAAAATAGATTTAGCCTTAAAAAAATTAATTCAATGTTCCAATGATATAGAGCATCCTCTAAATTCATGAGACGAACTTGTCTCCTTAGTTCTTATGTATTAAATTTGCATGTCTACATGACATTTTTGTATATCACAAATTTTACACTATTTTAACATTGTTATTATATTTATGATACCTAAGACAAACATCAAATCTCAAATGTCGATGCACAAGAATAATCAACGTATTGATCCAAAATGATTTTAAACCTCCATGATCACGTTAGAGTTGTTCTTTTGTGGAAGCTCTACTAATTTCTTGGGCCTCTCTAGTTCTTAAGCTAGTTTCTTTGTTGTCCCTTGTCTCTTGTTGTTTGTTCTTGTTTTTTATTTTAGTCTCACGTGGATATTGCTTATTCTTGTTGCAGAAGATTTTGTAACTCTTTCAAAACCCTCTTCTGATTCATAGCTTTGATAAAAACTTATCTAATAAAAAATTTATTGATCCACATTTTTATTAATTTTTCCATAAAACATAATATTTACCTAAATTCTAAATTGTGATTAATTCTTTTAATCATAATCATAAAATATAATTCCAATTTTAACAATGTTCAAATAATTGGAACTAAACAATCTTGTGATGAACCTAGGGTTTTATATTCCAGCCTTACCAATTTAGAATAGATAACAGCAGGTTAAATTATTTCATTATAAACCCCAGTAACATAACCAATCAATTTTCAATTTGCACAGTGCACAGAATTGAAATTTATTTAGAATAGATAAAAGCAGGTTAAATCATTACATTATAAACCCCAGTAACATAACCAAACAATTTTCAATTTGCAGAGTGCACAGAATTGGAATTTCAATCAAAAAATTATACAGCTGATCATAATTCTAGCTATTGATTAACTCAAATATCAGATAAAACAAGTCATGAACCTAGTACAAGGTGATAAGGAGATTTGTAGCTTGTGAAGAAATTAAAATTGTCTAAAAATAGACCAACAGTGACCTGGTCGAATAGCTAGCCCTTAAACCCTCTTGCTTCCATGATCTAGGTCTGTAGTTGACATGCAAATGCAGGTTGAAGCCTAGAGATGTTTGCCAGCTGATATTTTCTCTCAGCTTGAGGCGTGAAACCCTAAAGGCCACCGTCCCACTAATAACTCTTATGCAGGGATATGATCTAAGTAACCTCTCTGTAGTCATCCTAGGGTTTCTAGTGGTTCTGATCTCCCTTCCAGCCCTATAGGTATGGCGGATTGATAGAGCCTCCTACGTCTAACATATTGGAAATTGATGATGCTTCCTTGATCTTCTTCCAGAAATAAATGGAAATGGCAGATAGTATGGACAACACCTATAAATATGGTTTATTCAACCAACTTCGCCACGAGATGCTTGCTCTGAGGTATGGTCGATCTGTTGATAAAAAAATTAGGCCTGCGATGGACAGAGATAACAATTTGAGTCAACCTTGAAGTCTAGATTGAATGTAAGCAGTAACTGTAAGTGGAAGAATTTTGCCCTCACCTAACAATGCATTATATAGAGGTTTGCATCGCTGTTTAAGCCAGGAAAATAGCCACAACAACAATTATGATTATCCAAAAATTGTCCACCAAACTAATTTTATATTAGTTTGAAAGTTTTTGAATTCAAGTGTGTACTATATATGATGTTGTTTCGAACCACACTCAATGGTTGATTATCCTCTTCCTAATGATGAACCACTGAATGTGGTTTGAAACATCGATCAAATATAGCATATAGAGTTGAATTCAGAAGCTTTCATAACTAATTTTCATAGGATGTGGAAAAATTATACCTACTATAATTTTATACTAATTGCAAAATAGGTCCACATGATCCAAATTTGGGCACCCTAGAATATTGACTTTCTTTATTTTATTTTATTATTTATATCAAATATTTATTAATTAATATAAGCTTATATTTATTGTGGTGTTTAAAAACATCGCGTTGGAGCTCGACCTTTCTTGGAAGGGACGTGATAATCCTCCCTTTCCCAATTTTTTTGTACTTGAGAATATCAGACTTGGATGCTCAAATATTTTCACTCTTTTCCATGTAGCATCCTTGAGTGGAAGATTATTTCATTTCACCAAATACTCTAGAATGAACTTGTTTCTTATCCTCTTTTCTCTCATGTCAATGATAGTTTTGGGCTCCAAAATAAAATTCCCTTCATCATCAAGTGGTGGTAGCTCTAATGAAGGTGTGACCTATTGTCCAAGAGTCTTTTTAAGGCACAACATGTGAAAAATATTATGAATCCTATTGTTTTTGGAAGTTCCAACTCATATGCAACCTCACCTATCAACCAAAAGAGTTCTTGCCAAAACAAAGTAATAAATATGATGTCCCTATCACTTACAATGTTTCTTGGCAACTCATGTAGTTTAAATATCTCTCTAAAGAACAAATCAACCACCTATGGAACCTTTTACTTTGAAGATATAGCATGAAAATGAACATACTTAGTAAGTATATCCACAACCACAAAGATGCAAACCTTACCTACACTTTTGGAAGACCCGTGATGAAATCCATAGAGATACTCTCCCATTTTTGTTTGGAATGGGTGAAGGTTGCCTCCCTAACAGTCCCTAACATGCCTCCAAACATCACTCTTGAGCCCCTTCCATGAAAAAAAACTCGTACCTACTTATATGTCTTGTAGTACCTCGAGTGACCAACTAGTGTTGTGTCATGACATGCCCTCAATTTTTTTTTCCTTCATCCTTAATTTTAGAACTGTTGATGTTGAAAATGAGAAAACTAATGAATCTATAAAACCAGAATCAAAATATTTTCAACATCACATCAATGAAGTTTGTCCTAATTGAATACAAGTGTAGAAATGTAATATTAAACTACAAAAAACCAAGCATAAGCATTCAAAAGAAAAATAACTCCATTGCTTTCCTATCATCAAGATCTTCGATTACACATTTGATGCTCTCATATTTTTTATAAGCACAAATGTATCAAGAAGCTATGATGAACGGATGTAAAAGTTTTTTGTGACTGAAATTGAATATGCTTAATGGTGAGAAGAGAGAGGGCTTATATACATGTCCTCACAAGATAGATCTGGGTTATGGGAGAAATATGGGATTAAAAGAGCAAAATGGAGAAATAGATATTTATCCCATATTGTTTGATTTCGTGTAATTGATGGGAGTAAAAGAAATAAATGGGAGAGTTTGTGATATGGTGGAGGTTTAGGAATTTAGAATTAAAGTGGATTTGTGAATTAGATGAATGATTTAATTAAATAGATTTATGTATCAAAATGTGAATGATTTAATCAAATATGCAATGGATAAAGATTTATGTAAATTAATGTATGGATACTTTAATCACTATGTGAATAGAGTATGTATGAAATGGATAGATGATTTATGGATAACTGATTGTGCAAATGGATAAACGATTATAATATTTTAATGATTTAAGTGTATTAATGAATAAATAGAGGAAAGTGTTCTTGAGGTCCATTCCTTCAGGTTGGCCACCTTTGTTGTGTTGGGCCCCACTTGATGTCCCCATTGAGTCAGGCACTTGAAGTGGTGTCGACGGTTTACTATGCGCCCATTCCTCAACTAACTAGGGGGTGTGCGTGGGGGTTCGCCACGAAGTACATTTCTTTAGAAAAAAAATAGAGGAAATTATTAAATGAATTAATTAAATAGATATTAATATGCATTTAATTAACAGAAGAATAATAGGATGAATGTGGGGATAAATTTTAAGTGTCTACAAGAACAAGTTACAATCAATCCTTATAAATAATGAGCTCATCAACCACCTTGTACTTGTCATCTTATAGCTTTCCATCCAAAATATCAATAGCAAATATTTTCTTGGCATATACAACTATTATAAAAACATTCCAATCAACAAATATATTAATCATATAACACAAATAAGGCTTCGTAGATAGTGCTTCAACCACCACATTATTTTTTCCCTTATAATACTCAATGTCAAAATCATAGGCTTGTAGCTTACTTTTTTGTCTATCATTTAAATCCTTCTAATTGAGGAAGAACTTCAAACTGTTATGATTCGTTTTCACTATGAAACTCCCACAAACTAAATATTGTTTGAACTTGTCTAGTGCATGCATGATGGCTAGGATCTCCTTATCACAAATAGAGAAATTGCTCTCTAAATCCTTGAGCTTCCTAATTTCAAATGTTATGGGGTGTTTATTTTGCATCAAAATCACCCCAATCCCCTCCCTTGAAGCATCACACTCTAAAACAAAAGGAAGTGAAAATATAGATTATCCAAAACAAGACATGAACTCATTGCCTCCTTGAGCTTGTTAAAAGCTCTTTGTGCTAAAATGCTCCAAGAGAAAGCCCCCATCTTTGTCAAATCTATTGGTGGGGTTCCAAGCTTTGAATTTTTTTGACAAACCTCCTACAATAGATGTAAAGTACCACAAAACCTCTCAAGCGTGATAAATTCCTTAGTTGAGGCCAATGCCTTATTGCCTTAATTTTCTTCTCATCCATGCTAACCCCTTGGGCAGTAATCTTATGCCCTAGATACAATATCTCGATCAAGAAAAACTCGCATTTGGATGCTTTAGCAAAGAATGAATGTTTCTCTAGTATGCCAAGCACCTCATCTGTGTGTCTCAAGTGATCCTCCCAAGTCTTGCTATAAATCAAGATGTCATCAAATAAAACTAGCACAAATTCCATCAATTGTAAAATAAATGTCTAATTCATGCATGATTGAAATATGACAAGTGCATTAGTCAACCCAAATGGCATGACCAAGAACTCATAATTCTCATAATGACACTTGAATTTTTTTTTGTGCACATCATCATTTCTAACTCCTTTTTTAGGATATCTTGACCATAGATCAACCTTGGAGAAGTATTATGTGCACATCATGACTTGCCCATCTATCAACCCATCAATCCTAAGTATGGGGTAGCGATTTTTTTGTTGTCTTCTTGTTGAGGGATCCATAATCAATGTACATCCTCATAGCACCATTTTTTTCTTGATGAACACCACAGAAGAAGCAAATGGGCTAGATATATTTCATATGTGTCCCATGTCCAACAATTCCTTAATTTCCTTTTCAATCTCCTCCTTGTGTCTCCTAAGATGACAATAAAGTGTAGTGATGATTGGTTTTCACATGATGAAAACCCCTATTTGATGGAAAACCTAGATGAATATCACTAAGAACCTTGTTGTGCTCATCCAAGATGAATTAGATGTCAACATGATAAGACCTCCCATCCTTGGATGGACCTATATCTATAATCAAGCACTTTGTTGCCCAAGCTACTCGATCTCTATAAAAAATCCTCTCCATCCTCTTTGTTGAATCGACTATGGGACCCCCATTAGATAGGCCTCGAAGAACTACCTCCTTCCCATTGGATTTGAATTTTAATTCCAAAATTTGATAATTTTGTGAGAACTTTCCAAGTGAGTACAAAAGTTTCTCATCAAAACCAAATCTAACTCACCAATGCCAACCACTTAGAAATTATCTCGAATCTTATTCCTCCCTAGGGTCAACTCAAGCTACTATTTTTTTGTTATTGCATGGAATAGTAAACCCATAAACCACTATAACATTAAATCCCTTAAAATATCCTATCTTCAAACCCATCTTAGTCACCAGTACCTCATCAATAAATTTATGGGTAGCCCCACTATCGATCAATACTATCACTTTATGTCCCTATAAGACTCCTTTAACTCGAGGATGATATATAGGCGCTCCTAAAAGTGCTACAAGCGTACCTCATAAATACTCTCCTCCTTGATCCTCATGGTCAATCTCATCCACAACAGCCTCAAGTTCAAGCTCTTCTCCCTTAGAATCCTCATTAGAAACTACCTCTATATAGTGTAGATGCCCCTTTCCCAAGCACCTACGACCTGGTTCCCATGGCTCTCTACAAGTGAAGAATTTTATTTTTTCCTTTGAACCTCATGTTTAGACTCTTCCACCTTGCTAGGTTTCGAAGGTAATGCCTTAGGTTGTGGAATGGTCTCTTTTTGTGTCATGATGGTGCACTCTTAGGGTGGAACTTGTTCTTGACTATGGAATCCTCCAAATTCAATTCCCTTCAAATATCATCCTCCAAATTTGTTGCCAGAAAGGCTCTCACCAATCCTTGGAGTGACTCTGATAATCCCTCATTAAACAAGAACATCAATCTCTTATCCATTATATTTGAGACCAGATTGAAACCCACTAAAATTCTACTACATAATCCTCTATTAAACCATGTTGCCTCAAACATGTCAACTCCCTAAATTATACCTCTAGATCTCTCCTATCAAGACTCTCTATGAGCTTCTATGTAAAATTAGCATATGTCACAATGTGATGATGCCATTTTGTGATCAATCCATGATGATACCACTCATGAGCTATACCCTCCAAATTAAGAATGGTAAACTTAATATCTTCATCTTTCATCATAGGGTTGAGTGAGATATATGTATTCAATTTTGAACCCAATCCCATGCAATGAACTTTCCAAAACCATCAAAAGTAGTGACTATCAATTTACTCACTCTCTACTATAAATCTCTATTGAATTGTTGCATGGGCTATCTTCTTTCTCCCCTTGTTCCACTCCTTGACCTAGAATGGGATCTATTTTTTTCTATTAAGATCAAGTCTATTGTACTCATCTAGATAGGTACATTTGTAGCTTGTTTTGAACCCTCCTCTCTTTGTGGTGACTCTACTCTAGGAAAAACAAGTAGGTTGGAAATTTTTGGTTGTTGATCCAATTGGAGTTATGTTGTTATTTTTGTAATTTACAACCCCATTCTAATATGAATTACTCCCTTCTCTTCTATTGTTTTGTGTATATATAGTTTGGTTATTTGTGTTAATCATGTTATGCATCATTTGGATGAGCATTTGTGTCATTTTTTCCTATCTTTGCATGTAAGCCTTCAATTCATCCTCTTGATCTTCCATATTCTTCTTACCTTTACCTCTAATTCTTTTAATAACCTATTGTGTGGCTACCTCTAATGTTCTCTTCTCCCTCTAAATCCCCCAAATATCTTTGGCTCAATCGCATAAAACAAAATTAACCTTGCAAGCTAGCAATATTGCCTTCTCTAATACCAACGTGATGAACCTAGGGTTTTATATTCTACCCTGATCAATTTAGAATGGATAATAGGAGGTTGAATCATTACATTATAAACCCCAATGACATAACCAAATAATTTTCAATTTGCATTGTACACATAATTGGAATTTTAATCAAAGAATTACACAGTTGATAACAACTTCTAGTATTGATTAACTCAAATCTCATATAAAAAAATAGTCATGAACCTAGTACAAGGTGATAAGGAGATTTATAGCTTGTGAAAAAATTGTCTAAAAATATACCAATACTGACCTGGCCGAATAGTTGTCTATGATTTAAGCTTATAGTTGGCATGAAAATAGAGGTTAACACCTTCTAAAAATGTCTTCCAACTAATGTTCACCCTCAGCTTGATGTGTGAAATCCTCAAGGCCACCATCCTATTGATAACTCTTATGCAAGGATATGATCTAAATAACCTCTTTATAGTGATCCTAGGGTTGTTGGTGGCTATGATCTCGCTTCTAACCTTGCAGGTCTAGATCTAGATGTGTTTATTTATTATTTAATGACCTCTCAAGTATGATATATCTTCTCCTATGCTAGTTGTTGCAATAGATTGTCACCAAAATGATGTTACCTTGACTTTCCTTCAAGTGCTAATAGGTATGGAAAATTGATAGTCTCTTGTGTTTGACTTGTTGAAAATTATCACCCAGTAGATTATGCTTCCTTGATCTTCTTCCAAACTCAAATGTAAATGGTGGAAATTGTGGATAGGGCTTATAAATATAGTTTACTTGACCAAATTCACAATTAAATGCTTGTTATACAAGGTATAGTCAATTTGTTGATAAAAAAATAGGCCCACAATAGACATAGATTACAATTTGAGTTGACCTTGAAGTCTAGGTTTAAATACAATTAGTAACTATAGGTGTGTTGGAGTAATTAAGAAAATTGCCCAATGATTAATTCGTCATTAATTAATTATTAGGTCCCTTATTACTTTATTCACTTAAGCTAAAATTAGGAGTTCTTTTTTATTATTAGATTGGGCTATTTATAGGTCAAGTTGTCTCATTGCATAAGATTAGGACACTTGTCACAATCTAGTCAAATCCTCATCTAAGGTTTGCACTTTTTCTTTTATAAGCATTCATTATTGTATTTTGTAATAATTCACATTCATTATTCAATACATAAGGCATATCAAATGCTTGTGTGGATCAATCATTCTCTCTTGGTTGCAAAGCAAATTAGTTGCTTTTATCTCTCGTTTGTGATAGGCATATTTGTTGCAGGTGATTTTTGGGAGTTGAGGGGTTCACTATCAACTTCAACATGGTATCAAAGCACCAAAAATATCACTTCCTATCTAAATTTTGGGAGATCCAACCTTTAAAAAAAATCAGTTCATCTTGAAGCAAAACAAAATCACCGTTGAGATAAGAATGACCAAAAACCTAAGGAATGCCTGTCGAATCACTCAAATCCAAGCAGTTGAAAAAAATAAAAAAAATGTAGACTTGGACAAATATTGAGGCAAAAATTGTATGGTTGTACAATCGCCCATCAAACATGCACATGCCTCCTCTAGTACAAGTACGAAAAGGTTTGAAATTTTTATATCTTTGATTTTTTAAAATTTTCTAGAAATAAATTTAAAAAAATCAAAAAGTAAAAAATAGGTTAAATAGGTCTTGTGTAGGGGTTCATACCTTATGCAAGCCTTTGCCAAGCCATACTAGAAAACTTGGACACGACGGACCCATTCTTCCCCCGCCAATAGACGACAAAAACATTTGGCCGCTCCATGGCGGTTACCGCCAAGCTTTCAATTGTCACCTCCAAAATTTAGTGGTTGGGAACAATTTTCCCAATGAACAAATCCTTTGGCACAAAAATTGGAATATTCTAATTCTCAACAAAATATATTGTGTACACAGCATCGTCGGCATGTCGACAGAATATTTCATCTTTTCCAACAATACAGGTCACTGATCTTTTCTTCATAGAAAGGAATAATTTGAGAATATGTTGTTGATATTAGCATGACATCATGCTAACCTTAGCAATACAAAAAAAATTATAGTCCCTCTTTCCCCCTCCAAGCCTTAACTTGCTCTAAAGGAGTTATTTTTTCCTTTTGGCATAACTTGAGCATACAGTGTCAAAATCAAGCAAACAAGATATTGTTTGAAAGTTGGTTCCATGTACTTTCCAGTGGTGTAGGTCTTATCATTATATTTTTCTATTGGTTCATTGTATTCTCAGTCAAAGTTAGATCATCATTTTCTTCTTTTGAGCTCATAATTTTTTGCCTATATCTTCGATTTTCATGATTCTTGTGACAATGGAAAGGTATTTTGGTGCTCTTTAGATCCATTCATGCAATTTTTCCAGAATCTTCCTCAGGAACATTTTATTTATCTTTTTATGATTTCACATTTTGTTCAATTACTTAGACATCTTGACACCTGGAAAGGATTTGTTTGCATGAGATGACTTTATTTGATCTACTTTACATGCACATAGATTATCAGTCTCTAATTCTTTCATTTGAGGAAGTATCATTTCATCCTTTTGTGGTCATCCTAAAAATAATAATTATGAGTCTTGGAAAAATGACATCTTGACACATCTCACCTATGGCTTGATTTTTTTCCTTGTCTTTATGGACTCATATCTACACTAGGCATACCAGGGAGTAATTTTTTTATGTCCCCACCCCTATAGTGTGTATAGTGTTATGAGTAGTCGGATTGTGGCTACCTTAACTCTTAATTAAGTCATGTTATCATTTTTATATTATTATTTATCTATTTAGGTCAGCCTAAGGCTTATATAGGGTTATCTAGGTCAACTTAGGTGATATCGTAGACATATGTATGGTATATATAGGAGGTATAGGAAGGTTATTATCATCATGTTGAGTATTGGGTTCTTATTGAAGAATATTGGGGGTATCCCCCTCGAAGTGGATTAGGAGGTTTCCCCCTCAAAGTGACATATAATTATTAAGTAATTGTAGCATATTTCATATTATATTTTCTACTGTACAAGCTATTTCATTACAAGTGGTATCAGAGCATGATCTTGGCACCATGACAACAATGTATTTTTTTCAATTTTGGAGGTCATTTTGTGAAATGCATATCTCCCAAATTTTGGAAAAAATTATCTAATTTTTAAATGGTTTTTGAAGAAAATGTTTAAGAAGCTACAATTTAGAAGAATTGGAGAAAAATTGAGTGATTTTTTGTAGAATTAGGGTTTCTACCCAATTTATTTGGAAAGCACATATTATCTTCCAAATCCTATTGAATTTATTCCTAAATTTTAGTGGGTTTTTGAAGCAATGAGAGAGGAGACTATAGTACAAATTTTATAGTAATTGGAGCATAATTAAGTGATCTATTGTAGAATCAAGGTTTCCAAAAAAATCACACTCAAAGCTGCAAAACACCTAATTTTGGGGATATTTTTTGGGAAAGTGCAACCTAGGCATTAGTAAGTTAAAAAAAAAAAAATTGACTTGATTTGCATGATTTATTGCAAAATTATCTTTCTAGAACTTCTTCACAATAAAAAGAGAAAGATCAAGAAAAAGAGAAAGAATAAGAAAAATAGAAAGAGCAAGAGCAAGAGCAAGAATGGGAAGAAGAACAAGAAGTAGCAATAGAAGAAGAAGTGGAAGTCAAAAAGGAGATGAAGAAGAAGAAAAATAGAAGGTTAGCATTGAGGACAATGCTTATGTAAAGAGGAGTGCAATGTTGTTCCCCTACCCCTATAGTGTGTATAGTGTTATGAGTAGTCAGCTTGTGGCTACCTTAACTCTTGATTAAGTCATATTATCATTACTATATATTGTTATTTAGTTATTTAGGTCATCCTAAATCTTATATAAGGTTATCTAAGTCATTCTAAGTGATATCCTATGCATAATTATGGTATATATAGGAGTTATAGATAGGTTATTATCATAATGTTGAGTATTGAGTTCTTATTAAAGAATATTGGAGGTATCCCCCTTGAAGTAGATTAGGAGGTTTCCCCTCCAAGTGGCATATTATTATCAAGTAATTTTAGCATATTTTGTATTGTGCAAGTTATTTCATTACATATTCAACATGGGGTATTATCAATGATCATGTTGTAGGAGTGATTTGTTCTAGTGTTGATCATGACACTATGTGTGCTATATCAGACATTGATTTCCCCACAAACTTTGAACTTGAATTTGGGAGATCCATGGAGACCCTCATATCTCTCCATTACTATAGGATCTTGTAGAAAATTGTCTCATTCCTCTTACACATGCAGATAGCATACCCTTTGATGATAATACTTGAGAGGAGCTTGAGTATATCATAGGTCTTACATGTTTCAATGGTTCAAAGACTTGTCTTCATCTTCCCACGCTTCAGATCAAGACTCAATCTCCATCCTCTATTGTTCCTAATCAGCTTGGTATCACCACATATTTGGCCCCTATTGGTTTAGTAGAGTAGTACATTCATCTTCTTCCAAATACAACTACTTGTGATTTGTATCTTGCAGACATGCCATCCTTGTTTGTAGAGTCTCAGATTGAATATTTGGAGGATTAATTTGAGTACATTCATCTGTGCTTTGTTGACAGGCACATCATCTTCATCATCTTTGGATCTTGTTCTACATCAGTCTTCACAGGTTCTTGGATTAACATCATCTCATCTCAGCATGTGAACACATGAGAAATTTTTAGAGGCACACATAATTTGGATTTGGATTCCTGATTCTTCCATATTTTAGGAATGGCTTCTCCAGTCACTAGTGGATCTATTTCTTCCTAAGGCATAAGAAATGTTGTTTGCAAGCAGTGGATTGTGTTCTTTCTTTAGACGTTCATCATTGGCACATGATCTCTTTCTTTATGGGGGATTCATATCCTAATTTTCTCTCTCCTACTGGGGGGACATCTATTGCACTTCTGTGACAGAAGCAGTCCTTGGGGGTCACATTGAGTCCTCCTTCTATCCTTCTTTCACTAGTACAATTATTTCATTTTCTCTTTTGGAGAGGAGTTTTTTCCCATGTGGTTTTCTCCTTTTATCTAGTTATGAGAGATTAATTTTTTAATACATGGGTACCTCATTAGGCCTTGTAGTCGAGACCCATCCATGCATCCATCATTGCATTTATTCATCGGGTTTTTAGCTTCTCCCTAAGTTGATCTTAAGGGGGGTGTTGGATTAATTAGGAAAATCACCTAATAATTAGTTAGCCATTAATTAATTATTAGGCCACTTATTACTTTATTCACTTAATCTAAACTTAGGAGATCTTTTTTATTATTAGATTGGGCTATTTATAGGTCAAGTTGTCTCATTGCATATGATTAGGAAACTTGTCACAATCTAATCAAACTCTCATCTAGGGTTTGCACTTTTTCTTTTATAAGCATTCATGATTGTATTTTGTAATAATTCACATTCATTATTCAATACAAAAGGCATATCAAATGCTTGTGTGGATCAATCATTATCTCTTGGTTTCATAGAAAATCAATTGCTTTGGTCTCTCGTTTGTGATATGTGTTTTGGTTGTAGGTGATTTCTAGGAGTTGTGGGGTTCACTATCAACTCCAACAAGGTGGAGGGTTTCATCCTCACTTAATAATGCCCTAAATATATCACTAATTGATCTAAGAAAATAGCTACAACAATTGATTATTATCCAAAAATATGATTCAAATTTTCCCACCAAATTGATTTTATACAAACCGTAAAATCACACAAGGCCCAAATCTAGATGCCATAGTTTTAATTTAAATTTAAATTTAATTTAATTAATTTTTATATTTATTATTTATTATTTGTATTAAATATTTATTAATTTCTATGATCTTATATTTATTGTGATGTTTAATTTTTTTTTTTAAAATAGGGCACTAGAGGCTGACCTAGCTTGGAAGGGATGTGGGAAACTTTTAATAAAAGTGGGTAAATAAAAAATTTCCATGGATCACCACTACATTGGTAAGAAAAATTAAATTATCCACTTATTCTCTTCCATTGGGATTCTAAGCTATTATTAGGATCTGATTACCATTATAGAGGGGTTGAATAGAGATTTTATTATGAGTGAGGTTTGTTATTGTAGAGGAGGAAATTTAATACCCTTGAGTCTCAAGAAAAGAAGAGTCTACAAGGAGAAAATGGTCCTCAACTACCTCAAGGAATAAATCTCAAGTGACAAGATAAAATGGTGAGGGTTCCAGAAGCAATAAGAGTAGGTCATATAGGTCTTCTAGATAGATCAACAAGCTCTCGACCAAGGATGACAACACAACGTGCAGACATCCCCGTGGCATGTTGGCATCTCGTACAAACCAAAAATTGAGAATGTACTAGAAAACAACAAAGTGACTACTAACAATCCTGATTACTAGGAACTCTTGAAATGTGGGAAAATAATAAAAAAAATAGAACTAAAATAAATAAAACTAAATGAAATGTAGACTAAATGGAATGTAGATGATAAAATGAAGGAAGAGAAATAAATCACTCACAACAACCCAAGTAATGAATCCTCCATTAAAGAAATCTTTCCAACACCTACACACATGAGACCGAGGAAAATGTGGGGCTATTTAGGGGCTTGTCTCAATCAAACTCTCATTTTGATGTTTACACCTCCACAGACAACCAGATAGATGGATAGATAAATAGACAAGAAGATAAAATGCATAGACAAGGGATGTGATAAATCCCAAGATGATCAAAGACTTAAGACAAGTAGATATACCTACAAAGCTTGAGGAAGCCAAAGAGAGAGAGAGAGAAAGAGAAAGTTGTGAGAGCCAAGAGAGTTGTAAAGACTATTGTGAAAGCTTGAGACTATTGTAGCAAGTTGTAGAGAGCTATGCAAGCTTGAGAGAAAGAGATTGAGAAAAAAAAAAAGAGTAAGAGAGAATATCCAAGAGAGATCAAGAAGGAGAAAATGAATTGAAAAGATAAATTTTAAAGAGAGAAGAGGGAAAAAGAGGTTCTCAAGCCATTACAAGTCATCCCGAGCCATTTCCACCGACCAAGGTAGATGACAAGTGGCAAGACACTCAAAAATGACCATTTGAATGTTGAAATGTTGTGGGACGCTAGTGTGGTGCACGAACATTCGTGCAATGCGCTAGTGTCTAGACAAATTACACTAAAAAATGGTGGGAACAAGAAAAACATAAGGTTTAATGCAAAGCTAACACAAGAAGATAGTTGTTGAAAAAGGGTCTTGAGAATCCTGAGGGGAAAAAGGTTGATGCAAGAGCTAAAATGATCCTACACAAATACTAAGGGAGTGGACACTAAAGTGGGTACAAAAGTGTAGGTGAAATTGCAAGGGTATGCAATTTTTGACACTACAATTATTTCAAGTTCTTTTATTGCCTGTTTAGTGTTTAGACAACTGTTTTTTGTTGCTTGTGTAGAATTTTAAAATATATAGGGGCATCAGTAAATGTTGATTCACTAGATGCAAAAAGTAGGTGTACAACCCAATTAATCCAAATTTTCCTTAATATTGTCATTCCCTACTCATTCTATTTTTTGATATGCATGATAGCTAATGGTAAGATGTTTCTGCAAGATAAGAAGATAGTGGTGTTTGTAACCTCCATTTCATTTTCTAATAAGGAGAGTTAGGGTAGATGAGGGGAGAGGTAGAAAATGGTGTAGGTGAAGGATATGGAGGAGGTGACTCGTAGTAGTAGTAGGGTGGTGGTGGCGAGGTGGATAGAAATACCAACAATGTGAGGAATGAGACTAAATTTTTGAAAATTTGTAGAAAATACTCCACCAAAGTCACTACTCATTTGTGTGAACTATGGAAGGATTCACCACCCAAAAAGAGCAAGATGAAGGTCCAAAAGTGGCAGAAACCCTAGGTTTCCCATCATCATTGATTGGGTGAGGGGAAGAGATCATTGTTGAAGGAGATTATTAAGTCACAGAGCTACCTTGCGAATATTTTTTGCCATCTATAGCCTTGGTAGAAGGTGAAAAATGAACCTTGACCTTGAGAAGATGAGTCCTTGAGATGCTAATGCAAGACAAAGAAGCCCATACTTTTTTAATATGTTGATGCTTTGGGATATCAATTGAATTAGTGTGTGTTATTTTTTTCTTCTTATTTAATTTTCTATGCACTCCTCTCCAAAACTCATTGACTAGAAATGATTGGGGGATGATACATGCACATATCCTCTATTGTTCCTAGAGATTCATTATATTTTTCGGTATTGTAGAATTCAGATTTTCTTAATTTTTCCCTATTGAGGCCCAATTGATCATGAATGAATTTAGATTGTTCTTCATGGCTCTTGACTAGGTTATTTATTACTCTATGACTATTGTATATAAAAAAAAAAAATTGGATAATTATGATTAAAAATAAAACATAGTAGGATACAATGAGAATTGGAGAATGATTTTAGGGATGGTTTGGAGAAGATAACATGGGAAGAGGAGTCAATGACAAAGATATTGGTAAAGGTGAAGGATTCTATAAGTGATCCATTGTCAAGGAATTCTTACATGCAAACTATTATATGTTCTCTCCATTTCTACAAATCCTTCCCACATCAACATTCAACCAATGCACAATCAATTGGAAATAATTAGGATTTGATATTCCTCTAAACTATCATTACCTACATGCTTTGAATGCAACCCTCAATTGATTTATTTATTGCCATGAGATGCAACATCCTCAATATTTCCATTTTCTCCACAGTTTCTATGCCTACCTCTTCCTACCTCATATATTCAATCAGTCTCTAATGCTCTATAGGGTTCAAAAATATATATTTTCTTAACTTGTAGTAACATTCTAGTTTAGATACACAAAGAGAAGCTAATTATTGAAAATTGGGAAGTGTATCCAACTTAAGGCGCCTAATTATCTCTAGACCTTGATGTTTAATAAGACATCATGAATACCCCTTATGTTCCTCTTTTTTATGCACTCCTATAATTCTTTGTATTTGACTATATTGGGTAGGACTTTTATCTCTGTCAGATGCTCATTGTTAGTAAGATATAGAAAGTTCTAAGACACCACAAATGTAATTTGGGTAATTTCTAGACCCATATATAAATTATATACCACTTAAATAGCCTTAAAATGCCTCTAATATGTCTAAACAAGCTATACAAGTATAATCTATTATAGAGGAAAAGGTAAATTCATGAGAAATTAAGTGTTATTATGAAGGGATGTGATGGAAAGGAATTAAGAGGCTATATAAAGAAGGGGAAAGTGAAAGGTAAGAGTTTGGAATCATAGAATCACTTGAATTGAATATATGTGAGAATAAGGAAAATTATAAGTGAGAGTAAAGCATGATGAATTACTTATAAGCCTTGTGGAATCCATCAAAGCATGTTAATATATAATTTTATGGGGTATATATATGAATGTATATAATTTATTATAATTTGGTTTATACTTATTACATATATAAGTTCCCCCTTCTTTTACATCACACCTAGGTTTATTATATATAATAGAATATTTAAACTCTTACTTTAGTCAAGGTTTTTTGTCAACACTCATTCACCCAACTATCCTTGCTCAATCCGATTTGATAGAATTTATATAATTTAAACACAATATGATTTTATGCAAATATGATTTTATTTTATTTTATTTGATCTTAGGTTCATGGAATCATATTTAATCCAATTTGATCTTGAATTGAATGCATGTATTTAATTATAGGTGACTAAAAAAATTGGCAACTAGAAACCAAACAAACAACTTCCCAATTTAACAACCTAGCAATTGTTTTTGGAATGAGCTAATTTGTGGACTAAAACCTCACACTAAATATAGATTATTGGAAAATTATTTTTATAATTTTAATCATCTTAATTATTTTTTGTCAATGAATTATGATTTTGGAGGTCATGTTCATTTATATAAAGAATAAAAAGTAAAAATATATGCATCAAGCATATAAATAGAGGTGTGTTTCAAATTAACAAAAAAGTTGTAAAATCGTCATAAGAAATATCTCATAATGTATCTATCTAATATAGTTTTCAAACATTTTCACTTGTTTTTTATATGAGAATGAAGAACAATATTATGTGAAAATGAATCTTTGGATGGATCATTTTTTTCCTTTTGCTTAATGGTCCAGATTGCATCAACACTCTCATCATCAAGAGAAATTAAGGAAGACTGAGACCCATTAACTCACACATAATATTTTATTTTTGAGACCAGCTTATATGAGGAAGTAATTGAATTATACTTAATAAAAGATGATTTATTTTTCATTAATGAAGTCCTATGTGGCACATGAGAGCCCTGAGTGATCTCAAATGAGGATTGTAATTCCCTCAAAGGACCTTCAATAGTATAATGATGGTGAAGAGTTTCATTCACTAAAAATATTGACAATCCAATTTATGTTGTGAACTAGAGCAATCTATGGTAATGTCACTTGTAGCATAACACCTATGACAATGAAAAGGTAGTCTCTCATAAACCAAAGATCGATACCAACTAGATAAGCAATTTTTAAAATAATGTATGTGGGAAGATTTTTTGAGATCTAAATTAACCAAAATTTAAGCAGTTTGTATGAGGGAAATAAAAGTGTATGTATCTGTAGTGTTGGAAAATGTACTTCTTTACATTTTCACACTATGTTTGGGTCCTTTAATAAATTGGACTTCATTAAGCCTCTAATTGGCCCAATTATGCATTTAAAAGCCTAATTAATCCCATTTTCTGAAAGGGAAACTTGTATTAAACAATTGCAAGCATTAATTAAATTGCCTTGAAATTGGTGTTTCCAAGGTTTGGGGCCTAGGACCCATTCACCCAAGGGAAAATGGGTCCCCCTTAAGTTTAGGACCCCAATTTTTAATATGTTTTTGGTAGCATTTTTATTATTCAAATTCAATTTGCAATTGTTAGCCTTTGATGTTTAATTTTAGGGAAATTAGAAAATTACCTATAAATACAAGGTCTTTTATCAATTCAAATCCTAGAAAGATTATCCAAACTTCATAAGAGATAATAATATTGTCAAAGATGTTCAAGAGAAAATTTATCATTCATTTGTTGCAATATTCAATATCTCAAGCATCATGTCAAAGTTATCATCATTCATGCATTTTTTTGGAGCTAACATTGTGGTCTAAGTTTCAAGCATTTAAGTCAAGATTCAAGCATCAAGATCAACATCCAATTAATTCATTTCATGCAAGATTAATACCTTTGAGAGATGTGTTAGATTTTAGTCCTTCAAGGGTTTGGTGAGTTGCAACATAACATGTGTTCATTCATCGTTCCTTTAATTCATGTTTCATTCATTTATGATGCAATCACAATCACCTCAATACACCAAAAATAAAAGATAGGTATAGCAACCCATAAATTTAAATTCAAACTCTGAAACTACACTTCAAACTCATGGCAAGCCTCTTTTTGAAAAATATTTTGAACCATCAAACCAACACCTTTTCAACTGAAAACATAGAAAATGAAAGCCCCCACATTCATCAACAAGAAAATAAATAGTTCATAATTTTTCTCCCAACAATACCCCTCTGATTTTATAGCTAAAAATTTAGAAAACTCTATAAAACCCAAAGAAATGCAAACACATTCAATTTTTTATTGCATGCAATCAAATTGAGACAATTACATTATTTTCTAAAAAGAAAAAGGCTTCAAATAAGCTCCACATGCTCTTCCTGTAGCTCCCTTTTGTTGCCCCAAAACTTCTCGTTTCATTTCTCCAAAATTTCTACACCTTTTCTCTTCAACTCCACATTGCCCTCTTCTTCTTTTTCTTGCACAAAACTTCTAAAAACCCATCACTTTCAGCCTGACAATGCTCCCTCATTTTTCTAAAACTCATCAAACTGTTTCTAGGTTTAATGTGCCTCGTTCTCAACTTTGCGGATCATTTTTAAATTCTTGATTTTGATTCTATATGAGAAAGTTATGCCATTTTTACTAAAACTGGTCCTCTCAAGTACAACTTCTAGCAATCTCTCTCTCCCAAAAATTCCAATCAAACCTCTGTCTTCTCCATTCTAGGCATGGCAATTCATTCCATTGTCCTCTTCAATGTTTTTGCTAGGAAAATTTCAAAAATTTACCCAAAATGGCCTCCATTATTTTATTCGAACACCTCCACTCCCAGGCGCTAGACACTACCTGCCATGATTAATTTCTCCACTCTTCTTTATTCTCGGGAGTTAAAATAAATAAATAAATTTACATTGGGCATGGGACTTTGGCTCCCAAGAATAATTTTTAATTTCCAACATTTACAATAATATTAGAATTTAACTTCAAAGAATATTATTGAATTATGAAAAGGGGTCTCATATGGAAGAGTTGAAAATGAGTCACATGCCTACAAAACCAGCAGCATACCAAAAATCAAGAAAATAAAACAAAAAAATTTTTGGGGTGCAAGATTGCTTGGTACCCTTGGATGCTCCTGCATCAATTTCAAGGTTTAATTACCAATACGGGGTTTGACCAAGGCAAACCCCCATTCAACAAAACAAACATTTTTTCTCTCTTGTGTGTTTTGTAGACCTTAGGCTGAAGAAGGATTGAAGATTCATCAAAAGTGCAATTTTGCAAATTTATCAAAGTTGTTAACATTGTCGTCAAGCCATGGAAACTCACTTGTAGAATTTAATTCCAACTTTTCAACTATGAAATTCAGAGGAATCAAGAGTGTAGATCCAAGAGCAGAGGACTATTAAAATAGATTTTGGATCCTTGTAGCAAGACCCATTCACCCTAGGGAGAATCTATAACAGGAGGACACTCAACAAGAGCTTTTTGTGACAAGTGCATAAATTCATAACCTTCTTAGATCTGTCAGAACTTTGTGGATTCTGCTAAATTAAGGTTTTAAATTAATGATTCATGTTTTAAACTACATTCATTTGATATTTTTCATTCATCTCCCAAAGTGCATTTCAGGTTGATTTACCATGTCCCCAATGATAAGGAAAATAATAAGTCTTCATTAAGATTGACTCACCTAAGGGTTGAAAGTCAATATTTTCCTAAGGGATCTCTTTTTCCTAATGAAATAAGGAAGATAGGTGCATTACTCTCATTCAAAACCTACCTCACCCATTTTCCTTTATTTCATTTTGGTGAACCCAACATTGTACATCTAAATTTTTGAAATTGGAGTCCATTCAAACCCCAGATCTAGGATTTGCATTAGTTTGCATTGTATTGCGTTAGTTCAAATTTCATTTAGGGTTGTTAAAATTGCATTAGTTTACATCTCATTTAGGGTTTTAGGTTTTCATTTTGCATCCTTTAAAATCTAAAAAATTCAAAAAATTGCATGCATATTACATTGATTTTGCATAATACTTTCATATTAGTGTATTTCTAGTCATTCACATTCACAAATTGAGTCAAAATTGCATTCCAAAAAGTGTTAGATTTTCCATCATTTTGCATTCATTTCACTTGCATTTAGACACCTAAATATGGAAAATTTAGTCATTGAAACCACAGTTTGTAATATAAAATAGGAAACTCTAGCACTAAACCTTAGACTTAGATTTAAATTTTTGCAACCCCTCACTTGGGACCCCTTCACCCTAGGGCGAATTAGTCCCTATATAGGTGTTGTTTCAAAATTCTAGGCAGTGATTTGTCTCTGTTTACTTCATTCTGATTTGCTATTAAATATGGGTTTCAGTTTCAGAAATCAGAAAAATATGTTATTGTTTGCATTAGGTTCCATTAGTCACATTGAGTGCATTGTTTGAAAATCAAAATTGGGATATTAAAGGCCATTATTTTTAGGTTTTTGCATAGCATAATTAGTAAATTATCTTATTTTAAATCTAAAAATTGCTCTCTTTATACATACTTGCATTGCACTTCATATTCTAGGGTGTTTGATTGCATTTATCTAGTGCCTATTCTCCATTTTGGGTGAAACTTAGGTTTGGTGAAACTTGTATGAGCTTCACAACCTGGTGTCCTATTACCAATACTGTTGTGAGATTTAATTCGAGACTCATGCCATCCCGTGCTACTACACTTGTCGTGGATCTTAAGTTTTTCAACTCTTTCACTCATAATGTTGATACTAGTCAACCCACTATGGATCATAGTTTGATACCACATTTCCCATGCCCACCCAACCCACAAACAATGTGACTGATGTTGATGCAATGGTTGCTAATGTCCCTCAAGAATAGATAAATCAAATGGATTTCAGATTTATAAAAATTGCAAAACTTTGTGAGTTCTAAAGACATTGTTGGTACTGCAATTCCCATCATAGATAACACGAGAAAAATGCTTTATAATGAACAAGGAATAGAGATTGTGCATAGCCTAGCTCACATTATTGATAAACATGTTCCTACAGGAGCTAGTTATGCTCAAAATTTGGGGTACACTCAAAGTCAAGGTGGAAATCCAATTCCTCCTTCCACAACTATGACCTCTATTCTTACATACACTAATCCAACTGTTACAACAACAAAACAAGCCACTATCAATATCAATACCACCTTAGGTATTTCCATTCAGAATCCCTTTAGCTTTGTGCATTCAAATCTCATATCTTCTAATCCATCTCCCCTCAGAAACTTACAATTCACTTGTCCTCCGAATACATATACACCCCCACCTTATTCACCTCCATCACATAACACAACCAATTATTTTTTCCTTAACCAACTCTTACAAAATGTTTCATCCCTCCAACAACAAATTGCCACATTGAACCAAAGTGAAAATGGACAACCTTCACAATATGTCAAAAGAAACCCTTTATCCTTTGAGATATTAAAAGCAAAAATGCCACAAGGGATAGAGATTCCTAGATTTGAGAAATATGGTGGAAAAGGAGACCCTAGTAACCATGTCTTGGCATACACATCCTTATGTAGTGACTTCATTTTTTAGGACAATCTCTTGGCTAAACTTTTCCCTAGATCCTTGAAATACACTACCTTGGAGTGGTTTTGTTCTTTACCGAATAACTCAATTAGTTCATTCAATGAACTTGTTGATGCCTTTCTTAACCATTTCCAAGTGCACATGGGTCCCAAGATGACCTTAGCTTATTTAATGCAATGTAAACAAAACAAAGATGAAAAGGTCACTAAATTCATAGCACGATACCAATTTCTTTCCTCACAAATCAACATTAAGATTCCTGATGCCGACCTTCAAAGAATGTTCATTGAAAATTTACAAACCAATATTCAAGATAAACTTGGGATGATGAAGTTTCCCTCCTTTACACACTTGTACATGAACCTTCGTGACTATTAGAATTCAGTTAGTCACTGTGAAGCAAAAACTTCTTCTAACCATCCTGAAAAATTTGAAGTCATGCCCCATAACAATTTCCAAACTTTCAAGAAACAAAATAAGGGCTTTTAACAACTAAATACACCTCAAACAAGTCAACATGTTAACTCCCAAGTGGCTGCCATCAAAATGACAAATCCATATCCATTTAGTGAAAGGAGTAGACAATTTATCTCGTTACATGATACCCTCCACTCCTTCATGTTGCAACTTAGGTAAGAACGTATTTACCTTACCTCCTGTTAGAGCCATTGATACCACTAAGCCCTTACCTCCAAAATTTAACTCAAATTCCTTTTTCCATTATCACAAAAACAATGGACACGATACAAAACAATGTAAGTGTCTTAAACATATTGTGCAAGACCTCATTGATTCTAATCACATCCATATTGGTGGTGTCAATGATCAAGGAAACAAGTTTGTTGCCCCACCCAACCAAATTTTACAAATCTTTACCAACCCCATGCCAAATCATAATATATCTTTTGTGAAAGCTAGTGATACTAAGAATGATGTGATGAATGTTGACAAACTTCAAGATACAAATAGTGACAATATAAATGAGGCAGACCTCGAATGTATGGCCGACTCCATTGATGTTCAACCTCGTAAGGGCTAAACCAAAATGCCCCTTGACATTGTTTTCTCACAAAATGGTCCATAATTAGACATGCACCCAATGGTCCTTTTTACATCGCTGAAAGAATCAATGGCAAGCCTAATAATCGGATCTTAATTGATCTTGTGTGTGTAGAGAATATGATCACCGAGGAATTCTTATTTTTGCATGAACTTTATCAATAGTCTTATGAACAACCAAAAGAATGGATCAAAACACATAATGATTTTGCTTGCCCTACGATAGGTTCGATCACTCTTCCTTTAAAAGTTGGACCAAAACAATTGAATGTCTCATTCTCCATCATCCCATCGTCAGACCAATTCTGTGTGAAGCTTGGTTACCCATGGTTACACTCCATGGATGTCGTTCTGTTAGTAGTACATGAATGCTTAAAATTTCCATTTGGAAATGAAATCTTTACTTTGCATCATAGTGGCTTTAATCGTGTGTCTTCCCATGGGAATTTCTCATTGGATTTCTTTTGACCCAAACCTATGGAACCTATTAGGCCTCGTGAAGACTTTCTTTTCAAATCTTATCAAAAGTTTAAGGCAAAGCGCATACCATATTTATCCCTTAGCAACATGGCTCAACCCATGATTGAGCCTCCTATCATTGTTGAGATCATGATTGAACCAAAAGCCCTTCCAAGTAACCAATACCAACCCATGAAAAATCCTTTGCCTATTTCCTATAAAATACCAAGAGATAACAATATAAGTCTCGTAGTGCCTCCTAAGATCAAACAAGTTTATAAAGCTAAAGAGAAATTGGTTGAACAACCTTCCATGGTTCCTTCTATTCCTCCCTTAGGGAAGAAAAGAAACCAATGGTTGATAAACCCACTCCTACAAAATCACAACTTGAAAATCACACAAGATGAAACAAAAATGTTAAAGAGCACAGGTGTAGACATCATGCTATTGCTCGTAAGTTAAAAGAAGAGAATAAAATAGAAAATCAAACACCAATTGAAACAAAGCATGATGATTCTCCACCTTCGCCACAACAAAAACAACAAGAAACTTCTATGGACATTGTCATTCGGCCTCCAGTTGTGATTAATTTAGATGATGATGAGATTGCTAAAATTGAGGAGGAAGTGCATAATGAGTTGAATTTATTATTTTTCTCTTCCATGAGTTTAGATGATAACAATCGTGATGGTCCTCCTATAAAGAGTGACTCACCACATGTTGAACCTAGTGATGATCCTAGTACAACACTTGTTGTTGTCCCTTTGGATAGTTATCCGCCTTCTACATATGATGAACAAGATTGGGATGTGGATGACCTTCTATAGGTTGACTTGCATGTGCCATACTAGTCTTCTCTTTGTATTCTTTGTGATTGCATTTGTGTAATGTGATCCCTCGTACAATGTTGCTTGGCATGTCTTTACATGTTTGTGAGCCTACTTTGGATGACCTTTGTCACTCTGTTGGTGCAAGGATTCAAAGGAAGTGAATTTGTTGTGACATTATTTTATTTGTATCTACATTCTTCTACCTGATGTAACCTTTATCTTTTCTCGTGTCTTGTGTTTTATGTTTGGGTATGATGCAAGAATGATGCAAGAAAGGTGGTTGATACTCACTATCCAACTCTATTTGATCAGATACAAACAAGGAAACAACCTTCACAACATAATTCTCTCAAAATGTCCTAAGATAACACCATTAGGCTTCCAGCCTTCAAAAATCAACAAATGGACTTATCTTTTGGAGAAGGTCATACAATGGCCAACCAAACATCAATAAAGGTTCACCACAAACCCCCAAACCAAATCCCAAAAGGTTGCAAGTGCTTTCTTCACAACAACATAAAGAACCATTAAACCACCCCTATTTTTCAAAGGAAGTACTTCCTATTCACTTTTTTTTCACCAAATCTCTATAGAAAGTCACTAGTTATGTGTCAAAACTCCCAATTCCACAATCAATCCTCATATTCAAGACTTTTTCAATGCTGATCTAAGAAACCCTCCTTTTTCATAGAAAACACTAGGGTTTTATTGAAAATCCATATACTTGGGCTTACCTGACACAACTAATGCATCAAACACCTTTCATATACTCTGTACATGGTCACAAATTCAACACAAGACCAGTTCCTTCACTGTTTCATCAAAACACTATCTTGACACCACCATTTCATATGGAGAAATGCATTATTTGACCCTAGGGTATCATCCCAATCCACACAACTTGCTTCCCCTTATTCCTAAATCATCCTAACACCTACCCTACCATCAAACAATGTCAATCCACTGAGTAATAGATCAGGACAGTAGGTGGATTGGCAATTACATCATTTAAACAAAAATTAGACCACAATTCTGTGTGTACAGGCTGCCACAGTAATTTGATGAAATATCTCCCTAAATCCTGAGTTAGACTCTCATAATTGAACCAAATAAAAAATAATACATGTATTTACAAACCAAAAAAGGATTCAAACCATTAGAATCCTATATGGGGCCGTATAGTAGAAGTAAAGTTCAGGAAACACAAGAAAATTCAAAAAAACGTTATGTGTATTAGGAATTCTTCAATACAACCACCAACAACCCTTTGCTCGAGCCCTTGAAGGCTTTAAATACATTTTTCAAACCAAGACTACCTTCCTAACATTCTTAATTTCCTTTCAAATTCCCTTAACCCTTCATATTCTTGATAGTTGCATTTTTGACAAATTTTTTGATTGACAACAATTACAATTTTGTAACTTTTTCCCTAATTGACACCTAAAACACAAAACACTCCTAATTACATAGTAAATGGTCTTTTTAGACCTTATTTAGAAAATAAACTCAAAACACCCCTATTCTATCCTTGACACAACTTAGATGACCAACCTACCAACCTTCAAATGATCATTTTTTGTCAATAAGGTGTAGGTGCTCCTGCACCATACACCCCCACAGGAAAAAACTCATGCCACATGAGTTGCATCGGATTCCAATTCCTCCAAACTTCATATATATTCCTCTGCTCTGCAAATCCTCTCCACTAGTTCAAATTATGTGTTTTCCCAATCTTCCCTACATCTTTGTGTTTGTTTGCATATGCAACTGTCTTCATCTCTCTCATCTGTCTTCCATCTTTTCCTTGACCAAAACCTGATTGTCTTCTTTTACTTGCACCTGTAGACAAACAATTGTCAATGATCTTTTGATCTGTCTTTACCTTTATCTCATCTCCTTGCTTAACTTCTCGTGCACTCTGTCTTTTCATCACTGTCATCTGACTTGTTGTCTTATCAGCATGTACCACTGTACTTTCCTTTCCATGTCCTATTGTACCATCAGACTTACATCTTTCTGTACCTGTAATTCCTGTTAGCATTGAAAACTTACTCTCAACTATAGGACACACAATAGTCCCCACCATGACATTAGTATTCCAATCCATTGTCCTTTCATTCTTCAACCCTGTATTCATCTTCACATCTATTGTTAGGGTAATTTCTAACTTTGTATTGTCAACAACTTCCAACTTTGTGTCTTCTTTCACAACCTCTACAAACTCTTTCTTCCCACACATAATTACCTTGGATTTCCCTTGACATCTTCCACAGGTGGAGTCAAAACAAACTTGCATCCATCCTTCACTATTGTATATGTGTTTTCTCTTCCATCATACAAGGCTCGTCTATCATATTGCCAAGGTCTACCTAGAAGTAGATGACAACAATCCATAGGAAGAATATCACAAACTACAGTATCTTTATAGCCTCCAATCTAGAAATCAACAACTACTTTTTCATTAACCAACAAAGACTTCCCATCACTCAACCAAGACACCTTATATGGAAATTCATGAGGTACTTTTTGCAAATTTAACTTATTCACCATCTCACAAGACACCATGTTTTAAGTAGATCCATAATCTATCATAATTTTTCACACCTTGTTTTTACACTTACAAGTGGTCTTGAAGAGGCTCTTTCTTTGCAATGGTTCCATCTCCTTGGCTGCCTTCAATACAATCTTCCTCATCATTAGCATTTCCCTTGTTTTAGGAGTAGCTCTTAAACTTGTAGAATTTTTGCTCTCACATTCCTCTTCTTGAATAATTTGTGCTCTCCTATCAATCCTCTTTTCTCCACTAGATGAACTACCAACCCTTTCGGGACACTTCCAAGATGGATGACCATATTCATTACAAGTATAACATCTCCCTATAAAATCATTAGAGTTTCTACCACCACTAAACCTTCCTCTACCCCTAAAACCTCCTCTAGTATCAACACATTGCTCCTTACCTCTATTTGCTCCTTCTTGTTCTTCCAATGGCTGCTTTGGTGTAGGGATTGCTCCTCTTGCTCTTGCACTAGTACCTCTTCCTCTAATTGATTTTTCTTGCCTTCTTTTGAGCTTTTCCTTCACCCTGATTGCTAATTGAAAACATTCTTCCACAAACTTTGGGTTAGCAACAACAAGTTCATCTTGTATATTAAATCTCAAACCACCTAGATATCTAGCCAATTTTTTAGCCTCATCCTCATCCCTTCTTGACCTTATGCTTAATTTGTAAAATTCATCAGTGTAGGCCTTAACATCTAGATCTTTTTGTTTCAGACCTTGCAACTTCTTAGACAATTGAACTTCATAATCCTTTGGAAGAAACTTACCTTTCAGTTTTTGCACCATCTTGTCCCAAGAAGTAATCCTTGATTTGCCTTGTTTTCTCCTTTCTTCTTTCTCATAGTCCCACCATAAAAGAGCAAGAACTTTGAGTTTTGTTTTTGCCACCTTCACCATCTTCTCATCTAAAATGTCTTCACTTTCAAAGTAATTATCCATAACAACAATCCAATCAAGCAATTCTTCTTCATTTAAATCACCACCATACATAGGAAGATCAAATTTTACCTTATGAGAATCACCTTTAACTACTTTGAGAATCTTTACCATCCTCTAATCTTCAGGGTCTAGTTCTTCATCAACATCCTCATAGTCTTCATCATCTTCTTTTGTTTCACTTTCTTCATTCTCATATCTTCTTTTCTTTGTCTCCAAGGCAACAACCCTTTCCAAAACTGCATTATGTGACTCCAAAAGCTTAGCATGCTTCTCTTTCAAATCCTGCAACTCTCTAGTAGCACCAACACCCTTCAGAGGCATCTTCACCAATCTGCCTTTTTACCTTCCAATCAAATTTCTTCAAAACTACAAAATGCAATCAAAGAGGCCTTTTCCTTGAGCTCTGATACCACCTGATGAAAGCAAGGTGGTTGATACTCACTATCCAACTCTATTTGATCAGATACAAACAAGGAAACAACCTTCACAACACAATTCTCTCAAACTGTCCCAAGACAACAGCAATAGGCTTCTAGCCTTCAAAAATCAACAAATGGACTTATCTTTTGGAGAAGTTCATACAATGGCCAACCAAACATCAATAAAGGTTCACCATAGACCCCCAAACCAAATCCCAAAAGGTTTCAAGTGCTTTCTTCACAACAACATAAAGAACCATTAAACCACCCATGTTTTAGGCTACTAAATTAGCCCTATTTTTCAAAGGAAGTACTTCCTATTCACTTTTTTTTCACCAAATCTCTATAGACTATCACTAGTTATGTGTCAAAACTCCCAATTCCACAATCAATCCTTAGATTCAAGACTTTTTCAACACTGATCTAAGAAATCCTCCTTTTTCATACAAAACACTAGGGTTTTATTGAAAATCCATATACCTAGGCTTACCTGACACAACTAATGCATCAAACACCTTTCATATACTCTGTACATGGTCACAAATCCAACACAAGACCATTTCCTTCACTTTTTCATCAAAACACTATCTTGACACCACCATTTCATATGGAGAAATGCATTATTTGACCCTAGGGTATCATCCCAGTCCACACAACTTGCTTCCCCTTATCCCTAAAGAATATTAACACCTACCCTACCATCAAATAATTTCAATCCACCGAGTAACAGATCAAGATAGTAGGCGGATTGACAATTACATCATTTAAACAAAAATTAGACCACAATTCTGTGTGTACAGGCTGCCATAGTAATTTGATGAAATCTCTCCCTAAATCCTAAGTTAGACTCTCAAAATTGAACCAAATGAAAAATAATACATGTATCTACAAACCACAAAAGGATTCAAACCATTAGAAGCCTGTAGGGGACCGTATAGTAGAAGTAAAGTTCAGGAAACACAAGAAAATGCAAAAAAATATTTTGTGTATTAGGAATTCTTCAATACAATCACCAAAAACCCTTTGCTCAAGCCCTTGAAGGATTTAAATAAATTTTTCAAACAAAAACTACCTTCCCAACATTCTTAACTGCCTTTAAAATTCCCTTAACCCTTCATATTCTTGATAGTTGCATTTTTGACAATTTTTTTGATTGACAACAATTACAATTTTTCAACCTTTTCCCTAATTGACACCTAAAACACAAAACACCCTCAATTACATAGTAAATGGTCTTTTTAGACCTTATTTAGCAAATAAACTCAAAGAACCCCTATTCTACCCTTGACACAACTTAGATGACCAACCTACCAACCTTCAGATGATCAAACTTTTATCAATAAGGTGTAGGTGCTCTTGCACCAAAGACGTCGAGACATTCAAGTCTCTTCCATGTTGACCCAAAATCTTCCCTTTGTTCTCTCTCTCTATGTGTCATTCTTCCTTTGTTCTTGTTGTTCTATGAGTTATTTTGGGAATGATGACAGTTCTAAGCTCAATTATATCACTGTAGCAATGACAAACATTGACCCCAAATCCATGGATCCCTTATGTGTTATCTTAGCATTGGATATGAGGGTAAACCCTCCTTTCCATGACATAGATCTATTCAAAAACATATGTTTTACATAGGGCTTTCCAAATAAATCTCTCATGTATTGTCATTTATCAAAGTCTACTTTAAAGTAATTTCTCATAGCATGGTGTTTAGCAATTTCTTTAAAGTGGGGGCATACACATCCTTGATCATTGTTTGCTTCAAAGTGTGGTCTTATTACGTCACATGATGTGTCTTCTTGGTGGTGTCATTGGGTTTGATGTCCTTCAAGATTGCGACCTTTCTTGGCATATGGTATTCCTCTTAGTGGTAATGTTATGGCTTGCATTCCCTAAGTTGTGAATCTTTTATCCTCAACTAGTCCTCTCTTGGTGACATTAGTCATGATGTTCCCTAAGGTGAGACCTTTCATGAACAAAGAAAAACCCCTTTGAATATCCTATTGCATTTATCAAGGCCACCAAGGATAACACAACTTGCTTGCTAGTGGAGCCTTTATGTTTTTCAAGGCCACCAAGCATAACACAACTTGCTTGCCAATGGAGTCTTTTTCATGAGTGCCTAACATAACACGACTTTCTAGCCTTGTGACCATTTATGTGGCACCTTATCAAATTTATCAGGAGGTACAACTTTGGTATGGTTAGTAAAATGGGAGCCTATAGATTTGGCATGACTTTTCATTAGCCACTTTTTGGGGCTCACCTAGTGGACAACGGATTTCACTAGCCCATGTGAGTATATTTTGTTTGCATAGTGGAAAATGGGTCTCCACATTAACATTTTTGGACAAACAACTAAGGCTTGATCCATATCGATTGAACAAACATTTGAAGCTTGATCCACCCCTCTTTCTTTTGTATTAATTTTGACATTGTATGCTTGTGTATCTTGTCTTGTTGCTACATATTTAACATAGGCATGTGTCTCTTTGTGCTTTTGTTGGTTTTCCATGAGATCTTAGATTGTGAGGGCTTGATCATCCTCCTTGACCTTTATTGTCTTATCATTCCAACAGTTGTACAAGTAGACCTCTCTTAACACTTTCTTGACTACTTTAGTGTGAATTTGAGCATAGGGATCATCCTCTCACTAAAGTGGGGGCTAAATGTAGTGTTAGAAAATGTACTCCTTTACATTTTCACACTATGTTTGGGTCCCTTAATAAATTGGACTTAATTAAGCCTCTAATTGTCCTAATTATGCATTTGAAAGCCTAATTAATCTTGTTTTCTAAAAAGGAAACTTGTATTAAACAATTGCAAGCATTAATTAAATTGCCTTGAAATTGGTGTGTCCTAGGTTTGGGGCCTAGGACCCATTTTCCTAAGGGCGAATGGGTCCCCCTTAAGTTTAGGACCCCAATTTTTAATATGTTTTTGGCGACATTTTTATGATTCAAATTCAATTTGCAATTGTCGGCCTTTTATGTTTAATTTTTGAGGAAATAGAAAACTACCTTTAAATACAAGGTCTTTTTATCAATTCAAATCCTAAAAAGATTATCCAAACTTCACAAGAGCTAATAATATTGTCAAAGGTGTTCGAGAGTAGATTTCTCAATAATTTTTTGCAACATTCAAGATCTCAAGCACCACGTCAAAGTTATCATCATTCATGCATGTTTTTGGAGCTAACATTGTGATGTAGGTTTCAAGCATTCAAGTCAAGATTCAAGCATCAAGATCAACATCCAATTAAGCAATTTCATGCAAGATCAAGACCTTGGAGAGATGTGTTAGATTTCAGTCCTTCAAGGGTTTGGTGAGTTGCAACATAGCAAGTGTTCATTCATCATTCCTTTCATTCATGTTTCATTTCATTTCAAGGTTTAATTACCAAAATGGGGGTTGACCAAGGCAGACCCCATTCACCAAAAATAAACAATTTTCTCTCTTGTGTGTGTTGTAGATCTTAGGCTGAAGAAGGATTGAAGATTCATCAAAAGTGGAATTTTGCAAAGTTGTCAAAGTTGTCAACATTGTTGTCAAGCCACAAAAACTCACTTGTAGAATTTAATTCTGACTTTCTGATTGTGAAATCTGAGGAATCATGAGTGCGGATCCATGAGCAAAGGATTGTGAAAACATATTTTGGATCCCTATAGCAAGACCCATTCATCCTAGGGAAAATCTATCGCAGGAGGACACTCAACAAGAGCTTTTTGTGACGGGTGCATAAATTCATAACCTTCTCAGATCTACCAAAACTGTGTGGATTCTGCTAAATTAAGATTTTAAATTGATGATTCATGGTTTACATTACATAATTGCATTCATTTGGTATTTTTCATTCATCTCCCAAAAGTGCATTTTAGGTTGATTTACCCCATCCTTGGTCATAAGGAAAACAACAATATCTCCATTAATATTGACTCACCTGAGGGTTGAAAGTCAATCTTGTCCTAAGGGATCTCTTTTTCCTAATGAAATAAGGAAGATAGGTGCATTACCCCCATTCAAAACCTACCTCACTCGTTTTCTTTCATTTCAATATATCTATCACTAAGAAGTTATCCAATGAATTACCAATAGCTTTAAAGCATGAATGGAACCAAAATTATAGTGGAAGATTTGGGAGACAAACCACACTGGCATAATAGTGAATGATTTAGTAGAAAATCAAGATGCCATGGTTTGAGCATGAGAAAATGTTGGCCCTAAGTCCAAAGATAATCACAAAGAATTCCATTTTGATCCTTCACCTTACCAAAAATCACAATAAAAAGGATAATGTTTAAGACTACCTTCCAAAATGGGCGGCTATGTTTCAAAAATCTATTTGTAAAAATCTAGAAGACCATGCCAAATTGGTTGAATCTACCAATTAACTCATTCACAACAAAAAAAAAAACTCTTCACTTTCAACCACTTCATCTCTATCATCTCCAAACTCTAGAGCAGGGGACTTCTTGGCACATGGGAAAGGCTTAACCTTCATCTAGGATGATCCTTTTATGTGGCACATTGAAATAGGATTTACACTCACTGTCGATGCAATATCTACCATGGCATGAGAATCATTGGTGTGTTTATAGCTTGAAACATTACTGAGGGACCCATATTTGAGTGGTGAATCATTGAAAGAAATAGAATGGAGTCTTTACTCCCATTTAAACTAACATCCATAAATAAATGCCCTAATTTCTATGAAGGGCACTAATATTTTGAAAATATTAGATATTTTCTCAAATCCTACCTTGAATCCTTGACTCCTTTAATGGTTGTAGAGGATTTTTCATCACTTTTATTTGATTTAGAGATGTGCATTTCAATTTGTGTCATTTTATCTTGCAAAAGGTTGATTTTCTTCGCTCAATAATGAAACTTTGAGAGCACCATTTCAATCATAACACACCAATATTGATAATTAATTGTCTTAATTACTATTATAGTTAATATAATTATTATTTAAAATAATAGTTATAATATTTCTTATAATGATTTATTAGATTTATTTTATATTAATTATTTTACATTTATGCCAAGAAGCATTTTACAATAGCTGTAAGGAGTGGATTATAATGGCATGAGCATGTTAACAAAAAATATTACCTTTTACCTTAAATTTTATAGCCAATTACATGTCAAAATATTAATATTTTAAAAAAATATGATAATATTGTGTGTATGAAAATTGGAGCATGCAAATGAATTAACTAAATTAATACATCTATGCACAATTAAATTTAACACTCAAGATAAAACAAAGGATTAGTAAACATGATAAAAATAAACATAAATTATCATCAAACTAAACGTTTTTGCACTATGATAAGGTGGTTGTACTCAATTGGTGGATGATGTGGAATGTGAGTGCTCTTCTCAGTGGCATAAGATTGCATTTCATGGAGTGATGATAATGGCTTGGGTTAGCCTCAATTTGTACATTTTTGGGCTAGAGGATGGATGGCTAGGATCAAAAGGAGAGATCAAGGGCTCAAATTGTTTGATAAAATTGGGAGGATGAGAGGAGGAAAAGTGTCCTCACATGGTTGGTTGATAGAGAGGGGTCCAAGATTGAAGAGGAATCCATGGTTGAGGATCCCCTTGAAAAGGTGGATGATCAAGATGAAAGGGGTACTTGGGAGTACCATTGAGGGATGGGCAAGTACTTTGACACATATGACTTGTACAAAATCCCATGGCTTGTGTACAAATGGACCATGTCTTTGTACACCTTGGAGGAATGTGCATAGTTTGGGGGAAGTTGACTAGGATTTCCAGAATAGGCAAGTAGGGGATTAAGGGGCTAATGAATTTTATCCCACTTCATGAAAAGTGGAGGAAAAAGAATTAAATAAATATGCATATATATTTAATTTTTGGAAAAGGGATGGGAAACATAGATAAATAAATATTTATATGTCATCTAAGGTAGACTATAGAAAAGGAATGATTAAATTATTTAGGCTAGAAAAGGGTTGCGAATGAATAGATGATGAGTAGTGACTTTATTAATTAAATAATAAAATATTATTTAATTAATGAGCGGATGAAAATGAGATAATTAATTGGATAAATACAAATGTATTCACTCAATTATAGAGGAAATGGTTGGGTAATTTTATAATTGATGACGCGTTAATTTTAGGTGTCTAAATTTTAGCCCTCTTTGAAGTGGTGTTACAAAGTAGCATCATTTCAAAGAAGAATAAAAGTGGTCGGATGGGAAGAAGATGGTTGGATTATGAAAGATTCCCCAATTATTTCAAGGAGCGACTAGTAGGAAGGATAAAGGATGAGGATGTCGCCTCAAGAGGACAAGAGAACATAGGTGTGGGGTCAACCCACAATACTATGTCCCACATTTTGGCCAAAGTAGGACATTGAAATCAACAATTTTCACCAAATGTTCACTTTGTGAAACCTATAGAAACTAAACCATAATTAATGTGGAGATGATTTGAACTAGTGATTTGTGAGGATTTGTGTGTAGATTCTAAATATATATTTTTACAAAAATTTAAAAATAAATTGTGATTTTTTTACGTAACTTTTAATAACTTTTTTTTATAGTAAACAACATTTTTAAAAAGTGAAGTTTATGTTGAAACTCTAACTTTTTCTATTGAAAGGATAAAATTATATTTTTAAAATATAGATTTGTAGCATCAATATCTAGTGCATGGATATTTTTTCATAATTTTTTGTTGCATATATTTTTTAATTAATTTTTTAAGTCAGAGTAGTTATAATTTGAATATAGTTGTATTTCATAACACAACTTATTTTGTATATATTGAAATTACATTTTTTATGAAACAAAGACATCAATACCTAGTGCGTACATATTTTTTAGAATTTTTTCTCTATTTTTCAATGTGTGTGAATCAAATTCCTTGATATTTAGTGAAAGCCTACATTCACAAGAAATAAAATATAAATATAGTAATAAAATTAAAATTATTTAAAATTATAATTTTTGGAAAACTTATAATAAGGGCCACATACCTTAAAAACATAATTTCTAAATCACTTTATTTGATCCCTCAAAAGGTAATGAAAAAGTGTTTTTTTGTTAGCATTTTGATAGGTGTGAAGGAGACTCCATTGTGGCTATGATGTAAGACTGGAGGGGTTCTATCCAAGGGGGTTTGATCTAAGAGGGTCTTATCTAACCCTCTTCAATTGATGAAACCCTTTAGATGGAACCCCTCAAAACTTAAATCATTAATTTTTCTAAAAAATATTTGATTTCAGGCAAAAATCAGGATGTCCCAAGTTTGGGACCCATTATTTTGGGATGACCCTATGCTCTTAAAATGGATGAAAAGAGGAAAGATAGATGGGGAAAGAGAGGTTATTAGATATATGATGAAATGGATAAAGAAATAATAGAGGTTGAAATGCCTATTTATGTTGTAATGGATTAAGAACTCTTTATTTGATATTGCATGAGACGTTATGCACCAAGGTATGAGGAACCAAGGTGATGATGTGTCCTATATAAACATATACAAAGGAAATAGTTCTATATTACCACTCCTTTCTAATTAGAATGAAATAAATTCCTATGAGTTGGGAAGATACATGGGAACATACCTATCCTAGCATATAGAAAATATACAATCTATTTTGGAAAATTTTTTTGCCTAACATAATTTTTTTTGTAATAAGGTGTCCTTGTGAAAACACTAAGGTCTTTTGATGACAAGATTAAGAAAGAGGTGTGTCAAAAATGACACACATATCCATATATGGTGTGATTCTATATTTGAAAACTTTGACCAAAGTAATGCAAATGTTTCTTGTATTGTCAATTCATTGTGTCTAATAGGTTGCATTTTAATTGGAGTTTGCATACTTAACTAGAGGGTATCTAGGGTTGTATGATAGATTGTGTGTAACAAAATCAGTACACTACACTAGTTCTCAAATGGCATGATATGGTTACAGACTCCTTTATTTTCTACTCTCGTGAAGGATAGGGCCACTTTCAGTTGAAAGGTGTGCAAGGGACCACTGATCTATGATTGGAGGTAAAGTGCTATGATGATGCTCTCCCTCTTGTAGCTAAATATCGTAAAAAACTTGCTCGTGAAGAAAACTCATTGTATTACTGTGTATGATGAAAATAATGTAAACTTTATGTGATTAATACTATATACTTGATTGACAAATAGATTAATATACATTCCAATGAATTGTACTTGAATTCAAATATGAAATGAATTTATTTACTTAATGATTTGTATTTAATTATTTGTTTTGAATATCTTTTATTCATTTTACATTAAAAAAAATGGTAATTTGGTAGTTTGTTTTCTATGAACGATAATTCATTGCAATCAACACTTTTAATTTGTGTATAGCCTTTAGCTAATCTTGATTTATTCTTGTCAATTGAACCATTAGATTTAAACTTGATTTTGAATACCCATTTACAATCAATGAATTTCTTTCCAATAGGCAAAGGAACCGACTCCCATGTTTGGTTCTGATGAATTGAATATGTATTTTGATTTATAACGTTTTACCATTTTTCTTCCTTTATTGCTTCATCAAAAGTACTTGTTTCATGAGCACTTAGAATGGTTGTCAATAATGCTTAATTGACCTCATACTCCTGCAATCTAATAGGTATTCTCCTTGCTTGTTATGATCTTCTTAAAGGAACATTAGATTGTGGAGTGGACACTAAGCTTGAATTTGGCTCATTAAATTCTTCTCTTTCTTCTATATATTTAATATGACTTTCCAATTCTAGCTCATGATGATGTGCCACTATCATCTCTCTCTTCTATCAAATTAATATGGAAAACACATATAAGGTGACACTCTTATTAAAACTTGACATCTCTAGAGATGTGAAGTTTGTTCGTCTTGGGATCATACAACCGATAGGCTTTACTAGATTCATCATATCCAACAAGGATTATTTTTTCTCTTATCATCAAATTTTATTCTCCTCTTTTGGAATATGTCTATAGACAATGCTCCCAAAAATTCTCAAATGTCTAATTTTTAGTTTCCTTCCTTACCATGCTTCTTTTGGATAGATCGTTTCTAAGCTATTAGTCAAACTTTGATTAATCAAATAAGCTATCATATGAATCGCTTCTCCCCATAATTTATCTTCAATATTACAAGCATTGAATATGGATTTAGTTTTTTTCTTGAAGTGTTATATTCATTCTTACAATGACTCCATTTTGTTGCAGAGTCCATGGAGCTAAGAATTGCCTCTTAATTCCTTTTTGTTTATAAAAACTCACCCCCATTATTTGATCTTAGCATATAAATTTTTTTATCATTTTCATTCTTAATTTGGTGTACAAACTTTTTGAAAATATCAAATGCTTCAAAATTATTCTTCAAAAAATAAATACAAAACTTTTGAGTGAAGTCATCAACGAATGTTATGAAATATCAAGATTTCCCTACAAAAACTATCTTCATAGGTCCACAAACATTAGAATGAATTAACTCCAACTTCTTAGAGGCTCTCCAAGATTTTCCAAAATCAAATTTTCTTTATGTTGTTTCCCCATAACACAAGATTCACAAAAAGCACTTCTATGAAGTGATAGGTGGAAGACCATATACTATATTTTGATTAAACATTTCCTTTAGTGATTCAAGATTAACATGGCCAAACCTTTCATGCCATAATTGATTTCTTGAAGCGACACTTGAAACTAAGGCTTGAGAGGAGTTTGTCCTCAAATAAAACAAGCCTCGCTTCACATATCCATCATTTACTAAATTTCCCTCACTATCATACATCTTACAAATTCCTTTTTCAAAAGCAATTTTCATGCTTTTGGCAATGATTTGACTAAGATAAGATTTTTCTTTAATCTTGGGGCAAAGAAAATTATCAATACTTTGTTTTACCTGGTTTGAAACATGTAGAGGAGTATTTCCAACTCCTTCAACATGTAATTGTGAATCATCTCCCAATGTAATAACATCTCTTAATTGCTTTACTGCATTTCTCAAGTTGTCAACATTACTAGTTATGTGATGAGTAACACTTAAATCAATAATTTAAACATCGCCATTTTGAATATATTTAGAGACATCTAGTGAAAATAGTCTATGACTTCAATATCTACATCCACCATCATACTTCCTTGCTTAATTATATTCATATATTTCTTCTATTTAAAGCATTGCTCTTCAAAATGACCAGGACAATTGCAATAATAGCAAACCATCCTTTCCTTTGCTCATCATTATCCATAACAAGATGTCTTTGTCGTTGAGGCTTCTTGCCCTTGAACTCAAAGACAAAAGCATTTACTAATTCAACTTCATTATCTATATTGAAAACTTCTTCATGTTGCAATAGTAGACCCTTTAAATCATTGAATTTTAGGGTTGCCAATTTTCCACTCAATGTGAGTGTACTCTTGAAATTCTCAAATATTTTTAGTGCACTATTAAGAGTTATGGAGATGAGATCTTTATCATCCATAGTCTCACTTGCATTATATGATGATTTAAAATACCCTTGATGTTTAGTTACCAATATGCCCATTCTTAGATTATATAATTGAGTTTGGGGCACGTGTTTTCTCAAATTATTCTTGTGTTATAAAATTGTAGTGATTGCATCCTAAGCTTCCTTTGGTGTGGTTGCATTCCACACATTTTCTATCAATGTACCACCAATAAACAGAGTTTACTAAAACCAATCCTTGACATGATTTCTTGTCAAATTCTTCTTGTAGAGAGACATTTGTGGGATGTCTTTTTATTTTCGTCAAAATGATGTCATTCTTCATAATTGTCAACGCCAATCAACTTAATAGAGATGGAACTTAATAAATTAATTGTCATTTGCAATGAGATATCTCTATGATCAAAATAACCTCTTAAATTTTGTAATGATCTTTACGATCAATGTTGAATTTTTTTCTTTAAGATTCAGTAATAATCTCTACAATCAATCCTGCAACTTAGCTCTAATATCAATTGTTGAAATTGGAGAGCTTAAATAAATTTGTTTTATTGTCAAATTTATGAACTCAAAGATCTTTAAATAGATAGCATATGTGAAGAGACGTGTCTCTTACATAAGACATAACTCTATATGACAAATATTAAATATAATTTACATTTTTAACAGTATTAAGAAGCTCAAAAAGGACAAACCACAATTGGTTGGACACAAGTCCAAAAGAAACACTCACATTAGTCAGGGGTACCCTACCAAAAACTCTCGAATTATCAGAACCAATGCCGGAGTGAAGACCAATACACCCGTGTGCTGATATTACAATAAAATCTAGTAGAATAAGATAGTTTCCTTATTCTTCGAGATTTTTTTTGACCTCTTAGAATAAGTTCAGATTTTGATATTGAAGAACTTTGAACACTTTCTGATACAATTTTCTTCATCAAAACAGTTCATAGTTTAATTGGTGTAGATGGTGTTGCAAAGGCATTGAAAACCCACCCGCCTAGATATATCTTAGTGCTGGTTAAAATTAAGTGCAAACTCAATAATTTTAATGGAATAATATCCTCCTATTAAGACGACTTAATCACATTTTTACAAGAACGAAGATCTCTTATCATCTTAAAGTACATAAAATTTTAATAAAAACAATTAAAATAAGCTTCAAAATTTAATTTTAACAAAATACTCTTAGAAAAGTTTGCAACAACACTCCTAAGAACAATCTTTTAAACATGTAAATGTACTTTCGCACATTCTGATACAACTCCCAACCGGGGCTTCATCTGAACTAGCTCAAGCGCATGAGCCCTTAAAATTAAAATTGGAAGATTTTTTCTTTCTAAGTTTATAATGCTCTCACCAAAATTATATGAATGACTGCATCGAATCCCAAAATTTGAAACTGTTATTTTTGGTTACTTTTTCTGGGTGAGAAATTTAGCAAGAAATTTCTTGTACTGCAAGGGAAGAGGTGTCATTTCTGGAAACAGGAAGCAGAACATACACACTATGAACGTTGGGTTTTGACATAGATCCTCTGTCTTTATCTGCTGCATAGCATATATAAACAGCATCTATTACATTGTCTAGAACATGAACAAAAAATCCAAGTACCATGAATAGCAGTAACCATGCAAGCCCTGTAACGAAGTAGGCATCCCTTCCAAGTGAAGTTGCAGCCTTGAGTACACCCCATACCTGCAAGAATTTATACACAATGGCTGTGGTTGATATAAGGTTTTAGGAATTCTTTTTAAAACAACACTGATAGAAACAAACTTATAAACGAGGCCGTACACTTAAATTGCTACTTCACAACAATTTGGCCTAGTGGACTTTGAAGGTTATCTCATCTCGTAAGCCATAAACTACAAAGTTATAATTGTTAAGAGCTTTTGGATCTGCCTATGTGTAGTGTTTAATTTCAGACATTTCCAATCTCCCTGCTGAACTCATCATCAAGGTAAAAAGCTTCCAAGCATTGGCAAGGAGACCCAAAAAGTCAGAAATTAAGCGCTATGGGCATATGGATCCAAAAGACAATACAAATCCCTGAGAACAAGCAACACTCAAAGCAAAAATATAGTGTAAGCACCATATACTTACCATTATGGCATATGCAAGGGACACGATTAAGAAAATTCCAAACAATAGGCGGGTGGATATTGTTTCAACAACTACCACTGATAGAAGATTCCGCTTGAGAATTTCATATGCGAGCTTAGCAGAAGAGCAATAGTTTTCTCCTGTCATTGCAGTGACGTTGATCGTGAACTTATTCACAAAATCAACTGCTGAGAGTAGGCTATTCAGACAGCAACCAAGTGCAGCAGAAATAATGCCTTGTGATGATCTCATATGTTTAGAGTGTACTGCCTTTTCCAGAGCAGCCCGAGCCATTTGCACTGCTGCGAATACAAGACCTGAGAAGCAAACTGTGCCAAATGATGGGCCAAATGCATTCCTGTAAGGTTGGGCAACAAAATCATGTAATGGTGTTGGTCACAATTATACAGATATTTCAGTTGTAACCGAGCACATAAAATCTAGTCAAGTCAATCAAACAAAACTTGCCAGATTTCACTAATATTCCAAACAAGTAAGCACAGTTTGATAGATCCTATGGACCATTATGGCCTAAAGGTATTAAAATTTTAAAAGGTATCTCTTCTGATCATTTTTTAATGGAAGGTTTATTTTTCAGGACAGGATATGTGTGTGTGTAGAGAGAGAGAGTGAGAGAGAGTGAGAGAGAGAAATGGACAGTTGAACTGCATCAAGCCAGGAGAACACAGAAACAAGAACCAGGCCAGAAATGCCAGCCAAAAAGTAACTAAGACAAGTCTCGTCACAACCAGAATGGGAGAGCATATGTAGAACCAGGAGTTTAGCGAAATGTTAAGAAGGTATAAACCATGAGATCCTATTTTGTATTGTATAATATGCCAAGCTAAGACTGTCGTGTATATATATCTGCCTCAAAGCCAAATAGAAATGCCTGTGAGGATTGGGACTTCAAAATGTGCTTTTGATTTATCATTTTGTGCCTTCAGGCGTATTTGTTGAGGTTTGCTGCAACTGAAGTGTTTGGATTTAATCTTTGTATTTCCTTTTTTATTGATAATTTAAGAATGTGTGTTGTTATTTTATTATCTGAGTGTCAATTGAGATTCTGTTGTTTTATGGTTTTCTAGAGGGTGCTGAATTGCTCTGCATATTATGAATCGTACATCCCTTAAATTCAAAATCCATTTTATCAGAACATATTGAGAGTCAGAGATTTGTCCCATAACATAAGCAATAAATCATTTATTACATGTGCTCAAACATTGAACCATGGATAAACATCTGGGACAGTGGAACACTGATGAGAAATAAGCTCTGTTTTTCTTTTGGAGAATAAAATCCACATCCAGGAAACAAAAAAATGCCAACTATCGCAACATCTTTCCATGCCATATTACCTTTAACTCTTTACATGCTTCTACAGTTACTTTTGAAACATTTCTGGTTACAAAATTCAAAACAGAAGTCTATTATTTTTCAGGACAGGAAATGTAATTATTTATATTCGTTGGTCATCTATTGTTCCTGAATACCATGGCATACTTTGTTACTAAGTTATACTAATTAGGGTTTGACTTTGAACCTTTCCAAATTCTACTTGGTATACATTTGATCGGTCTGTGAATCCATTAAGCCACTCTGAAGTGGATGATTGTTTAGGAAAGGGTCAAGTTAACAGAGGGGTTAAATCCAACTTTCCATATAAAAAGAAAGTGGTAACCAAAGAAGGTAGCCATCATGAGAGCCTGAAACAGCCATGAAGTCAGTTTGAAAAGGTTTTGGCTAGATTAAGTACAAGAGGTTCTATTCAGGGTAGATTTTTCAACATCCAATGACTAGATGTTTTAGGCTTTCACATTCCATAATTTAGCATACAATCCCTGGAAAAAGCTGTGAAACCATTTTAAATCAACATTTCAGATCACAGCATGTGATCCATCTTCAAGATGAATAATGCTATTTCATGCTATGAATTGTATATTGTCAAAGGCCCGTGTGTCAGGCTATTCTAAAGGACTTGTAAAGTCAAATAAGAGGCAACAGGTTTAACTTTAAGTACAAGACAGACCATTTAAGCAACAATTCTCTGGAGTTCAAGTTTTAGTTTGACGGAAAAAAGGAACAAAAGAGAACTTCTGAACATTGTTGTGCTTCTGTTTCTCGATTCTGCCCAAGCAATAACAAATTATGGTACAAAAAGCTGAAAGTATTCTAAGTTGTAACTTCTGCTTTCTCTCATTGTATGGATAGATCATTTGGTTTTGTAATATTTGCCAATTTACGTGGTTTCCAAGACCCTATAAGTTTGAAAGAAATATAATAACCACTTTGCACCATGAAGAGGAGATATCACCTCAAATCTATAACATTTGTGGAAGAAATGTGTATATCAGAAGGTGGATTCAGGTTTTTCTTTGGACCTCAAGCATGTAGTAAAAAATTTGTATGTTGAAACAAATAAAAACTATAGACAAACTTAACCTTAATATCAATGCTATTGTATATGATAAAAAAATAACAAAATAGTATTGATAATTGATGGTTCAAGATAATAAATGAGTTAATGACATATGATATATCACATAGATTTATATTACTTTTCAAAATAGGAAAATAAACAATGATCATAGTTAAACTCAATTTGCTACTTAGCTTTTCTTGCCCCTTTCTTTAAGAAAGAAAATCTATGGTGCTTTCCCAAATTATGGCCTTGATACACTCCCAACTTGATTGGTAATCATAGGTTCAAATCATTTACAAGCTGTTCCTTTTTCAATTCTTCAAGTGAAAGAGCATTTACATGTCGAAATTTATGATGCCAAGGGATTGAATTGGATCTTTCATCATTGGTTGATGATAATGCCTCTTTTGGAATTGTTGCACACAACTTATACAAATTTCCCGCCCTAACAATTTTAGCAAATAGTTCTTCCTTTTGCATCCTTTAGAAGATATGAATTGCTGTCAAACTGTACCAATATGCCTGCATCAGCAATTTTAATAATTGCTAAAATCCTTTTAGTCAAAACAGAGTATATCATACATCTTACAGTTTCTCACATACACCATTGGGCATCTTAAAAATGATATTACCTGCTTCCCTAATCTCATCCTTCATGTTATCTCCAAGAATGACATTCTTTCCTTTTGGATCTTCTTTGTATGTTGTGAACCAACTTCTCCCTAGTGTCATGTTGAGTTGCCCATGAATGCAAGTATCGGCACTTAGATGTATCAAAATTTGTAGATGTAGTGATTATAACTAAATTTCCGTAGTCACCACTTGAAGCTACATTAGCTTCAGCTGCCTTCCTTTTATTTCCCTCTTCAACCCATTTTAACCATTTTGGGCATTCTTTCTTGAAATTTCCCAAAGAGAGAATGAAAGCACTTTCCATTCTTTTTATCTTCCTTTGTGTCTTTTCTATTCTTGGAGACATTATGTTCAAATATTTGAGATTTGCTTTCACTCTTCTTCTTTGCTTTCCCTTATATCATACTGAATATAGAGCTATAGGAGTCTCAACATTCAATCATGCTTCCTTCATTTTGACTTCTTCTTCAAGTAGCGTTGCTCCAACTTTCTGTATGTCTAAACCAAATTGAGCACTCAGTACTACCACCAATTCTTAATAGGATTTTGGCAAACTACCAAGGAGTGTCATAACAACATTTTCTTCAATAATCATTGATCCACACATTGATAATTGACTTTTGCAAGACTTAGATTGGTTTGTGTCATCCAATATACTCTACGATTCCTGCATTTTCAACTGAAAAGATATCTTCTATAGATACAATCTTTTAATCACATCCTTTGTGTAATAACCACCCTAGATTTTTTTTAAATTTATAACTGAAGGTGAGATTACAATGTTATATTCATTCTACTTTTTTATCACTTAGTTCCCAACATGGGCAAGGTGAGAGCATAGGGTGAAAGGATCTATATATCAAATTAAATTGCAGCAGTTGTAAGTAGAGCACTAGGTGGCAAGCCAGCCAATACCACTTATTTAGTGGAGTGCATATGCAGTACTGAAAAGAAATACAGTTCACGCTTATTTAGTGGAGTGTTTAGTACAATGATATTTACAACACTTCTACTTATTCGGTGGGAAGGCAAAACACATTGATACCACTTGTTCAGTGGGCTGAGTAACGACCAAACCATGCACTTATTCAGTACGAATCTATACAAGCTACCACTTAGTCAGTGGAGTGAGTTCAATAATCAAAGAGCTTTGCCAAAATGCATTGACAGTACTACCATCCAATGTTTACAATGTTAGCCCACATGCAACAATATCAAATGGTGGTGTATCTGCTGTTATAAAAATGCTGATAAAGGAAAGTACTTCTGATGTAAGGTTTTGATAAAATAACAATCTGTTGTAACACCCCCAAAAGAGCCAAATATCATGTACCTAACAACCCACCTATGAAATAACAATATGATACTTTGAATGGACGAATAGGAAAGCTGGTGTAGGTCTGAAAATGCACTGAATCACATTGCAACAAGTCTGTACAGCCAGAATACTCACCCAAAAATCTTGCCAACACACAACCAACACACCCTAAATGATAATAGGCAGAAATACTTCTTCAAGTTCAAAGTATGCCCTAAACTTCACCAAAACACACCACTGAAAACAATAGTTGAGTGCACCCAAACTGCTGTTAAACATGTACAAAATCATTGAGCAATATATCATATCAGATTGATAAAGAAATCAATCAACAAGTCTTTAACAGCTTGTTATGTTGTTGGTTCGACAGGGACAGCAAGTGCATTTCTACCAACATCTCATCAAACACTCTAGAGTTCACCTTCAAACCTGCTGTCATCATTTCCCATGGTCAAGGTGCCTCATAGACAGCCATGAAAAACCCCAAATAGACAGATCTTCCTCTTTCCATTCACATGCCCCTCTAGGGCATGGTACAGCCTCCTCCAATAGTCTTCTTTGCACTTCAACAGTATGGAAATATATGACAGAAAATTATAATGTTAACAGCAGAAATTATATGTAAAAATAAACTCATCCTTATTCCTGCAAATATATTTGGTACAACTAGGCATGAGGTGTGGCTTGCTAAAGTTGTACGGCCAGAATCAAATGGCTCCCAAATTGCTGAACAAAGATTGCAGACTTCACTAGAATATTTCCAGTACATCAATATCCCTACAACTCAAACACATAAAAAATGTCCATATCTACAACCCCAAAAATATGGAACTTCAATCTGTAGCACAATGGTGATCTCTGTATGAGACCACTTAGCTAGCTAGGGGGGTTTTCGTTCCCCAAACCAGCAACTCCAAGAGGGTTTTCATCCTTGAGAAGCTTTGGAAGAACTCAGGTTCTCTCTAGCAGCATAACAATATCATTCATAAATCTAAACTCTCAAATGAGCTCTCAACCTCCTTTTATAGCTTTTTTGGAGGGAAATAACCAATTTTAAAATATAATAATTTATTTTTCCCTCACAAAGACCTTTTAGGAGAATTAGTATTATTTTTCATGTGCAAAGTCCTCCAAGCCTAGACATCCAACTTAAAATACATCTTAACACTTTTTCAATGAGCTATTACACTAATTTGTCCCTTTATTATTTTTCAACATTAGACAACTTAAGTGAACAATTAATTAATAACTCAATAATTAACCCAAGTTGCGGAAAGCACTGAAATGACATAGAAATCAAATTCTGATCATACCAACATGATATTGAAGACTTGGAACAATGATCAAAGGCAATTGGGTGACTTTCTAAAAATAGCCTATTCCTCAAAGAAGTTTGGAGAGCTCCCAAAAGATCGGAAGTTAATTTCTAAAAGCATAACTTGACTTACCAAGGCCAACTAAGCTCACTTCCAACAACAAAAACTCTACAAGACTGATCTTGCATTCTCCAAAATCTTTGGAGATCCCCCAAACACACCAATTAGCCTTCGGACGAACTCGAAACTGGGCTAATTGTTCACAAATCAATATTGCTAAAAATAGGGACATTACAATCCCCCCTCCCCAAAATTGCTTGTCCTCAAGCAAGGACAAGCAATTGCAAGTCTTAAATATTGTTCGATTCTAAATAATCAGTGTGGCTCCAAGATCCCAAATCAATCTAGGAGGTTTGTAAATCTTTTTGTTTGATGTACTTTGTTGCAACACCCCTCCAATAAAAACCACCTTCTTTCTTCTTGCTAAAAGAGCAACAATTCTTTGCAAGATTTCAGTGAGTTCCTTGAAAAATTGTCATCCTTTATCATGATCCCATTGCACCATTCGGATATAAATTGGAAATTTTGAGTGGCCATTCGCTATTTTCATATCAAGAGACTTTGAATGATGGTTATAATCATACAACAATCTGTTGTCTTGAATTAACTCCAAAGATAACCCATTACCATTTCCAACACATTCCTTTGCAAAATGCCCCTTGTTACTAATGTTGAAGGGTATTCCTTCCAAAAAAGGACCTACATCAGCATTGGTGCAAGCTGAAAACAATTTATGACAGTCATAACTCACCTGTTTTTTCACCCAAATCAGGATTGTGTTGGCTGTAGTATTCATTTTCTTCAGCAGAAAACACTTATTGACATTCTCCAATGATCTAGTGACTTCAAAAATGACCATTCTTATTGTTGTTGAAGTCTAGAAATAGCATATCTGATTCCGTCAAAATCAGCAACTTGAAAATGGAATAGCAGCTACAAGTTTGAAACTTTCTTACCAAAATAGGGAATGATATCATTGTATTGGCTAGAATCCCTTCTGCAAAGGCTAAACAAACTATTCAAAAACCTCACTAGGATAAAGTGTGGATTAAAAACCTTGTGCCAAAAGTTAACTATTTCTAGTGGGCTGCTTCACATGGAAGAATTCTAACTATTGATAATATGGCAAGGAGAGGATTTCAGCTTGTTAATAGATGCATTCTATGCAAGCAGGATGAAGAGTCTGTAATGCATCTTTTCTTCCATTGCCAGTTCTCTAGAGAAGTGTGGTCATTCTTCCTTCCTTTGTTCACTGACTGGGTGTTACCCCCAACTATGAAGTCTTTTGTTTAAAGCTGGTCCAACTGTCCTTTCTCCCATAAGGTCATTGTGGATCTCTAGAACCAAATTCCCCCCTTCTTAACCTAGGGAATTTGGAAGGAAAGGAATAATAGGATTGTTGTACCCCAAATTAAAAAATTTTGCTATTTTGCTACACTTAGACATTTTGAAGAAATGCGTAAAAATCTTGTCAAAATTTGGGTTTGCATGTCTTGCATGAGGGATAAAAATGTGAAAATTCCAAAATCTGACGATTTGGGTCTGCTCAGAGCGACCTAATCTACAAAACCCAGATCTCAGTTTTTCATCCCTACTTTTTAGGAAAACTGCTATTTTTAGAAATTTCCTAAAAATAGTAGGTTTTTTTGGGTTTCTTTCGAAACGAATACTGGCAAAATTTTCTAAAAATAGAAATTTTGTCCGCCAGGGCCCAAACTGATTGGCTCAAAATACTTCCATATCAGGTTGGTGCAGTCGGAATCTCAAAAAGATCAGTTTTTCCCTAGTGGGTCTATTCTGCTTTTTCAAAAGCATATCAGGAGCTCCGAGGACATCAATGGAGGTCAATCAGCTGTCAAGCGTCAGATTCAACACTCAAGCATTGAGCAGAAGGTGAGTTGGTGAGCAAGCACGAAGAATGAGGAAAGAAGGTGAAAACTGTGAAAATTTGACTAAGTCTGCTTGACATGGGTGCCCTAGGAGAGAATAGGCGCCCATCTTTTTAGGGCATCAAATGATAAAATTAGGGTTTGAGCTCCCAGTCAAAGTTGTTCAGAATCCTTCCAGCTCCACAATGAGTCCGGCAGTGCAGTCATCAGACCATCCAGTCACCGGAATTCGAGATCAAACAAAGAGTTTTTAAACAGAATACAGAATGAAAATCACGAAAAAGTTTGAAAAGTTTCTAAGTCTAGAACAAATGGGCGCCCCTAAAGGAGAAAGGCGCCCAAGTTTTTGAGGGCTCAAATAGATGAATTTGCAGACGAAACCCTAACGTGACTTCTTCAGAGTTGATCAAGGCTTTCCAACGAGACCTCCAGCACGTCAAACGAAGTTGGCAGTCGCCAGATGCAGCAGGCAAAACAGAGGTCCCGACAAGAACCAAAGCCAAGAGCAAGAAGAAAAAAAAGTAAAATTGACTAACTCTGGTCAAGTTGGGCCCCCCAGCTTGCCAAGGGCGCCCAAGCTTTTGAAGGCCCAAATTCAACATTTTGACAGAAGTGTCTCCAAAAGACCCCTCTTGGAATCTCCTCAGCTTCGCAACGAGCATAACCATAAGTCTATCCGATGCCTGGAACTTCAGATTTGACAAGATCGTCTGTAGAAGACGAATTAATGAAGAAACAAGAAAATTTTCTAAGTATGGTCAAGTTGGGCACCCCTGGAGAGAAAGGGCACCCAAGGTTTTGGAGCTTGAAATGATAAAATTTGCAGATGCAGCATCTTAGATCACCTTATTGGTTTCAGTTGAGCTATCCAGCGAAGCAGACGATTAGTCAATCAGATCAACGTAGCTCCCAGAGTCAAGATTTCATCAGAAGATCAAAGGGAAAAGGAAGAACTTGAAAATCATAAAAATGGCTAACTTTGGACAAAATGGGCACCCCTGGAGGAAATAGGCTCCCATGAATTTGAAGGTCAAAACAAAGTTTTTCGCCAGAGACGCCTCCAGAACAATCTTCTCAGAATCAGTCAGGCTACACGATGAATCATCCAACTCGCTTGTCGAATCAATCTGGAAGCCAGAGATCGAGGTCAAAGTAGGGGGTCAAAATTGTGAAAAGTTGAAAATTCCTAAAAAATGACAACTCTAGAGCAAGTAGGCGCCCCAGGAGAGAAAGGACGCCTAACTTGTCATGACTTAGCCAAATTTCCAAAAGTTTCAAGATTGCAAGAGGAAGAGAATGTCCAAGTTCATCGAACCAGCTGATTTTTGGGTTTTGAAGATAAAAGCAAAAGAAAGCAAACCTATTTCAAACCCTAAGTTTATTTAACACCTCTTTCATGTAATTTTCATTATTTTTGCAGGTGGCATCCAAAAGAGAAAAGTAGAGCAACAAATTTGAAGCAATATTTCAAGATTCAAACTCAAGGTTGCTGATTTTCATAAATAATTTTCAAACCAGCAGCATAAGGCCTCACTTTTTCATGTTTTTTCATCCAGAAGATCAAATTTTTGAAGAAGGCCAAGATTTTCAATTTTCAGTCATCTGAGTCTTATCATCTCATTCTTCTGAAGAAATTTTCAAGAAATTCATCAAGTTGCAGCAGCTTTTTATTTGCATGTCAGTGAAATCTTCAAGGTTTCCAATTTTTGATCATTTGGGTCCTCTCAAAACAGTCTTCTGAAGAAAACCCAGATCTCAATTTTTTTTAAGAAAATTTCAAATCTTAGAGTTGGCTGCTTTTTCCATCAGCCATCAGTGTTTTTCAAATCTGATCAACTGGGTCCATTTCTAATTGTATTCTCAACAAAACCCAGGTGCCAACTTTTTCAGTGAAAATTTGAGGAAATTAGGGTTTGTTGCTTTTTTAGTCAAAATTCAAGATTTTCAAAAACGGACGATCTGGGTTGTCTTGCAACGAAATTCTGAGCAAAACCCATATCTCAGAAAAAATTTCAAAAAATTGTCCGTTTGAAGAAGAAAAACCAGCATTCTAAAAATAGTAAGTTGCTCAAAACTTGTCTGAACATAGGCGAGTTTACAATCATTCTTCAAGGTTTTCAAAATGGAGTACTCTCCCATGGGATTCAGAACCAAGTCAGTATTGTATCTCGCAGCTGCAGGCCAAATGATGTTGAAAAGTGCCTTTCAAATGACACCATGGACAAAAAACTTCATCATCTCAACTGAAGAGCGTGAAGGGGTGTGATATGAGGAAAAAGGGAAGGTATCGGAAAAGAGTTGTGCAATACTCTCCCGTTGGAAGTCAAGAGAAGTGTCAGAAGCATAAAGTTGCAGAGCCGCCAAGTTATCAATTAGTGAGTCATCTTTTGGGGCAGCGATGTTTTTCAAGAATAGAACTCATAAAGCAACCAAAGAAGTGAAAGATTCTCTAAGTTTGATCATTGAAGGCGAGGAGATCCTGGAGAATCGGAATATTGCTATTGATGGTATAGATGCACCTGATCGGGACACAATTTCCTACTTTTTAGCGGATGCGATTAAGATTTAAAGCGGCTTTCATCTAGAAGCTTTCCTTTCGCTTTCTTTCTATTCTTGGAACAATTCTTATCCATTCTTTGAAGAAGAAAAAGAAGATAAATGTAATAGTTGGCGTTTCCCGCTTTTCCTGCTTTCTTAGGTGTTAGATGTTATCTTCTTTCTAGATTTAGAAATAAAGCTTGCTTGCTGAGCAAGCCCTAGATTGTAAAAGCAGGGAGATTTTAGGGTTCCCTACTCCTCTGCTTGCCTATAAATAAGAGCCTTTACTCATTAGTTTTCTTTAACCATGCTAGTGATAACAAAACACTGAGCCTAAGTGCCTTCTATTTGTTATTTAGTGTTGTTTAATTGTGTTTATGATAGCGAATTGTTGAGTTTCTTTTAGCCAACAAGTAGTTGTTGTTCTCTTTGTGTAAGAACAAGATTGCAAGCCTCTTTAGCTGCAATTTCTTGTTCCGTGCATGCGTTTAGTGTAATCTTTGTTCCAAAAGTATGAGAAATAAAATCATGACCTCCTTTGCCTTGGTATAACGTCTCAGATTTCCGTTTATTGTGTTATGCTTTTATGAACTTAATTTCAGCTTACATTGAAAGTAAGTAGGTGTATGTTGGGAAAGAGTTTATTGAAACACTTTGTCAGAGAATCAACCTTGTTCATTTCTAATTCTCTTGCTTTGCATATTACTCGAGATATTAGAAACGTCTTTAGCTTAAGTTAGTCGTAGTTGGAATTCTTAATCAAAAAATCTCAGCTGCAACATTTGTGTTTTATAAACCTTGTGCTCTAGCTGAAATAAAAAGATAGGCGAATTAGTTTTAATTTACTTTCTTTCACACCATCAGCAAGAGGGATCTTCCCCTCCTAATTTGAAGAGCAGTTTTACTGTGCATAGCTGTCTGTTTCAAATTCACATTCCAGAGGTGCGAATTTAAACGCCAACAAGGATCTTTAGGGAGGCAGAGAGAAGCAGCTATGAGGTTTGCATGATCATAAAAGCTCAGGTTAAGGAAAATATGGATGTGGGAGGATATAGCTTCTCAAAATTCTGATCGAACTATAAAGAGATGAGAATTAAGCAGGTCTAGGGCCTAAAGAAGGACCTAACTAATCTTAATTGGACCACGATTCTAGCTAGGAAGGCTACTGTGTGGGTTCCCCTTGATGGAGAGTGGATTAAATGTAATTTTGACGGGTGTTCAAAAGGTAATCTAGGCGTGGCTGGGATGGGAGGTCTGCTGGAAAACCACTTGGGGGACTGCATTGTGAGTTATGGTATAAATTTGGGAGTCTGCTCCAATAATAAAGCAAAGGCTATGGCTGTTTGGGGGGGTATAAAGACTCTAAGAGATTATGGTTTTAAAAAGGTTATTCTAGAAGGAGATTCTAAATTAATTGTGGATATATTGAATGGAGGTGTTGTGATCCCTTAGGAGTTAAAAGACATCACTAACAAATGCAAGTCCTTAATGAGTTTCTTTACTCATTGCCAAGTGCAACATGTGTTTAGAGAAGGGAATATATCTGCTGACTGTGCGGCCAATGAAGCGCTTAAGTGTAATGGGTAGACCCACTAGGACAATAATCATTTGCCTTTGTCATTGAAAGACAAAGTACTCAAAGAAAAATATGAATATGTGTACAACTTAGAAAGATAATTTTTGGGAGTGGCATAGGAAGTATATGCGATCTTGTGAAATAAAGAGCTTGCAGAATAATGATGATAAAAGTGGTTCAGCTTCGAGCATGAAGATTTCCTCAAGAGAAAAAGGTAATTATTATTTCATTCCCAAGATTGTTATGGATCACATGGCTTTGATCAACGCAAAGAATGGTGTCAAATCCAAGTGTGGTGAAGTGCCTTATGTCAATTCCATCCGCCAATGTGAAGATTTGCTTGGAACGAACAATAGTCATTAATTATTTGTAATAATAATAATGAAGTCTTAGCCCGGGGAAATGTGATTTTGGCTATCTCTAAAAGAAAGTTCTTGAACTACATCTAAGAGATTATTTCCAAATTGTTTGTAATAGTGTATTTTGCAAGTTAGGAAGGAAGCCAGAGTGGAGTGGGGTTATGAAGAAGAGCTCGCAGAATCCTAAAAGCTTACAGTGCACAAAAATGGGTGGGTCGCAGAAGCATACTGAACCACCAAATTGTCAGGCACTAAGACAAAATGTGGACCTGTGGAGGCTTTTTAGCAGAGCAGGAATGGTCCCTTTCTTTGAAGCCATGAAAGGGGACAACGAAAGCCTAACTACAAAATTTACCAATTCATGGAGAAAGGGGAATGTGGCTATTGGTGTGGTCAGATTTGAGGTGACGATGCAGTTCAGAGCAGAGGCTACTGGCCTGCAAAACTAGGGAATCAAGGTGGCTAAAAGGAGTGGTGCCGATTACCAGTCCTTTGTTGACAAGTTCCTCCATAACAACGAAAATCTTACCAGATTTCAAAATGGGTATTGGCGGCTTGAACTCCCGACTCCCTATGCCCTAGTTAGTATGTTTGTGATGCGGTATTTTACACTTGAAGGTAGATATATGACAGTTCACGCATACCACTTTCCATTGTTGAATCATATTCGCCATAATGAGCGTATTAATTTTCCTTTTTATTTGCTCTCCTCTTTGCAACTTAATATTGAAAAGGGTGTGAATCCTCCCCTACATCAAGGATTAATGCTTTCCCTTTATAAGCATGCCTTAGCTTTGAACCCACATGAAAATCCTTTAGTTGCTAGACAGGAAATTGAGAATCATAATGCAGGGGAAAATGTGGAACCTTTAGCGGAGGCTAACCCCATTCAAGAGCCTATCCCCAGACCCCATCCCATTGTTGTTGAAAGAAATGAGAATATCCCTGCTAAAAACTCTTCCTCTGCTGCTAAAAGCTCCAACCCTTCTACCCCTATGGGTATGAATAATTTTTCTAAAAGCTCCCTAGAGCTTGAGTTGGTTAAAGCTACCCCTAAGAAATGCAAGCATTCCCCACTTCTCCTTGAACTGCCTAAGCCAAAGAAAACGAAAAAATATTTGAAAATCCAAAATGAGGTTATCACCATAAGTGAAGAAAAAGAGGGTATTCAAACTGAGGATTTGGAGGATAGGAAGTCGGGTCAGGGCAGCGGAGGCCGTAGATCTGGTCGCCTTGCCAAGGCTGCCTCCTAGGACAAGAAGGGAAACAAAAAGCCACTTTTCATGAGGAGGAAGATTTGGAGGTGGAAGAGTTTGAAGCCCAAGTTGATGAAGAAAGTGATGGGATAGAATTTGAAGAGACTGCCTATGACATGGGAGAGGAGGAAATTGAGGAGGAGAAAGAAGAAAACGAGGAGGAAGAGACCGAAATTGAAGAAGAGCAAAGGAATGATACTCTAACAGCCCCTAAAACTGAGAAAATTGCCAATGAAACTAATATTGTTGATGATTCTAGCACTGACTATCTGAAAAGCAGGCTGACCTACATGTAGGTTCAAATAGATGACATGGAAAAAGCCATTATCAACAATGGCCTCATGCACAGAGCTATGGTAGGTGCAGTCTCTGGTCAAACCAAAATTTCAAGGAAGCTGAAGAAGATGGGAAAGATGGATGACTTGAAGGACCTAGATGATACCGAGGGGCCTGATTGGAGAGAGTATATCTCCCTTATGGGAGATTATTGGGACCTGATTGGAAAATCCAAGTAATGGCTTTTTTTCTTCCTTATTGATATGGCTGCCTGTTTCAATATTCCAGACTGCTATTTTCATATAGTTTTGTTATGGTTAAGAACTTGTTGGTCTATGGTGGACCTAATAAATGGTCTTCGTAGTTTAAATTGCTTTAGTAGTAATTTTCAGTTTTTGATTAAGTATCGTGGTTCTATGGTTACTATTTTGTTAATTGGCCTGCGTGCCACCTTGGACATGTTTCTCGTTGCTGGGTGGTGGTGTTGTTTTATCCAACTTGTTTCCTTCTTTTGATTTTGGCTATAACCATGGGATCAAGGCCCTTCCCCTGCTAATCTAATCAAAAAAACTTGTGAATCCAACTATAAGCTTGCCAATGAAATCATGTGATGGCTAATTGGAATGATAGAAACACTTCTAAGATTGAAATTTTGATCCATAATCCTCTTTGAGTCATTTTTTTCATCATCAATAATCTCCAACAAACTTTGTTAGTGGCCTCTTGTATGAATATTCATCAATGAAGCGGCTTCACCATGCTTATGTTGCACTACTCTAGTGTTCATATGTGCCTCATCTAAAGATCTTCTGGGGGTTCTTGAAGCTTGAACACTAGGAAGAATACTTCCCAAATGGCCAAAATCTAACTCATGATAGTGATCATCATCTTGAGGCGGTCCTACATATAATAAGTCCATCACTCTGTCATTCTAATCCAAGGTAAGTGGATTACCACCATGAGAGAATCTTTTCTCGTTAACTCCTTGAGCTTGTACTCTTGTTGCTCATTCCAACGGCTATCAACAGGTCGTACCTCCATGGTTCTAAGAGTATTGAAGTCATTGTGCAGATTTATTTCCTTGAACTTCTCTTCATGTCTCCCAAGATAATTTGGTTCCAAATTAGAGTTCTTTTGGAAATAATCAATTGCCTCAATTAATTGATTGATCTCCATAGTTCTTGCTTTTGTTCCTTGCTTCTTAGATTTGGATGAAACAGTTGACTGACTTTCAACTCGATAAAGTGAGTAGTGGGATAGGCTAAGTTCAAGGTTGAGCTCATCAACCTCATTCTCCTTCTCTTGGTATGCATCCAAGGTTTCTTCTACAAACTTAATAGCATGGTCCCTATCTGAAAGTAATTGCAAATAGTTTGATTTTATTACCTCCAATGCTTCTTTGATAGTTTGCAGATTTGCAGAAATGGCTCTATCCTTAATCCCCTTCTGTCTTTCTTCAACTTGAGCTTTCCACTACAATTTTTCAACGAAGTTGTGTGTGCTAACAAATCTTGTTAAAGTTTGCACAACCTTTTATTTAGTGACCATCAACTGGTTCTTCATTGCTTGTAATTCTCTAGGCCTTTGGTCAAAATCAACATCACACAACAAATTTTCTCATTTGTCTTCAAAAAATGATTTTCAAAATCAGCTACCTTTCTAACATTCCCTTTGGTAGATTTTTGAGTTGAAGTTAGGACAGCACTATGCTCAAGCAAAGAACCATCAAATGCTTGCTCATCTTTGAATTTTGGTGACATAACACCTGGAACCCATGGTCTTATGAAATGATTGTTTTGATCTCGAAATATAGGCTCATTATGCTCTTCATGCATGGCTGATTTCTTTGACATATCCCTTTCAAACTATTTTGAATCAGAAAAACTTGAGCTATAACAAAAATCAGTTCTTTCATCAGAAACAGTCCTCTCCATTGATTTGTTTGGAAGTCATTCTGATACACATCTAGCATAGGAAGTTTCCACTCAATTTCTGAATTTTTATCATTAAGGAGATGTATGTGCTCATTACTAATTGCTGATTCGAAAGCAACAACATCCTCAAAGTCAGCAGACTCTTTTTGAACTACCTTTCAACCTCCTCTTCTATAACAGGTGCTTCATATGGTTCTTCTTCAAACACTCCTTCAATGGTGTCATCATGGGAGTCATAAGTCTCATGTCCCTCTCCTTCGATTTTTGAATTAACTTCACCGGAATGATCTAAGTTTTTATCAAAGGTTACTGTTATTAAATTTCCAACAAGTTCAATCTTATTTTTCATAGCTATAAATCCTTCAAAAAGATCATTCTGAAGTTCTTCCATACATAACTCTTGAAATAAAACTTTTTCTTCAGAAGAAGAAAATTATGAAAGTTCTTCATTCTTAAATTCAGACTCTTCTTCTTTCTCATGGTCCACTGTCACGAATTCTTCCACATCTTCATTCTATCAAGAAAGGCTTCAATTTTTCTTCACATTGATTGAAAACCTTTTTAACCAACCCATGTGCAGCTCTAGAAGTATTTTGTTCTTGCCTCAATGCAGCCAACAAAGTAGATAAGAGAGGTTGGGAGATTTCATGACTCTCATTCACAATCAAAGTCATGATGGTCTGCATAGAAGATTTAACATTTTTTGCATGATTCTCATTAACAATTCTTGAAATGTTTCAACAATAAGATCTTCACAACTAAGATCTAACATAATAATACAAGATCTCATTTTTGCAACAATTTCCAAAAATTTACCCTCTTAGAAAAAGGATTCCTTGTATCACCCAAACATCGGAAACTTTCCACAATCAGCTGAAATGCCTCCATGATATTGTTGTTATAAGGATCTTGAGGAGCTGTTATTCTCATAATTTCATTAATACAAGAAGTAACTGCAAGTCTTACCTCCTCATCTAGATGTCTCAAAAGCTTTGTCTTAACTAAAGAATTCATAAGGACCACAACAATTTGCATTTCCATAAAATCAAACTGACCTATCTTTGATAAATAGCTCTCCATTGTATCCCCTCAACTAGGCATCCACCTTAGAAATAAACATTTGCCTTTTAGAAAACAACTTAAGTGACCATTGCCTAGGCATTGAGCACAAGGGGGGTCACAAAAAATTTCACCGTAGTCATAAAGTTATCTTTTTAAAAGACTTAAGTAATGGCAAATAAATATTACTCCAAAAACAACTGAACTCATCAAAGCTGAAACTACAAACCACTACACTGAACTACTGGAGGAAAGAGGCCAGGATCAGGTGCTCAAAATAGCACTTACTAAAAATAGCAAATTGTTAAAAATAGTGAGTGAATCAAACCTCCAAATTGGCTCAATCTAAATCACATTGGGACTTACTAAAAATAATAAGTTACTAAAAATAGCAACACTATTGACCAAGGCCTAGAAAAAACCCACAAAAGCTCACTGGCAACATCAGTATACTCCTCTGAACATGCTGACACAAAACCTCCAAGGATCATGGAATCCCTTTAACTCTTCCATTTAGCCTACGAGACTCTGAAAATAGGCTAACGGCCATTGAATAGCTTAGGATTGAGAAGGGGACATTACAAGATGATGTCAACATAGATGATGACTAAGTCGGATAGGTCAACTCATGAATATCTGCATAACATGTCACGATAGAAGCTTATGTAGGCAAGGCAAAAGCAATATCCAAAGATGGAAATGGCGATGCAAATTCATCGAAGTTGACATCATAGAGGAGATGAATGTCCTCAATAGTGTCATCCAAATTTGCAAGGTGGGATTCTACAAACAAAGATGTGATGTCTGGTAGATATACATCCCAATGTGGTGGATTTGGAACAATAGCAATTTCCTAATGCAAAGAATCACTAGAACTCATGGATGAGTAAACATTGGATCAGATGTAGCAACAAGTGATATGGGAGATGAGATCTCAATGCAAGCCATGTGACTAAATTTTTCATCCCCAAATGATGGTGTCTCACAAGATGTCTTAGTGAGACTGGCTGGTGTTTTTGCATGTGCTAGAATTAGATGATTAGGTAAGGCAATACCATGATCAAGAATAAGTTGCTTCATTTTTGTACTTTGATGTTGAAGACAATCTTCTATTGTATGCCTTTTCATCCCATAATATCCATATTTGATTTTCCATTTATTAGAAGAATTATAAAGAATACTCAAATGGAAGGGATTTAGTGTGAGAGACATGATCACATGAATCAACAAACTCAAAAAATGAAAAAAAACACCTAAATTGCCCCCCTTGATTCAAAGAGGCCCCCAAGAATGATTAGTGTTGATTGTAGCCCCCTAGAACAATGTGCAAGAGAATTACAACTTGTGTTAAGATTGGATGCCAAATCGACCATTAATATTGCACAATGATTTTTACAAATTCTGGAAAAATGGGAAATCCAAATCTAAATATGTGAAATTTCAATAATCGGGGTGAAAGTTACGCCCTATCAAAATTCACTTACAATACTAACTTTAGAGGCTCAAAAATGCATTAAAACAACACCAAATCTAAAATGTCAGTGCAAGAACCAGCTTCTTGTTGACTATTCACACTTCAAAATCCAATTCCCTGTTTGCAAGTTATTGCAAAACGAAAAAATCCCACCTTTATGAGCTCTTAATAAAGCCAAAAAAACTAGCATTAAATAGTGGTTTAAGTATTAATTGTGAATTTTAACAGCAATTATTACCTTTTCATAGAATGCTAGATTTGTTTGACTATGGACTATGCATGCCACAATAAGTTTCCAAGTGTAATGACTAAAACAAATACAACAATGAAACCAAAAAATGTGGAACGAATGCTCCGATTCAAGGGAAAAAATTGTTGGAAGAGGTCGAGCTTAAAGGCCACATGGGTCGAAGTGAGTGCTTTGGAAGCCACATGGGAGACCAAGTTAATGGTCGCAAGAATTTTACTGTTTGTCGAAGAGGCACCAGAAAATGTGGATTCCTTCTCTACATGCTATGACTTTTATGATGCAGATTTAGAGAGTCACGGCCTTTGCCAACTTCGACCTTGCACAAAATGTCTTCAAATCGCTCCAGAGTACCTCCCAATCGTGCCTTTTGTAGAATAACAATTAATCAGTCACTACTAGTGAATGGATCGACTTGCTAAGCGCTCGATCTGCTCTTTGATGAAGGCCACAAACTAGTATGTGTGACGCCAGGAGTTGAGCATAGGCCTTTTGATATAGTGTGGAGGCTCTATGGGGTGCCAATCTTCATATAAATAAATGCCAACCATCTTCATGTAGTTTGTATCTCCACATGACTTAAGTGGGCAGTTGCTCTTAAATGCTGCCACAAATGCAAAATCAATTTTGGAAGAACAAATGAAGCAATGATGAAAGTTTAAATGCACCATATTTTAAAATGAGTGGATAGATGGAAGGAATTGCACTCTCATCAACTTTCTAGTGGCTTCAAATGATGATATGATATTTTCTATATCCATTGATGCCTCTAATAAAGCAAATAGTGCCAAAAATTTGAGTTTACTTCTTGAAGAGGTCGTGTTAGAGGCGGGCATTGAAAATGTGATGCAAGTTGTAACTAATAATGTAGTAGCATATGTGGCAGTAGAGAAAATGCTTCAAGATAGGTATGCATCACTTTCTTAGAAAATTGATTTAGTGAGATTTGTTGTGGAAGAAGTTAAGAACATCACAAAATACATTTATAATCACTCGTGGGTTTTCAACTTGATGAGAGATCACACCAAAGGGAAAGAGCTTGTGTAAGAAAGTGTAACAAGGTTTGCAACTAACTCCCTCATGTTGCAAAGCATTTGTAGTTTGGCACTTTGGAAGTAGATATTTGTGAGTTAAATATGGCTAGATTCATAATATTCAAAGGGAGGTTGATAGAAATATGTTCAATAAGAATTTTTGATGATGTCTTTGCAAAGAGAGCTACAAAAACCATCATGATAACTTTACACTTCAATCTAAATTTCGAATTTAATCCTTTAATTTCAAATTTTAAAGTATTTATTTTACTTGTAACATTAATTCGTTTGCAAGTGTTGGAGCATTTGGCAAGGGTAAAACTTGAGACTTAACAAACTTGTCGAACATCAAAAAATACATTAATTTTTAAAAATATGGTTTGAAAATATCCATATTACTATCAAGGATATACTTTGAAGCTTGGAAATTTTCTAAGTATAAACTAATCAAAAAAAGGTTTGACATGCAATACATCTCTATGGATCACATGATAGGATACAATTACATCTCCTCGTGAATACAAATCTTCAATGGATTTAAATATGAACCGGTTAAGGCAAACCTTCGCATTTCGTAGCTAGATTTTGTACAAACTTAAGCCTTTTTTCTTCATTAATTTTTTGTAAACACTTAGGACACTAGAATCAAGCCATGCACAATCATGAAAATTCTAAGTCAATTGCATGGTCAATCATGTCTTGAAATAGTGCCCTTCATCACACAAAAATAATAAAAAATACAATTTTTTAAATACATTTTAATCTCTATATATGGCTGAGTATTCTCCATTGTGGTTTCCCATGAGTCATAGTGATTTTGGGCAAATTTTTCCTAAAAATTAAATGCAGATTTTTATATAATAAATAGAGAAACTAAAACATACACGAGAATAAATCATAACACAAAAGAATTTAGCGTGGTTCACCCAATCGGGCTACATCCACCAAACCACAGCCATCCAATACTTTTATTATCCAATAAAAATCCCTATTACAATCTTGCGAATAATTGTGTTTTTCATCATACTGAAATACCCATCCGAACCCCCCTTTTACCAAGCTTAGAAGCTTCCAGATTTTGGGGTTCTACAAAATCAGTTTTCTTTTCCATTGATTTTTTCCCTTTTTAGGGTGATCACTTGAAAAATAGGAAAAATTTTCTTAGGGCTGCGCCCCCAAACCCCCGCCCGGGGCCCGGCCCGGCCCCGGACCCTGGCAAGAACAGGGGGCCGGGGTGTACAGTATACCATGGACTATACAATATAGCATGATCAATCGCAACATACCAACAATCTCCCGCCAGGCCCGATCAAGCTCCATACCAGCACAATCTCCCACTTGGGAAGTGATCACAGACGTGCTATACAATTCACAACTCCACTAGAAATATAAGTACCTTGGACCACTGCTGTATTTGTTATACTTGAATTCAACAGCAGAAGACCAACCTTTGAAGGCTGAAGAGGCTGACTTCTCCCTTATCACAGCCGTAAACATATCCTTTGTATTGACATCACGTATGTATCTTGTCCCTTGACTGTCCATCCTCAACGACGGGCAAGAAATGATATCTCAGCTAAGATGTGTTTTGTTTTTTAGCATCGCGAGCAAATTTTTTGCAAGATGTATAGCACTACGGGCGTCGTAAACAAATAATTTCCAACTGTTGTTTGCCCAACTCATCCATGAAAAGTTGCAGCCATATCATCTCTTTTGCTACCTCTGATTTGCAACAACATACTCTGCCTCTATGATTTGGATGAAAGCAAGCCATACGCAATCGAGAAATCCAACTCACTGTTGTCCCACCAACTGTAAATACATAACCTGTGGTACTCCGCCTGGTATCTATATCCCCTACGAAATCTGAGTCAACATAGCCCTTTAAATCAATATTAGAGCCCCCAAAACATAGACAATTATTGGATGTACCTCTCAAGTACCTGAGAATCCATTTTACCGCATTCCAATGCTCAATTCCGGGATGACTCAAATACCTGCTAACAACTCCTACAGCATGTGCAATATCTGGTCTTGTGCATACCATGGCATACATCAAACTACCTACAGCTGAAGCATATAGTACCTTGGACATTTTTTCTTCCTCCTCTTGTGTCTTTGGACACATATCCTTAGTCAATTTGACATGACTAGGCAAAGGTGTGCTGACAGCTTTTGCATTCTCCATATGAAATCTCTGCAACACCTTTTCAACATAATTAGCCTGAGATAAAAATAATTTTTTGTTTTTCCTATCTCTACGAATTTTCATACCAAGGATTTGTTTTGCTGCTCCCAAATCCTTCATAGCAAAAGACTTTGCTAACTGTTGTTTCAACTCTCTTATGTGGTTCATGTTAGACCCGGCCCCTACAAACATGTCATCAACATATAAGCATAAAATAATGTAGCTGTCATTATCAACCTCTTAAAATAAACACAATGGTCAAATTACACCTGCTATAGCCTTGCTTAGCCATAAAACTATCAAATTTCAAGTACCATTGCCAATGTGCTTGTTTCAAGCCATATAAACTTTTATTCAATCTACACACTAGTTTCTCCTTACCTTTGACCTCAAATCCTTATGGCTATTCCATATATAGTATTTCCTCTTCCAAATCACCATGGAGAAAGGCTGTTTTAACATCAAAGTACATTCTAAATGCAAATTAACCGGCAACCACAATACTTAAAACAATCTGAATAAGTCATTTTGTCGCGGAGAAAAAATTTCATCAAAATCAATACCCTTTTTTCTATGCAAATCCCTTTACAACTAATCTGGCTTTAAATATTTTCTTACCTCTATCCTCCTCTTTCAGCCTATAAATCTATTTGTTTGGTAAAGCCTTTTTCCCTACAGGCAACTTGCATCAAATCCCAAGTGTCGATTTTTCGACAAGGAGTCCATTTCTTCTTTCATTCCATGCTCCCAGCGAACCTTGGTATCCACGCATAGCTTCATCATAATGTTCTAGTTCACCAGCATCAGTTAACAAAATAGTATACAAAGAGGGAGATAATCTTTCTGTAGGTCTACTTATCCTTGAAGATCATCTAGCAGGAGTTTGTGGTATTTGTTGTTGTTTTTGCCCAACATGAGGAACCACTGAAACATCATTATTGGGAATATCATCCAACACTACATAATCATTTTCTTTCTTCTCATGCTGCAACAACAGATCTTTGTACAACACTTTTTCATTGAATATGACATCCCTGCTTCTCACAATTTTCTGATTTTCAAAATCCCAAAGCCTATAACCAAATTCATCAATGCCATATCCAATAAATACACATTTCTTTGATTTTGCATCAAGCTTGGTTCTATTTTCAGAATCTACATGTGCAAATGCTTCACAACCGAAGGTTTTGAGAAAAGAATAACTCACCTTCTTACCTTTCCATGCTTCCTCTGGAATACCGCAACCCAGAGGATTAGAAGGACCTCTGTTGATTAAATAAACAGCAGTGTTTACAGTCTCTGCCCACAATTTTAAAGGCAGCCCAGCATGCAATCTCATAGTCCGTGCCGCGGCTCCATTATTTTGTCTATTCATGCGTTTCGACCACTCCATTTTCACGTGGAGTCCTTGGAACCGTTTTTACGCCCTCTGAATACCATTAGAGGAACAATAATCTTTCAAACTCTTTCTTGCAATACTCACGCCACCATTATCAGATGCGAGACATTTTTATATTTTTTACCGTCTCATTCTCAACCAAGCTTCTCCATTTTTAAAGTTTCAAATACATCAGATTTACGCCTAAGGAAATCGTCGCCTGCCTTTCTAGTTGCATCATCAATGAATGTAACATATCTGAGGAAACCACGAGAAGAAGATACGAGCTGGTCCCCATACATCCGTATGCACAAACTTCAATTTTACTCATCTTTCTTTTCTTCCATCTTGAAACTAGCTCTCTTTTGTTTTCCATACAACTTTCACATAAATCCATATTAACATATTTTAGACTTGGTAAAACATTCTTTGAATGAAGTACTTTCATACCTTTTTGCACTCATATGCCCAAGTGTATTATACGATCTTTGATTCGAGTCCATAGCAAGCTGTATGATCTTCACCTTAAGCTGCCTTAGCTGTTCTGAACATTGACCCTTTTAAAGTAACAATTAAAGTAGAAGGAATAGTATGACCTGTACAAAGATATAAGGTTCCTACTTTCACACATTTTTCTACCACTAAGGAACCCTTTGTGACCTTCCAATTTTATCACTAAATATAACAACACAACCTTCATCATCTAGTTGCCCTACTGAAATTAAATTTCTGCTTAACTTTGGAACATGCCTTACCTCACGCAATAGCCAATGATTCCCATTCTGCAACTTAATCTTGATTCTTCCCTTTCCAACAATCTGACAAGGTTCGTTATCTCCTAAATAAACCAGCCCAAAATCTCCTTGGACATAATCAAGAAAATAACTTCTATGGGGCGTAGCATAAAATGAAGCCCCTGAATCTAATACCTAAGAATCATCAACATTATCAAGGGAAAGAATCAAAGCATCCTCATCAGATTTATTACTTACAACATTTGCCTCTTTACTTCCTTCCTTTTTGTCTCCATCTTTATTTTTCTGAGACCAACAATCTTTCTTCAAATGACCCGGCTTACCACGATACCCGGTAATCCTCTTATCTCTCTGGATTGGGACCTTTTGTCCTTTGATTTTTTTCTCATTATTTTCCCGCGATTTCGAGGAATTGTTTCTCTCCTTTGTTCTGCCCCTACTTTTTGCATTTAAAACTCTTTTTGATGTGGATGTTCCACCTGAGCTTTTCCTACGAATTTCCTCACTCAAAATAATACCAACAACATTATCAAATTTTAATGTATTCGAACCAGAAACAAAATTGCTAATAGCCATTACCAATTCCAGCTTTGAAGTAAAGAACACATAATCAAAAGAGCCCTAACTTCTTCATCAAAGTTTACTTTTATAGAAGTTAATTGACTAGTGACGGTATTAAACTCATTCCAAATGTCGATGTACGACCTATCTTCTACCATTTTTTCATATTAAATAAGCGGCTTCATAAGAAATACCTTATTCGAGCCGGCTTTTCATATAGCAGCTAGGGGTTTCCATCAACTCTTGAGTTGTCTTTGCTGTTAATAATGATAAGCGTAGCGATTGTGCGGAGCATGAGCGAATCTTGCCAAAGCCTTTCTATCCAAAATATCCTAGTCCTCATCAGACATTGTTGCGGGTTTCTTGGCTTTCCCTTCTAATGGCCGCCATAAATCCTTCTGATAGAGATAGTCCTCCATCTGCATCTTCCATAACTGATAGTTTTGCCCAGCCTTTTTCTTCTCTTTTTTTGTAAACACCAGGCACTCAAATCAAGTAGACTTTCCACAAATTCTAAGAAATTGCACTGGCTCACATACTTGAAGTAGGGTTAGAGATGGCGAAAAACTAAAAAATACATTTTTTAAATACATTTTAATCTGCATATATGTTGACATTCCCATTGTGGTGCTCCCATAGTCAGTGATTTTGGGCAAATTTTTCCTAAAAATTTGCAACTCGTTTTAACCATAAATTGGTCATGAATTTTCTAGGAGATTACTCGCCAACTAATTTTTGAGTGAGTACTCGCAAGGTTTTTAAACTGAGTACTACCTCAACCCCAAGTTTTTCTTCTCCAATGACTTTATAAATATTAATGGGGAGGTTATGGAAGGCCTTGCAACATGCACTGAGAGGATGAAACTTGAGTTTAACATGAGAAACCTAATTATTTCAAAGTTGCAAAATTACAAGAAAGCTAGGGGAAGGCTCCTTTTTCAGCACTAACTATCTAAGGGAAATCCACCCAAGCACCAAGTAACAAAAAATTGGGGTCTTCACTCATATCTTAAAATTATTGCTTACTTACAAACATTTGAATATCTTATTTGCAAGTTCTTGGTGGAAAGATTGTGATGGAAATACCCCATATCTGCAAAAGATAGCCCTCTATGTTTTGTCTCAAATTTGTAGCACTTCAAGATGAGTAATAACCACCTTAGAATTTTTTAAAATTTTTTGAATATGAAAATAACATAAACTTGCAAATAGAGGAACAATGATGTCATAAAGTCTGATACAAGAAATCAACTTCATACATCTGTTCTTATAAAGTTTTGACAGATATTTATTCGCCAAATGATTCCAATACATGAAATAGACATACATAAGAGCTCCCACATGAAATACCTTGAAAAAACAGGGGTGAAGATGAGTGTTGCAGGTCTGAAATGTCAAGAAAGAACTGTTGCAGGTCTGTTGTTCATGCATTGCTGTTCATAGCAGCCATGAAAACTCATCAAGGACCCCTTCCAAATCAGCATAGAATGCCTCTAGTGATAGCTATCAGCAACCATATACACCCAGCTCCACAAAACCCTCAACAATGCAAGGAAATAGGCAACTATAGGTCTGATATAAACTTTTTAGTCATACCCAGCACTAATAGGAGCACTGAAATAGGGGCGACTAGAAAGGGCACACATCAAATCCTTCAACTGCACGGATGGAAAAAATTCATACTAATAATGCTTCAAACTTAGACACAATCTTTGAGAATCAACACTAAATCACTTCCAAAAATTTGCAAGTCAAAACACTTCAAAAATCTGCATATTTGAAACCCCAATCTGCAAACTCTATGAAGAAAAATGGTGATTCCTAAGTAGAACCACTCCAAACCAACTAGGGATTATCTTCCAAACCCGAAACTAGTGATCCAATGAGGGTTTTTGTCCCTAGAAGATTCAAGGAAGAAAACATAGGTTCAATCTAGCAACATTTCATTATGTGTACTCTTCAGCATATGAGAAATGAGAACCCCAAACCTCCTTTAATAGTTTTTCATTGTTTTTTTTGAATAAACATTTTTTTGCTTTTTCATTGCTTTTTCAAAAAAGTTTTTTCTTTTGTTGTTTTTTTCGAAAAACATTTTTTTTGTTTTTTCTAAAAAACACTTTTTTGCTTTTTCAAATCAAATAGTTCATTACATGCAAAAGACCCTGTATTCCTAGGCATCCACTTTTGAGGGGAAAAAGTCACTTTAATAAAATATAACACTTAGCAAATATTTTAACATTTAACATTATAAACTTAAGAGTATATTTTAAATACTCCACCCAAGTTGTGGAAAGCAATGCCAAGGCTTTGGAAACCAGTTTTGATCATGTCAAAATGTAAGTGAAGCTAAGGGATGATGGTAAGTGCCAACTTAGAGACTTACTAAAAATGGACGTGCTCTCTAAGAGGTTTGGAGAACACCCCAGGAGGCCAAAAACACTTATGAAAGCATCACTACGATCCATTATGCCCATTGAACTCAACACCACAAACAAATGCCAAGAAAACTGAAACCAACACACTCCAAGAACTTTGGAGTCCCCTTACCAACACCAATTAGCATACAAGAACCCACAAAATAGGCTAATGGTCACCATACTGACTAAGCCTGAGAAGGGGACATTACAAGAAGTGAACACAACTAGAGTTTATTTGAGTCCATTCATACGAAGACATGTAATACGTTGATTCAATGATGCCTCAATGACCTAGTTATTGTGCAATACAACCTTCCCCTTCACACAAGAAAGGTGGAGGATATAGTTGTTCAAGAGCCTATATACTTGGATGAAATTAATCTATGCAAATACTAGATGAAGACACTCCCTTGTTTACAAAAACTGATATTGTTGATTTAAAGAGGCAAGCTATGGATAATGTAGCTACAACAAAAGCAGGGGACATTGGATTGCATGACATCATTGCAAATAATTTTGAACATGAGGTGTAAGAAGAGTCATTTCCATCTAGTTCTAAGGTGGATCTATAGCATTTTCATATAAGAGTGGAGCCACAATTGATTGCATGGACTAGTTCCTTGCCCAAATTTTTCATCAAAACGAGGAAAAAGAAATTGTAAATTGTTGTAACTTGCATGGATATGCAATTTAAATAAAAATCATCATAAATTCATATTATGTATCATAGTTATTGGTTGGCCGTTCTATTCACATGAAGATGCAAGATGATACTTTTTGTGTATTCAAATTTATTAGGAAACACTCTCGCAACATTTTATAGACTCATTTGATACATTATAGCTATATTTTGCATAAGATTTATGTTTTTATGTTATGGAATGAAAGGTCATTCTTATTTATGGGGTGGAAAAATGCTTCTTTTTTTAAAAAATATATGCACATTTTTCTTCCATGGAATGTCTAACATGTTGAATGAGCTAAAGGTGTATGGAGGCAAATTAAGTATATTTATGCATCCTTTCATGTTTAAGAGAACAATGTGAGAAGGATATTCCTACTGAATTGTTGTGAATGGTATAAAGTTTTTTTAAAATTTGTTTTGTCACATACTACAAAATTATATTGAAACATACTTTGTTGACTTCAAAATAAATATAAAATGGTAGTCTTTATGGTGGGTTTAAAAGATTAGAAGTCCAAACCTCACTAAGTGCATGTTTTGTCCCTTTTTAAGAGAAATATGGTTAAGTGTCTTTATTTTTTGGGAGGGAAGGGGGTGCAGGGGGGTGTCGCATTATTGATTGGAGATAGAGGAGCCTTGTTGTAATGGGTGCACTATCAATCAAAAACAAAACCTTATTTTTTGCACATGGGCACTTACATACATGCATCCCATTCATTGCTTGTTCCCTCAAAAATTTTAGTTGTTTTAATGTTGCATTTGACAAAATAGAGTCTAAGGGGTTCAAAGAGGAGGATGGACAAGCATTCCCATCTCCAATTAGCTTCTTGCTCAAAGATTGGATATACTACTTGAGCAGCAGTTTTGGTAGAAGTAGATGGCATTTCAATTTTTAGTTGGGTGTGAGTGTTTAGTTTGTTGTTTCACTTCAATGTGGTGTTCCATGTTAGATGTATTGTGTTCTATTTTGGTTTTCCATTTCGGAGCTTTGATGAGAAACAATGGTCTAGTGGAGTTATGTTCTCGTTCCTACCTCTTGATTGATAGGGAGGAAGGTTTGATAGGGAGGAAGGTAGGTCTTTATGATCAATTATTGGGTTGTTTTATACCTCTAACAAGTTCCTATGCCAAAGGAGTAGAGACAAAGTGTGGTTAAGCAAGTGGGCATTGATTGAGGATGCACCTAAAGAGCTCTAGATACAAAGAATTACTAGGGTAATGGTCATTGTATTTGGGAAATGATGGATCTTGCTCATATTGTGTGTGGTACGGATGGTCACAGGCATGCTAATAGATGAATGGCAGCATGTTCATGTTAGTTTCCAAATTCTAGGAGACAATGGTACAATGCACTAGATATACAATATTGATGAGTGTTGCTCATAAAAGAATGTGTGGCAAAGGATCAAACATTAGGAGGATGCATACAAGTGTTGACACTGGTCGATTCGTACTGGAAGACAAGACTAAATTTATAGAGTGGTAGGGTGAGTCAAACTAAAGGATGCTCTAGATCATCTTAGTTTTCCCCTTTTGGATCAAGGTAGGGCGATAGTTGGTGTTTGTTCATGTGATTCAAAACATGTTTTATTTTATGTTTGTATATTAGATTAATGTTAATATTGTTAGTTGGGTAATTGGAAAGTTAGGTGGTTGGGAAGTTGAAGGTAGTTTACAAGAATTCAAGAGAATGGATGGCATTATAAAAGCCATTCCATCTTTGTAATTTCTAACCTTGCATGGTATATTTTGTGTGTGTTCCTTTATATTATTTGCAAATGTAAATCTCTATTATTGTTTTATGTGTATCTAGTCTTCAACACAACGGTAACGCATGCATGGTGGAATGGTATAGTTTCAGTGTGGGAAGCACAAGGTTGAAGGGTTGAGTCACAAGGCAGGCAAATAGGGGGATGAGCAAAAATGCATGGCCACTTCAGCATAACAAGTAAAAGAGTATGTCCTATCTAATTATACCTTGGCTCAAATATTTGTAGTAAATAAAATTACTCTTTAAGTGTCTTGTTTGGATTCATTTTTCGTTTGTTGTAACTACATGTTTGTATTATTTTAAATTTCCAATATGGTATCAAAACATTTCTATAATGAGCTTAAGAGTTTGTGATATTTGAGAAATGTCTTTTAGAATAACATTCTAACTAGGGATCAAGGTTGTAGGTATATAAAATTAACCTTGAATAAACAGAAAAAGCACTAGAAGGCCTAGACATATCTTTTTTGTAATTGTTAACAGCCGACTTCACCTCTCTCATTTTTAGAGCACTACATGATGTATGTGATATATACCTTCCAAAGTTTGCATATGAAAAGAAACGCAGTTTCAGGAGAGTCCCGCACTCTAAACTAATGGTCCACTGTAGCTTTGTTTTTTTGCTTTTAGTCATTTTCTTAAGTGTCTTGGTTCAACTTCACGCCATGTTTCTGTTTTCTACCAGTCTTTAGATAATATGGAGGTGTTTATTTGGGCTTATAAGCTTCCAGAAGAGAAAAATCCTTTCTCTAGAGAAATATTCATTTATAACAACTTAAAATACCAGTACTCTTATCCATCCCCTCTACATCACTGCAGTTCTTCTCTACAAACATATTCCAATGAATTGTGAAACAATTGTAGTCAATCCTATTATTTCAGTTATGGCAAACCTACCAAGAAGTAATTTGAAAGAGAACCAAGTTTTAATCCTTGGATCAGCAAAGCAGTGCATGTCTTTCGCTGGACAAAGGAGGGATTTTAAGGGATCTTCATATGCCATGAAAATGGTCTTACCAAAGTATTGTCAGGCATGATTGTGGACATGCTTTCCTGGAGAAATGGGTCAAATTGGTTTTGTCTGCCTTGCAGTTTAAATTTTATGGACATTTAACTATTTGGAAAGGGTCACCTCAATAAGGCTAGTTGGCCATGAACATAAAAGTGTTGTATGATCAGTTATGATGATAAGTTCAGTACATAGCAAATTCATTGTGATTTTGGCCATCAGGTGTATTGATAATTGCAGTGTTTACAAAATCTTATTCTCATTATGAAGCACTCAAACATTTAGTTAGTGTGATTTATAGATAGCCGTGAGAAAAAAAACATAGTGGAGTCATGCATTTAACAGTTGTCATGAATTATTAATCACCATAGTAGGAGGACGTATGACTGTTAAGACCTTACTAGATATACATACAGCGTGCAAGTAAAAAGCAAACAGGTGTTTGGGAGACTGCACTTATCTCAAATAAAACATTCAACATACAACTTCTATTTCCCTAAGAGCCTTTTTTAACAGCATTGGATGGACAATGTGTGAAAAGCACCATGCTCATGGAATTTGTCAATTTAAAAAGTTAAATTTAGCATATAAGTTGACAGTGTTACTGTTGATTTATGGCTTGAAGAGGACTAAGATCTCAACCATAGAGTGGCTTGAGGGGTGATATTCAAAGTGTCAACATCCATTTATGGGGAGAGCTCAAGTGACCAGAATCTTAGCCAATACAATTTTTTTGATGAAGAATCTGACAAAAGATGAGTGTTGTTTCACATTGGAGATTTGGAGTTGTAAAGCATGGTTGGAGTGTCTGGTTACCTATCTATTCCAGCTATGTCCAAGGCACATGAGAATCTTTAAGTGCTATCAGAAGCATTTGATCTCTCAACAGGTTGCAAGCTCCATTAATTTAGGTAAGGAAGGTGGCTATAACGTGCTTAACTCGTTAGAGATTATTTGTAGTGATAGCACGTGTTTACTTGCAGAAAATGCAGTAGGCGAATCCGGGCAACCCACTTCTGCTCAGGAACTATGCCAAGTTCTGACATGAGATCCAAGGTGACCTTGTGAGGGTAGAAGTGTACCATGAGAGAGCCATTCTTGCTATCCCTGGAAATGGAAAGGTGCTTTCTCTTTATTCCAAGCTCATTTGGGAAAATGGCAAGGATGTGCCTCATGTTGAGGGTTACTTTGATCAAGCTGTAAAGGCTAACCCCGATGGTTTATGTTCTTGCTTATTATGCCAGCTTTCTATGGAATTCAGAAGAGAAGGATTATGCTTCTGAAATGCAAGGGAATGTGGATGTTCCCTATTTCACATATCTCCAAGAGCTGCAGCTGCTTGAAGCTGGTGTGCATATACAACAACACAAATGTAACAATTTGAGATACTTCCCACCCACTCGTGTAACTCATATTATGCTTATGCATTGCCCTACTATCAACTATACCTCGGGAGAATTGCAAAGATATTCTAGTTTCACCACCTGCCTGCAGCTCAAAGACTAGTAGTAGGATTATATCCAACTATATGCACTTCAACTAATCATTTTCTTAAGATGGACTATTTCTATTGCTATCAGAAATGTGAAGATAAGGGGTGGAGACAAGACACCCAAAAATCCCAACAATCTAACTAGTTTCTCTACAACCATCTACTTTTGGCTCACAAGTGCTTCCCAAGATGTCAGCAAAAAGATAATTTTGGCCTGTAGCTTCACATCATAGATTCAACATCAGGATCAGGCATTGGTCTGTGTAAAGGTTGTAAGTGTCCCTGCATGACAGTTGAGATATATGATTCAAAAGGAAGAATGCTGGTGGTGACTTTGCAATACTCAATGGATATGATTTATTCATGGAATGGCGCGTATTTGCAAAGCTGCTTATGACCCCTAAAAAGAGGCATGTTAGTGCTATATCTGGAGAGGGTGAACTGGAAAAGATAGAAGGCTTTCATATGCTGATGGGTAAGTGCTGTGATTGATATTTTTATCTTTGCTCACTAGGCCTTATAATGTGTATCCTCAAAAAGCAGATACAGTTACTTCTGCCAGTTTGACACCTATAATTATTCTCAATTTCATTTGCATTGCAAACATGCAAAGAACAATACGATTCTTTGCTAAGAATATCAACTATTAATAATTATTAATAAGGTGAGTAGATTGACAAGGTCCAGTTTACTCCTCCGTTTGGCCATAAGGTCAAAAACCAGTGGTACAAAATTCAAACAGTATATAAGGAATAAGGAAACAAATCCCCTTGTTATCTTCCTAAGGAGGGTCTCATACACAAATTCGCAGCTGGCTGACTGTGACCCAAAATTAGCAAAGTGCATATCCATAAAAAATACAGGGAGAGTTTATCAGGCTCCTATTACTTTTTTAAGGCTCCTGTTGTATCATTTTCTACATCTAATTTATTAATTTGCTAAAATGCAGCTTCTCCAAAGAAATATACATTTAAGTAAAGAGCGGAAACATTTCGGAACTCTCTACATGTCAACAAAATGAACTATATTATAACTTTACCTGACAGAACTCCTTATGCTTGCTGTTGAGGACCCAGGTATTTCAAAATACCACTGTGCAACTGTACCGCTTATTATGTATACTTGAGCCTCTAGCATTGATGTTATAGACCAGATAATTGTAAAAATGGCTAGTCCATCATAGGCCGGCACCCACTGTTCCTCTTTCCAAACACAGCAATCAACTCTACATGCAAACCCATATTCTTCAATGTTGGGATTTGGGATAACCTTACCATTAGAGAAAGCAAAGAGCAGAAACACTATGATGGGCACCAAGTACAATAAGAGCAAAACATTCAATCCAGGCAAAACCAAAAGCAATGCCATGTTTCTTCTAAGAGCTTCAGAAGCAGTATGCAGGACTCTGATTGTCAATTCTATGCGCTCTCTGTTTGCATAGATGACCCAAACTATAACTCCACATAATGCAAATATAAACAGAAATGCAGAAATCCTTAAGGCAGGACTAAATGACTCCTTGCAATGCTCGTTAACCTCGCATGCCACAAACCACAGCACATCCATGAAAATGGGAACAAGAATAAAGAAAGGTAGGCAAGCATAGACAATGTGTTTTGTGAATGTGTTGAGGAGCCACAGCAAAATAAACACAAAGGGGATGCTCAAAATCAAGGTGATTGCGAGAGTCCAAGCCAATTCCTTTCCAAGATTCCAATGCTCAAATTCAAATTGCAGTTGTTCAGTTATCATTGTCCTTAACTTCCACATACCCACTTCATTTCTGCTGATGATCAATGCCCTATCACTTTTGAGTGATGAAATGATCTCTGTAATAGGTTTTACACAGGAGCTGGAATTATGATCATAAGCAAATGATCCAACATGCTTATAGTTCTCGTTATGATTGGTTACTGAAAAAACACCTACTGCATATGTTGTGCTCACAAATATCACAAACACGATGAGGAAAAAAACATCTTGATAACGTCTGTGTCCACTATTATACTTCAAATCTCTGCTCTGATCCTCTGTATTAAACTTTTTAAGCAGAGGATGTGATGAATTATCACATCCAAATTCGTAAGGATTGATTTCCTTCCCCATTTTTTTTTCACATCCAAATTCGAAAGGATTGATTTCCTTCCCTGTATTTTCAATATAAAAACCAACTCCATAACTGAATTGCAGTTTAAACTTCAAAACCAATTCCAAATGTTCCAGAACTTTTCAGAAATTTTATTAAAAATTTCCACCGCCAAAGTAAAAGAGTATGTACTGAGAAACCCAATTTCTCTCTCTTTTCCTTTTTATATTCTACCTTCTTGCCTTTGCAGAGGTATCACATCAGTGAACTGAAGCAAAGTTCGGGTTGGATTTAAAGCTACAATACCGATACAATTTTCTGGAATAATATTTTTTGTGCTTTCAGAATTTAATTTATAAGTATTTCTAATTAAAAATTAATTTTGGTAAGATTCATTTTAGATACTTTCACAACTTTTTCGACAATATATATTTATCAAAATTGGAAAAAAGTATTTCCATACACTAAAATTTTAAATTATAAATACACAGAAAAGAATTGAAAGAAAAAAAATAAAATTTACTATAAAAAGTTTGACGTCTCATACAACTTCATTTTTTAACATTTTATCAGCAACTAAATTATAGTATTAATTTATTAAAACTTAATTTAAAATAATTTTTTTATTTTAAAAAAAAATACAAACATAAAATATACTAAAAAATACATATTTTACTAGTTTACATCATTTTAAAACTCAAAACATATATGCCACTTTTTAGTGATTCAAATTTAAAAGTTAGATTTGATCATTTTCTTTATAAAGTGTGACACGGTCTTTTACCCATTTTGATTAGCTTTATTATTCTTCACATTGAATCAAACTTGCAGAACAAAATTGACTCAAGACACTTATGCAAGTATTTATAAGTAGTATATTTGTGTGTGAATCTAGTTTACACTTTGATTGGATTTATAAATCCCCACTTTGAATTAGTCTCGAGGTACAAAATTGACTCAAGATAGTTCTATGGTTTTTTATTTGGTCCCTTCACTTTTAAAGTTTATATTTTCCATTTAGTTGATTATTTCACCAGCTATTATGAGTTGGTGTATTAAATGGCATTTCCACACAGTTGAAATCATCTCAAACATTGAAGATAATGTAGGAACTAATTGAGCACATTTAGACTTCAATTTCCAAAAGGAATAAAAAGGAACCTATCACATAATTAAAGTACTCAAAGCATGTCATCTTTAGTCCACATGTTTGCTTGCTTGTCTTTGAATCTTCTCTCAAGTTGTGAAGTTAAGATAATTAGTGTTGATAACCACACTTTATAATTCTAAATCGAAAAATCTAAATACTAACCCCAAGGAAATAAAATTAGGCAATATAATCATTTAGGCTTCATGATCAAATTATAGCAGTCTTTCCCAACTAACGAGAGTTGAAAATTCTTATACTCTTTTGGCTCTACTTAGGCAAAGAAGGGTATTCTTAGATATTTGTATAGGATAATTGAAAATAGACACATAATTTACCCAAACTCTATGTATAAGAATACTTTAAAAGATTATCAGTAATTATTCTTTATATTTGGCTTACTTTTCTTTTAGATGATGGATCTCTCCAGAAATAAGATTAATCACCATGTTATTTTGTAACTTAGATGTAAAAATAAATTCTTATCCCCAAACATAAAACCCATCATAGTTTCTTACTTCCCTTGCAATGTGGAACCTAGAAATATAAAGAAGCTCTTTAAATATGACTTACAAGTGTAGGCTCTATAAGGATGTAGGAAAGGTATTGGTAAAAACAAATTGTGAACTACTTATTATAACTTTGGATAGATAATTTATCATTTAAAAACATGATCAAATTGAAGAAGAGGAATAATGCCATGATCCATGGACAACAAAGTCAAACCATAAGGCAATGAGAAAACATGTATATAAATCAAAACAAAACAAAGAACTAGAATTGTATATGAGATCACATGTTAATCTAACTATAGTTAACTTAAAAAACACTTCAAAATTCAATGTCTTCACATGACCAAACATTCTTAGACATCTATAAATGAACAAATAACTTCATGTGATATTTATGGATATTTTACAATTATTGTGAAAGTACACTAACTAGAAACATTAATAACCTAGCAAATGTAGCTTCAAAGATTTGTTATTTTCCTTAAATTATTAGACACTTGTGAAGACATTTAGATCATAGAAATGTTTTTTTCTTAAAATTTTCTTGCAAGAGCCTTCTCCAAATTTATAAAACAATGAACAACTTATTGGTAAAATATTTAAACTTAAATTTATTATCCTATAACACAATAAGACTAGAGGACACAATAAAAATTTAAGCTAGGAGATCTATATTTAGCTCAGAGAAACCAAACATCATTCTATAGAAAGAACTTAAATTTTTAGTAGATATATGTCTTGATTATCTAGACTAGTAGCACTTGTCATATTTACATTGTTTTCTTGCTTTGCTAGAAAAAATGAACTTTTTGGCCTATTATTCTAATCAAACTACATAACAAAAATATTCCTTGGGCTCCAAAAGAATAACATAACAAAATATATTATTTTGTCATAAAACTAAGTAATAGAAATTGTCTCTTATTCTCTTAGTATTTGACTCCAATACAAAATTTCCCAACTCCAACATGAATGTGATTTGTCTTTCAAAATTGAATAAAAAAATAACATATCCCTCACACCGCCCTAAATTTATCTCTAATAGCCTACTTTGTCTCTCCCACGCAATGTTTGAAAGCAAAATTGTTTGTCTACAATTAGTTCCTTTCAAGATGTACTTTTACTTTTTTTCTATTCATAGATTTCAAGCATATTTTGAGACATAATTCATTTCATGATTGAAAAAATAGGAGTACTAAAATATTTAGTATACAACCTTAATTCAAAACTTAGATATTAGTACCCTTTCTTTAATGCATATAATAGGTATTATGATCCACTATATTCTCCTTGGAATATATTCCAACCCTCCTATTTTACTCACAGTCTGAGGGCCCACCATATACTATTTTTAAATAATTATAGTGAATTTGTAGACACCTAAAATTTGACCTTACCCAACCACACCTAATTGTAGCCTATCCTAAGCCATTATTTATCTAAATATTTTTTTTTGATACGTAAAGAAAATTCTATTAATTGTAAAAGATAATTACAATCATGTGTAGTGCAAGAACCATAGAAAACAATCACTAGTACAAAATTTTCAAACCCATCCACTTCCAGGCATCACCCCAGACCCAAACACCATCCACCTATCAAAAAATAGATCAATAGACTAGCCATCATGTGACTCCCAGCGAACACTGAGCTATCCCAAAACCCCAAACTTGGCTCTCACCCAAAGCCATATGTGATTTCAATATGTTAATAACAAAAAACCCTGAGATGTCACCAGTATGTTAATTATATTCACAGACTACTAACCCTGAATTGCCTAACCACCACCTAAAAACCATTCACTTTTGTAAATTGATCAAACGTAGGGACCCAATCAAAATCATTCACAGGCTCGAGCATCAACACCTTCTTAAGGAAGCTTACCCTATATGCCACAATTTTTCAGTGCCTAACCAAGGCCATTCCTTTTAGCTCCAACAACAGGGGATATAATTTAACAACCTCACCTGGTATCTTTATTAGTGGGAGATCACAAGGCCAAGGCGTGCCATGACCCAGGAATGTTGTGTGTAGGATCTCGTCTAGCCCACCCAAAAGCTCTTTCTTGAAGAGTTTACAGAATATCACCTTTGCCTCCTCTTTTGGTTTGCAAACATGTAGCATAGACACTAAGAACTGAGAGACAATGTGGGTGTTAACCCAAAATGTCTCTAGGTTCGATAAATTCCCCTTGCCTAGTATCATTTTGATCGCTACCATTGTGTGATGATCAATCGTGAGCATGATCCTCTTTAACCGCTAATCAATTATCACCTTGAAAGAAGTCTACCGAACTTTGTAATCTAGATGGATAGGGGTGCCAAGGCCCAGGCTCACCAACGACTTCGCAAACATCTCCACTATGAACTTGGATCTTTCCGCCATTCCCACAAATAGAGTGCAAGCCAAGAAAATGAAGCCAAACTTTTGGTGAAACCGTGTCACCCACTATTGTTTATGGTTCTTGATCCGCCAAAGCTTAGTGCACTTACAACGCTATGCAAAAGCATGCGTGCTGGCCCAAATTTTCCTGCACTCCTGCCACCCGGTGACTAGCATACATGATGTGGAGTCATGAAACGCCAGCAAGGAGGCATGTCGTATCTAGTATAATCAAACCGTAAATTCCCCTCTTATTGCCATTATTGACGCCGACAAAAATGGCATGATAAGCAAGAAGCATTAATTAAACATCATATCATTGGCCATCAAATAGCCCAACTTGCTCAGTCCTCATTCCCAATAGGACACCCTGTGAAAATACTTCCCCCTGCCACCTCAGATTGCCAACACGACATGCCAAGTTTTATCGACAGCTTGCCCTGTAAAAACTCGACCTTTCCATAAGAAAATATGTGGAAAGGCGCCCACCCAGCCTCCCACAGACATTATTTATCTAAATATTTATTACTTATTTAATTATTTCTATCTTTTTCTCATATTTATCCTAGTCATTTAATTAAATAAATATTTACAGTTATTTTAATTATTTTCCCTTCATGTGATGATCTCATTATTTATTTAATTAATTCCCCTTTATCATCTGCCCTTATCCATCTAATCCTAGCCCTCCATCTTGTTCACAAGGATCAAAATCTAAATTTACATCCTCATGTAACAAGTTTCTCATTCACATGTCTAACTAACTCCTTATTTAGATCCATTGAACCTAGAAACCTCTCCAAAATTCAAACTAACTTTTCATCTTATCCACTCATCTCATTTAACCTCTTAACCCTAGCAATTGTCATAAGGATTTTTGTCCTTATCCCCATCCTAAACATAAATCCCATCCTTCATGTGCCACTTGTCACATGATTGCATCTTTGATTCAAACTCCAATTATCTTTCAATCTTATCCCTTCATCAATCATTCCTAGCCATTAAGTTTTCCTCTTCAAGACTCTATATCTAGAGGCTCTCATCCTTGTATAAACTTTAAAGCTATCATACCTACATGTTGACATTTCAATCTATCATTATCAAATCATATCAAGGTTATGCTAGAGCATTAAGCAATCTACATATCAACATCAAAGAGAAAATCAAATGGATTAAGGGTGCACTCCATTTCTACAAAATCAAAGACAAAACAAATGATTCTAGGTGAAGGTATTGTTAAGAAAATGTGTCTCAACATTGCAATTACATGAGGTATTATTGATACATAAGGTAATGTTCAACTGATGATGATGGGGGAGGGTGTGGGGGGGGATCCCCCCCACGAGGGGTCCAGGGGGATCATCCCCCTAGTTGGGGTCTAGGGGAAGTGCGCCCTGGTGGGGCTCGGGGGCAACGCCCCTAAAAGGAATTTTTTTTTTATATTTTATTATTGTAAATCTGGATCATTCATCATTATGTCTAATATTTGATGGCCTACATTTTATTAGTTTGATTTTCCCTACAAGGCAACCCTATTTTATGAGGGAACTGTATTACAGTTGTGTATTGCGATGTATTCTAAGAGTCTGATAGCAATTGTGTTGTCTCTGGATCTCTGAGTGGCGATACTTCTGTGAGAAGATTGCTCTGCAAGTATATTGTAATCTTTGTAATTGTTGAATAATATATTGGGCAACTTTTGGAGTGTGGTGTTTTTCTCTCGAAAGGGTTTTGCCCACATAAATCATTATGTTATGGTATGCATGATATTTGTGTTTATTTCTATATAAGTTTTTGTAACTGTTAAAGATCTATAAAAATTTTGCAGTATTCTCCTCTCAAAATTAGTGTAGGAAGTCGTTCTACTACCTTAGCTTTCTTACAGGTATTGTGTTTTTTATTGCTCTATCTTCCATTTTATTTACCTTCAATATTTTTCACCTTCTTCATAATCAATGACAAGGAAAAAATAAATGTATATTGACCATCCAAGATGAAACGTGCATGAAATGAAATGCATCTCTCAATATTCTTTCATTTTAGCTAAGTGTCATCACTTATCTTCATAGGGAAAAATTCTTTATCTTGGTCACTCCATTTATTATGTTGTCAAACGCAACTAGGAATCCTCACATGGAAACATCATATTTATTCTTCTTAAAAATAAATTTCAAAACATACTCCATGTCTTTTAAACTTTGACCAATGGAGAAGATCCACATAATGTTAATCATGTATTTTAACACTTTCATGACCCCATTAGATCATTGCATTAACTCCTATCATAAAAAAAAATTGGTATTAAATCAGTTAAATAAAATAAATGGCTAGTGGTTTGGAATTCATTTTAGGCAACTAAACAACTTGATTCATTGTAGACCTAAATTACCTATACTGAATATAAACTTGTCAATGAAAATGTTGAATCCTTGACTAGCTAATCGCAAGGATTTTCTTTGATACTTTTCATCATTGACTTTTGTGATAATGTAAGTGTGGAACATAAGCTATTATTTTTTCCAATTGTGTGCAATTGTGTAAGTCAATTAGATATGTGACTTAATAAACACATCACTTTTTTTTTATTCTAAAAATTATGACTTGAATGTTAAATTGCAAACATATCTTATGAATATTAAAGGATTAAAATATATTAAGGCAACAAACCAAGGGATCAATGGTTGTGGGAAAAATAGAAGTACACATAACTTGATTTTATACAAAGCACCTTTAATCGTATTCAATTAAAAATTGTGACATCTCTATTTCTCATCTTCATTGTAGGAGTCTCTAATGAAGACAAGTGTCAATCTAAGAGACACTCTAATAAAAATATGTGGCAAGGCATGGGAGAGTCAAAGTGAATTTTGAATCACTCAAAGCTCTTGGCAACAAATTTATAAACTCAAACTGTTCAAAGGATGTAAAGATAAATTGAATTAGACCCTACTTGATGAGTGCCATGAGTTTGTCAAAGTATATGGGGATATTAACAAACTACAACTCCAAAACCAAAAACTAGATATAAGCTATCACATAATCACCTCAGGTTTCTAGCATCCTTTGTAACACAAGATTATAACTCCAAACTTTCTTTGAATGTGAAAAGCTTTCTCAAGACTTATTTAATAAGAGTGGAAGCATGCTTGGGAGAAAAAATTGATTTGAGCCATCAAAATGAAGACCTTATAGAACACCAACAAGGAAAATTTTAAGGTGCACTATATTTTGAGTATCTTAGTCTTGAAATCTAAATAATCACTTTACCCAAAAATCTAGATGCAAAGCACAACTAAAAATTGATACAAAAAACCCTTGGTCTACTTAGGCTAGGGGACCTCAAATTTTGAAAAAAAAAAATCATTGAGGATAAATCCAAATGTAATAGAAAAATAAACTAGAGCCTTAAACTCTTTATGGGTTAGCTAGATTTTAGAAACCTCATACCACTTTGCAAATTCATAATTCAAACCTTAAACTTGAAATAGCTAGCTAAATTTGAAGTGGTATATGTGAAATAGAAACCTAGAAACCCTTTAAATGATTTCATGCCCACTAGTTCATGGTCTTCATGGGCACTTCATAAAATTTAGATTTTAAAATGTTGGGGGTGAACCAAACTAAAAGCCTATAAACTTGATGGAAAATCATGGGAAAACTCGCACTTAAACAAATAAATGTTGGTGTTGGAGAATTAAAATAAATAATCATAGAAAAAACTAAAATCCTCAAACTCAATAGAAATAAAAAATGGAACCCAATTTAGATGCCTCCACCAATTATTATTAGGAATGACAAGAAGGAAAAATAGAGCAATAAAATTCAATCTTATAAATTTAGGTGTCAACATTGGTTCTAATTGGGGATGTGCAACTCTTGTAGGTGCAACAAGATTTTAGAAAAAATATTGAGAGCAAACGAAATAGAGAAAATAAGGGAAATGGAAATAGGGTCCAAAAATGAGAATGCACATGACCAGAAAACTCCATAGATAACCAAGACATAGAATATCACTGAGAAGATACTAGTATTCACATGAAGCTAAAGTGACAATAACCTATTATATTTTAGATTAACCTCTACAAAATATATTATGGACCAAAGCCTTAAGAAATAGAATCTATACCAAATACTACATTTTTTATGATTTTCCACTCCAACCTAATTATATAGACACTATTTAATTGAAAGATAAAAATGCTCATTTGTTTTAGTTTAGGTGACATTAACTTTGCAAACCTATGTCATTTATATGTCTCCATGTTTCTTGGAAAGTGTCCTAGGGGACATGGGAGAAATTAATTAAATATTGGCATATTGTAGTTATATCTTCAAGATGAAATTTAATATTGGTGGAGGTTACACATCACTATAGGGAAAAATATCCCTCCTAGGCATCCACATTGGGAATGCGAAAGCTTTGAGTGGGACACCTAAGTTTGGAGGGAAACAAGTGTCCATTGGTGTTTCATCTAGAAGTTGAAAATTCACCAGAGCATCTTGAAAGGTAGAAGTTGAAGAGGCTATGGGTTAGGAACCTATGTTGGCGCCTTCTACATTTTATTTAACATTTTATCATGACTCTTGGTCTTCCAAGAAAGGGGCATGAGTTTTTGCAAGTTTTTTTGGCACCTCTTGTTTTGGTTTACCATTGTGGTTTTGCCTCCCACAAGTTCTATATATTGGAGCCATGAGATGATAATTTCATTGTGTGTTATTTACAAGTGTATGGAAGCATTCGGGTTTTTAGAGATCGGCAGTGAAGTCTATTATGGTTTATCTCTCTTGTGAAGATTAATAATATATTTTCCCTCTTTTATTGTGTGGAGTTTTTTCTTGAAAGGTTTCTCCATGTTGATTTTTCTATTGTGATGAATGTGCAATCACATACAATCTGATTTGGTAATATTATTTTCATATTTAAATTCACATAAATAAGTTAATATTACAACTTAGTTTCACCTTGTTTTCAACATTTGGTATCAGAGCTAATGGTTATGTTTAGAGGGGGATTCATTTCTCTTACGTGTTGAAGGATTTTTGGCTATAGTGGGAGATTTTGTTTTTGTGGTATATTGAAAATTTGTGAAGAGGATTGTATACCATGGATTCTACCTCTCACCAAGATATTAAGAAGTATAATGGAACAAGCTACAAGATGTAGAAATTAAAGATGGAGGATCTCCTTGAAGAGAGAGATTAGTGGTTGTTAGTTTCACAAGAAAGTAAACCAATTGCAATGTCCAACAAAGATTGGAAAAAGTTAGACAACAAGACATGAGGAACCATTCGGTTGTGTCTTACAGATTTCATCCTTTTGAATGTATCCATAGAATACACTGCATATAATTTGTGGAAAAGGATGGGTGATATATACCAAACTAAAATTTTATCTAACAAGTTATATCTCAAAAGATGATTATATTCTTTAAAAATGAAAGATGGTGGCTCTACTGTGGATTATTTAAATTATTTTAATCTGATTATAATTCAACTTGCATCAATAGATATTAAATTAGAAGATGAAGATAAATGTATCTTGTTTTTTGTTCTTTTCCCGAATCATACAAAAATCTAATTATTTCCATTAGTGGTAGTGCAAAGCCAAATATGGACACTGTGATTTCCATACTACTTTCAAAGGACATGAGAAATTCTGTGAATGTTGGCTCCCAAGATGCCTTGCATGTGAAAGGTAGGTCCAAAGAGAAAGGGCCTAAAGGGGATAAAAAGAGGGATAAGTCTAAAGGATGTTTTAAAACCCCTTGAAAGAGCAAAGTATTAGAATTATGGAAAAAGAGGGCATGTGAAGGAGTGTAAGAATAAGAAAATTAATTTTGATTCCTCCATCGAAAAGTCCTTTGATGATTATTTTGATGCTTTTTTATTTTAGCTTTAACACTATTAGTGATGATGCTTGGATTATTGATTCAGGTTTCTCCTACCACATGACTCATCATAAGGAGTGGTTTACTACTTACAAAGCATATAATGGAGGAGATGTTCCCCTTGGTGATTTAGCACAAAGAAGATTGTTGGTAAGGAAAATGTAAATTTGTGTTTCAATGATGGAAGGATTAAAGCCCTTGATAATCCTTTTCATATTCTAGGACTTGTGAGAAATTTACTTTCAATGTCTTAGTTGAATGATTATGGAATGCACGTGACATGTGATAAGGTTGGTTGAAATTTGGTAAGAGGGAGTTTGGTGATAGCTAAAGGATCTTGGATAAGGAATGTATTTAGGATAAATGCCTCTAATTTATGTAACTTTTCCAATGTAACTAGCATTGAAAATGTGTGTATGTTGTGGTACCATAGATTGGGTCACATTGGTTAAAAAGTGGTGCAGGAGCACCTGATTGTGTTTTATGTCTCCATTGAGTATTTTGTAAAAAAATTAATTTGTAATCATGAAGGCATTGTAAAAAGGTCATAAGAAGACCTATTCTAATGTATTTGAGTCCTTAAATAGGTCTCTAGGAGTTAATTAAGTAAATTGGAAAAAAATGCTGCTAAAAGTGTAAAAGTGTTCAATAATGCAAAAAAAGTGCAAAAAGAGCAAAAAAGCAGGAAGATCAAGAGTCAAGTAGGGAAAATAATGGTTTGGTCACTTGGAAATGAAAAGGAAGAAGCCTAACTGATGTAACAAACTCTATAAAGCATGTAAAAGGTGAGGAAAAGGCAGCCTTGAGTTTTGTAACCAATTTTGGTAATAAAAGAGTACCTTGTTTTTAGTAAAAACATTTTATTTTGTGATTTTTCTATCTTATTGGATCTATACAACATATTTAAGTTTTTTTTTCCATTGGTTTGAACTGTTAAAGGTTGAGGCTCTTCATAATAAGTGGTTTTGAGTAGATCAATTGGTATCTAAGGGTTGTTTGTAGGCTTTTTTTTTATCACTATTTGTAACCCTTAAAAATAGGGTTTTGAAAGTCTATTGAGCTTTGTAACCCATTCCACCAATGGAGGTTAGTTAGATTGGTGGAATGGGATTGTGTTATGTTTCTTTTTAGGTTATGGTTGTGTGCAGGTGCAAGGGAACCAAAGGTGCAAAGTTTGATGCTGCCCTTAACAAAAATTATGTGATTTTCCCTTGAAGTTGATGGTTACAAGTATGATAATGGAGAACCAACATGTATACAGGTTTGGTGTTGGTAAAATAAGCTTGGGAAGACATAAAAAAGCAATTTTGAAGAGGTGGTGGGTATTTTTAAGGTTTGCAATAGTCTTTTTCAATAAACCCTCATTCTATTAAGCCATGGTGAACCTAAAAAACAAGGGTTTTATTGTTCAGTGATTTATTGGGCCTGACAGTCCATAAATATTGTTGAATCTTAAGTTTTATGACTCAATCTAAGACTGTTTAAAGTTATTTTGTGTTTTGGTAGTGAAATCAAAGCACTTCCTTTGAAATTTTGACCTAATTCAGTGCATGTTCAAGTGGACAATCTATTGGTTCATATGTATTTTCCGAAACGAGTATATTTGCTTTTGTGATATGTTATTGTTGGAAATAATGGGTCCCTAGAACAGTAAATGGTTTATGGAGATGCACTGTAGATTGTGAAGTATACCCATTTAGGGCATGTTGCAATGTTATTATCAATTTAGGGCTTTGACTGTAAGAAGTTGAGGATCTATGGAAACATGAATTTGAGGGACTGAATTTGTTTTGAAATGACCTAAACAATAGTGTCAAAGATGTTTCTATGCTTTGGAAAAGTTTAGAAGGTAGAGTTTGTTGTTTTTGGAGATTTGGTAATGTGATTCCAATGTGTAAGAATGGTGTTTGACTGCAAAGAATGGGGAATCTGGTGGTTCAGTGTTTGGTAAGTGTGTTATTGGTTTATTTCAGTTTGAATCATGATGTATGAAGTGTCTTGGAAGTATGATAGATGGCTTGAAGCATAAATGGTTGGTTGTTGTCTTTTGGAACTAGTTGGTAAAAAGTGAAATTTGGTGAACAATAAAAGTGTTAAATGGTTCAGTGTTTTAGATCAGGTTATTTGATGATGATTAAGTTGTTTTTGAGTTTGATAATGGTTAAGAGACAAGTTTGGTGATCTAATGCTTTGTGGTATGAAGTGAATTTGAAGATATTTTGATGAAAAGATAAGTGAATCAATGGTGTTTGTTTAATTTGATCTTCTCCATTTGAGTTTGGGTCAGAAGTACCCCTGATAGTTGATTTTTTTGGTAGATGCTCTACATCAATTGGTATCATAGGTAGTAGATTCTAATGGTTGGTTGAGTTGTGGTTGGTTGCAGGTGCTTGATCCATGTAAGCTGCAAAGAAAGTTTGTTGTTTGTGTGTTTGTGTGGTTGTGCAGGTTAAGAGAGAACCTGGTTGTTGGTTGCCAAGAGACTAGGGAGAGAAAAGTGGAGTCGCCTAAGTGAGGCAAAGAATTTTGTTGAGTTGTGTGGTGGAGCAATAAAGAAGATGGATAGTTTTCTAAAGAAGCACTTGAGTTTGCAACCTGAAGAGTACTCCACTAATGGGAGTAGATGAAAAGATGATTGGTCAGAGAAGGTCAAGGATGAATTGTGAGAGAAAGAGGAAAAATTGCTTAGAAAAAGGAAATGAGAAAGGACAGTCTTTTGTCCTTTGGTAGAAAAAGATTTGGTGGAAAGATGAGTGTTGTGAAAGGACAGTCATGTGTCCTTTTGAATGAGAAGAATGATTGTGAACCTGATAGGCAGAAAAAAGAGATGGCAAAAGACAAGTGAAGATGATGGTGAAGACAAAGTTGAAGGCAAGGTTGGAATCAAGATAGATGAAGATTCAAGAGAAATAAAGAAAGAGTAGTTCAAGACAAGTTGAAAATCAGAATGAGATGTAGCAACATGTTTCCAAAGGGACTTGGAAAGTTTTTGTAGGCTGGTTGTATGGTGCAGGAGCACCTGATTGTGTTTTATGTCTCCATTGAGTATTTTGTAAAAAAATTGATTTGTCATCATGAAGGCATTGTTAAAAGGTCATGAGAAGACCTATTATAATGTATTTGAGTCCTTAAATAGGTCTTTAGGAGTTAATTAAGTGAATTGGAAAAAATGTTGCTAAAATTGTAAAAGTTGTCAATAATGTAAAAAAAAGTGCAAAAAGAGCAAAAAAGCAAGAAGATCAAGAGTCAAGTAGGGAAAAGAATGGTTTGGTCAGTTGAAAATGAAAATGCAGAAGCTTAACTAATGTAACAAACTCTATAAATCATGTAAAAGGTGAGGAAAAGGCAGCCTTGAGTTTTGTAACAAATTTTGGTAATAAAAGAGTACCCTGTTTTTAGTAAGAACATTTTCTTTTTGTGATTTTTCTATCTTATTGGATATGTGCAACATCTTTAAGTTTTTTTTTTCCATTGGTTTGAACTATTAAAGGTTGAGGCTCTTCATAGTAAGTGGTTTTGAGTAGATCAATTGGTATCTAAGGGTTGTTTGCAGGCTTTTTATTTATCACTATTTGTAACCCTTAAAAATAGGGTTTTGAGAGTCTATTGAGCTTTGTAACCCATTCCACCAATGGAGGTTAGTTAGATTGGTGGAATGGGATTGTGTTAGGTTTCTTTTTATTTTATTGTTTTGTGCAAGTGCAGGGGAATCAAAGGTGCAAAGATTGATGTTGCCCTTAACAAAAATTCTATGATTTTCCCTTGAAGTTGATGGTTTCAAGTATGATAATGGAGAACCAACATGTATACAGGTTTGGTGTTGGTAAAATAAGCCTGGGAAGACATAAAAAAACAATTTTGAAGAGGTGGCAGGTAGTTTTAAGGTTTTCAATAGTCTTTTTCAATAAACCCTCATTCTATTAAGCCATGGTGAACCTGAAAACAAGGGTTTTATTGTTTAGTGATTTATTGGGCCTAACAGTCCATAAAGATTGTTGAATCTTAAGTTTTGTGACTCAATCTAAGAATTTTTAAAGTTATTTGGTGTTTTGGTAGTGAAATTAGATCACTTCCTTTGAAATTTTGACCTAATTCGATGCATGTTCAAGCAGACAATCTATTGGTTCATATGTATTTTCCAAAACAAGTATATTTGCTTTTATGATATGTTATTGTTGGCATTAATGGGTCCCTAGAATAGTAAATGGTTTATGGAGATGCACTGTAGATTGTGAAGTATACCCATTTAGGGCATGTTACAATGCTATTATCAATTTAGGGATTTGACTGTAAGAAGTTGAGGATCTATGGAAACATGAATTTGAGGGACTGAATTTGTTTTGAAATGACCTAAAAAATAGTGTCAAAGATGTTTCTATGCTTTGGAAAATTTTAGAAGGTAGAGTTTGTTGTTTTTGAAGATTTGGCAATGTGATTCCGATGTGTAAGAATGGTGTTTGACTGCAAAGAATGGGGAATCTGGTGGTTTGATGTTTGGTAAGTGTGTTATTGGTTTATTTCAGTTGAAACATGATGTATGAAGTGTCTTGGAAGTATGATAGACGGCTTGAAGCATAAATGATTGGTTGTTGTCTTTTGGAACTAGTTGGTAAAAAGTGAAATTTGGTGAACAATAAAAGTGAACTGAATGGTTCAGTGTTTTAGATCAAGTTATTTGATGATGGTTAAGAGACAAGTTCGGTGATCTAATTCTTTGTGGTATGAAGTGAATTTGAAGAGATTTTGATGAAAAGATAAGTGAATCAATGGTGTTTGTTTAATTTGATCTTCTCCATTTGAGTTGGGGTCAAAAGTACCCCTGATAGTTGATTGTTTTTAGTAGATGCTCTACATCAAAAAGTGATGCAAGAGAATCAACCCGCTCCACAAATTTTGGCTTGATTTATTTTTGGTGGCTTTTTTGCTTTAAGTTTTGGCTTGTAAGGTGATGGGGGGACCCACCCAGGTATGGAGGAGGTTTGTAATTGCAAAGTTTAAAGACAACAAACCAAACCATACACATAACTGCTACCAAGAAATGTTAATTTTGGTTTAAGATTTCATTGAAGACAAAGACAGTTACAATGATTTTTGGTAGTGAACAGTTCTAAACAGTTCTTGGCAATAAGAAAGGAAAGGTTCAATGCATTTTTTTGGTGGAATGGTGCAAGAAGGAGATCAATGTGTTGGCGTCAAGTAGGAAAAGAGTAGATGGAGGTTTTTTTTAGAACGTTTTTGACATTTCATTACAGAGAGCAGTGTTTGGGAAGGTATCTCTTCGCCTAAATTAGAGAGGGCGAATCAATTTTGTGAAAAGAAGACAAAGGATGAGGTGGGAAAGTTGAGAAAAGGATAGATTTTGTATAAGGGAAGCCAAGTTTAGAGTAATATAGCAATTGATTCAAGGAGTTTCAATTGATGAATGGTTTCCTCTTCAATGCATGTTCTTAGAAACAAAGTGTACATTTGAGAATGGCCTTGAACCAATCAGTTTAGCATTTGAACGTAGCCTTGCTTACTTGCATATGAAGTCTGTTCATTTCAATTTAATGCTCATCTCACTTGCAATCTATTACATGTGGGAGGATTGACTATTTGAAAGAATCTTGGTTGCCTAGTATTGCTAGTTTTTAACATGTGTGCAAGAATTCCATAGTCTTTGTGTTTCAAACTTGCATTGTAGATTTTGGTGTCGCATTCTTTAAATGGAAATTAGAATAGAAATTAGAATGGAAACTAGAATGATCGAATCACGGTTTTCTTCTTTGGCTGAAAGATATCAATTACTTTCCTGTAGCTTTCATTAGATGAATTAGCATTACAATCATTTTGCTATCTGTTTGCATTACAATCAAATAGTCATCAAAAAGTACTTAGACTATTTTAAACAAAAAGTTGGTTGATGGTATTTCTGACTATCTTGTTGCTAAGAATGATTTTTGTGAACATTGTGTGTTTGGTAAACAAAATAGAACATCATTTTCTAGTGGGACTAATAAGGAAAAGAGATTATTAGAGATCATTTATTTAGATGTATGTGGATGAGTGGATGTTGAATCTTTGGGTAAACCTTAGTATCATGTCTCTTTTATTGGCAATGTCTCAAGATACACTTGGATTTATTTTACGCATTCTAAATTTGAAGTTTTCACTAAGTTTAAGGAATTTAAGGCCTTATTTGAAAAGCAATCAAAATATAAGATAAAAGTGTTAAGACCTAAAAATGGAGGTGAGTATTGTTCCAAGGAATTTGATGAGTTTTGTAGGCATGTAGGTATTGTTCAACAAAATACTATTCCTTATACTCCCCAACAAAATCAGGTGGCAAAAAGAATGAATTGAACCTTGATGGAAAGATTTAGGAGTATATTGAGTGGTGCTAATATTGATAGATGTTTTTGGGTAGAAGTAGTTGGTGTTTCTTGTTATTTGATTAGTAGTTCTTCTTGTTCAAATCATGTTGAAAAAAATCCTTATGGAGTGTGGATAAGTAGAAAGGCTTTTGTTTCACACTTAAGGGTCTTTGGTTGTGAGGATTTTTTTCAATTACCTCAAGAGAAGTGATGTAAATTGGATCCAAAAGCACATAAATGCATATTTTTTGGTTGCAGTGAGAATGTAAAAGGTTATAAGCTTTGTAATCTTCTAACTCATAAAATAATATTTTCTAGAGATGTTATTTTTAAGGAATTTAGAGCTTACTTAGGAGAAGAAGAACTAAGGGAGAATGCTAAGACAAAGATAATGCACTTTGAGAGAAAGATTGAGAAGTAGGAAGATGCACATGTGGAAGAACAATTAGATGGATCTGAGGATGGAGAAGAAGAAGAGGGTTCAAAGAGTTCAAAGGATGTGCAAGATGAGTAAACAGAAGAAGAAGAAGAAGAAGAGGTAGAGCCTACTACTCCTACCTTGAGGAGGTCCACAAGGAAAAAAAATCTAGATGACAAGTATAGACCATCATATTATTGTTGTGTATTTACTTTTTTAAGTGTTGATGATGAATCTAGATCTTGCAGGGAGGCTCTCTCTTTAGAGGAAAGTGATTCTTGGTTGCAATCCATGTAGGAGGAGATAATGGATTTGATAGTTGTGACACCTGGGATCTTATTAGTTTTTCCAAAGTAAGCCCATTGGTTGCAAATGGGTGTTTAAAATGAAATTTGGTGGAGATGATCGGTAAGAGTGGTACAAGGTGAGATTAGTGGTTAAGGGCTACTCCTAGAGAGAGGGAGTTGAATTTGGTAAAAAAATCTCTCCTATTGCTAAATTAAGTTCTATTAGATTCATATTATCTATTGTTGTTGCTTTTTATTTTGAGATAGAGAAAATGGATGTCAAAACTAATTTATTACATCAGGATATTGAGGAGGAAATTTATGTGTGACAACCTAACGATTTTGTTGTGAAAGGAAAAGAACAATTGGTTTGCAATTTGAAGAGATCTTTGTATGGTTTGAAACAATCACCTAGGATGTGGTACCAAAAGTTTGATGCTTTTAAATTTATGTTGTGTTTTCTTAGGGGCAATGAGCATCATTGTGTTTATATTAAGGTTATTGATTATCAAAATTTAATTATTGCCTTGTATGTTGATGATATGTTGTTCATGGGTGTTAGAAATGTGTGCCTCAATCCCACAGGCTGAAACCTCTGAAAGGGAAAATTTGGTGTGACATCTTTTGTGTCTAACCGACTAGCAGTTGAAACCTTATTGAAATTATTCAGGTCGTTGTGACCTTGCGTCTGTCTCACTGAAGGAGCCTATCGCTGTGACATTTTTTTCGGTATAACCTCTCACCACCCGTGGAGATATCTAGCCGACAGGCCATTCATGTCGTATATCGGGTTACTTCGGTGTGAGGTCCCAATGATAGCTATTGTCTCGCCGACAGCGGTTTCTATTGAAGTCTTCAGGGAGAGTCTTGGGTGTTCAATAAGAAGTCTTACCGATATGGATGTCTCATCGACAGCTTTATCTTGGAGACATTAGGGTGACTGGAACACTCGGGAAGAACTCTTAGCGATGAAGGTTTGTCTTGGTGACAATGTAACACTTGAAGACATTGGGGAGACCCTTGGCCGAAAGACTTGCTTCGGTGTGATGTTTCATCGATAGCGAAAAGTCTTGCCGATTGTCAGATGTCTTCGGTGTGACTCTTGGCAAACAGTGGTTTCAGGATAACATGGAAGCCTCGGTAAGAAGTCTTGCCGACTGGTGTTTGGTGCTCAGTATGACTTGTGAGTATTCAGAGTAACGTCTCAGCAAAAGTGGTATGTCTTGTCGAATGTTGAATGTTTCGGTATAACCCTTAATGCTTCGGTATGATGTTTCACCGATAGCGATATGTCTTGTGATAGATGAGCACTTCGAAGTAACTTTGAACCTCGGTGTGATGTCTTGGTGAAAGACGATAGTCTCGCCGATGTGAATTCTCATGTCTATGTGACTTATGGAGCTTCGGTATGACGTCTCACCGATAGCGATGAGTCTTGGTGATAGCGATACATGTGAAGAACTTCGGTATGAGGTCTTGGCGACATGGCAAAGTCTTAGCGATAACTCTCTGGACTCGATGTAACATCTTGGCGATAAGGATGACTCTTGGCGACATCGATGGTGAAGTCTTTTGGCATCGGGGAGACACGGTTAGTGTCTCACCGACATGCCAACACAGGTTGAACACTTTGACCGAGTGAAGACTATCCTACATGGCTTGTATTCGACCAAACAGAGAAGTCGAATGGGAACCGTTGGAAGTTAGTTTGTTGTGGTCGTTCTCTGAGGAAGTTCAACAGGCAGAGACGACATGGATATACTCTGGAATTGCAGATGATGTTCAGTTCAATGAACAGTTGTTCAATACAGGTGAGCGATAGAGTGAGGGCCGAGTGGCTGGTTGGAAGGCCGAGGCCATGAGGCCGAAACAAAGGAAGTGAGAGGCAGGGTTATGTTGCCGAATTCTCTCCTGATCAAGAATTAAATGCCATGGTTGATCTCTCATGTTGATCTGTACTGTATACTGTGTGAGGGTATTGCAACAATACGAAGATTGTTTGGTTTGAGAGGTTGATCAGGAAATGTACAGAGGGAGAGTTGGTTACCAGATTCTATCCAGAATGAACAAGATGTAATCTCTAAAAAGGTTATGAGCCTGAGTTGTATTGTAACCTTCAGTTGCTGAATAATACAATGGCTCGATCTTTGGAGTGTGGGGTTTTTTACCTGAAAGGGTTTTCCCCACGTAAATCTTTGTGTTCTAGTTTTGTCTTATCTTTCATCTGTTAATGGTTCTACTTCTAGAATATGTTATTGCATGATGTTGAATTTACATGTGCTTCTCTCAGAAGGATTAATGTGGGAAATGAACTGTGTATGTTTCCGCTTTAGGACATAGTTGTACATGTCTTTGAGGCAATCTAATCGAAATTGAAGTTACAAAAGGCACCACTGTTCTTGGAGATTTCTCTGAGATGCCCTAAATTTCCCTAACAATGGGTAATATCAAGGTAATGATTAGGGAAATCAAGACACAAATTTCTAGCACATTTGAAATGAAGGAAATGGGGGCTAAAAAATATATTATTGGGATGAAAATCAATAGAGATTGGGTTCATAGAAAGCTTCCGTTAGTTTAGATTAAGTATGTTGATACCGTTTTGTGAAGGTTTAATATGCTTTACTGTAAGCCAATTAGTATTCCATTTTTGGTTGTACTAATTTTATCTTAGATATGTGTCCTAATTATGATGATGATTTTGAGGATATGTCTAAGGTTACTTATGCTAGTGTCATTGGTAGTTTAATGTATGCAATGCTTTGCACTAGACCAAATATAGCTCAAGCAGTGAGAGTTCTAAGCAGGTTTATGTGTAACCCCAAGGTAAAGACCATTAGAATTTTGTTAAGAGGGTGTTTAGATATTTGTGTGTACTTGTAATTACTATTTGGTTTATTATGGTACTGATGATGTGGTTAATTTGTTGGACATATAGGGGTTTGTTGATGCAAATTGGACAGGTGACTTGGATAGTTGAAAGTCCACTAGTTACTATGTATTTACTTTTTTTGGAGTTGTAGTGAGTTGGATGAGTAATAGGAAGCATATAGTTATATTTTCCACCACTAGAGTAGAGCATATGGTTGAGCTACACATGCCTCTAAGGAGGTGGTATGGTTATAGAGGCTTGGTAATGGCATTGGTTTTGATTGCAAGATAATGAGGATTGGATGTGACTGTTAGAGTGCTATTTGTTTGGACAAAAATCATATGTATCATACTCATACTAAGCATGTTGATGTTCAATATGGGTCAGTACAGGATCATGAGGGGCGAAACTAGGCCTCTAAGTGGCAATGAAAATTTAGAAAAAACAAAGTTACACAACTTGACATAAATTTTTGAATAGGTTATTAACATAATTTGAAAAATATGTAAGAACAGAATTTGTAGCAAATTGAATGTAGTTTCTAAGCTACTAGTCCTTTTTTGGAAAAAAATTAAATCTATTTGGTTAAAATTTGTAATTTCAATATTGTAGTACTAAATTTTTAGGAAAAAATAAAAAACAGGTGTTTGTCGACCACCCTAATGATGAGAAAAATATATATATATATTTTAATCTTTCAATAAAGTAGAGGACACATGCCCGGATGTGACACATACTTTTTTGTAATTTTTTTGCAAGTAAATAATTAGTTATGAATTTTCTAGTAGGAATTTTTTAAAATATTAAAGACCATTTGTCCGGCCACCCTAACTTGGTAAAAAAAATATGAAATTCAATTTATTTATTAAACAATAGTTTGTGAAGCATAGTGTGTGGTGCATCTTTCAAATTCAAAAAATATATAACCCTTTAAAATTTATAGATGTTTTTCAATCAACCTATCAATTAGGACTTTACACATAGTGCATGTAGAAAATTAATAATAATTATCTATTAAATTCACAATAAATCATATCTTATATCAGTAGAATGTTGACAACTTGTTGAACACACCCTTTTCATTTCATCAAAATCGGATGAAAAAAAGTTGTCAGCATGAAGGGTGAAGTCTGAAAAACTCTTAGAACCCCTGTAAACACGTTGGGGTTGTTGACTTTTAGGCTTGGTAGTCCCAAGCCAAGTACTAAAGCAATACCAAAGCAAAATAGATATCCATTATTTTGTAACCAATATTCATTTATTAATATTTATGTATATTTTATATTAGGTTATATAATATATTAATCATATAATATATTATTTATATATATAATGCTATATAATATTTATATATATTTATATTAGGTTATATAATATATATTTTTTTTTATTGGTAATTCTCAGCCAGAGCTGAGCGCTTTTGACTAGAGCTTTGAACCAGTCTTTTTGACTAGATCTATGAACCAGTGAAGCCACAAATGGGTACCTCATCCTAGCTCTCCTCTCCTTCTCTCCTCCAACTCCTTAAATCCTCCTCCTCTCCTTCAGCTCCTCCAATTTTCCTCCTCCTCTCCTTATTCCTCCACCCTTCCTCTCCTCCATCTCTCCTCTCATATTCCTCCTCTCATCTAGCTCCTTCATCACCACTTCCTATGTTACTTGACCCTACAGTAGTGCATGCCATATCCATCGTTCATATGCCTGTCCATGTGTGTCGATCGCTGCCACCCCTGCACAGATCTTCCTTCGTCTGATGTGCATCGACTTCACCACCTTTGTCCTTTGGCCAGTGACAACGCTCGTCAACCTCTTCTTGCACTGAAAGATGTCACTTACTCCCTACACCAGCGAGCATTCCCACCATCCATCGAGGTGTGAGATTCAAACCTTAGATAGCCCAACTGTTGCCCTTGCAACTTAACCGTTGCACTGCAGGGTCAACCCCTAAGTTATATAATTTATTAATATTTATATATTAATAATATAATATATTATTTATATAGATATATATAAGGCTATATAATATATAAGATATAATATATAATATTTATATAATATAATATAAAATATTAATATATTATATCTAATAATATCATCTATAATATTTTGTATAATATTACAATACTAAATTATTTATATTATATAATATATAATATAATATGTATAATGCGTACATATTTATAATTTACACAGAACAAAATGGGTACCCATTATGTCCATAACGGATATCCATTATGAACAAAACAGATATCTGGTATACTTAAGTAATGGATATCCGTTATTTGTAGCTCGAAAAAACCCCCCTGATGTCTTCAAACACGAGGTGTTTGTGGTCTAAGCAATGGATATCCGCTTTTTAAAAATAGATATTCACTTTTAGAAAATGGATGTCCATTTTTAAGAAATTCAAATGTGTTGAAGCTTTGCCCTATGCATACAATATAATATATAATATAATTTATATACTATATAATATAGTATATATTATATAACATATAATATATATTATATAAAATATATAGTATGTATAACATATAGTGTTTCAAGGTGTGTGCCCTTGGTCTCCTTGTGTTGTGTAGTGCAATGCTCGAGTTTGTGACATGGCTTAACCACTTCCCATGGATTCAGTAACTCTGGCAGTTGTATTGGGCATTAACAAGTCAACCTTTTGGTGTAATGACAAGGCCAACAATTGGTATTAGAGCCAGGTTACAGGTTCGAAACCCTCACTTATGTGTGAAGGGAGGGGATTGTTGCAAGGTGTGTTCCTTTGGTCTTCTTGTGTCGTGTAGTGCAATGCTCGGGTTTGTGACATGGCTTAATCACCTCCCATGGATTCATTAACTCTAACAGTTGTATTGAGCATGAATAGGTCGACCTTTTGGTGCAATGACAAGGCCAACATATAGTATATAATACATTGATTATATATTAATAATACATAATTATATGAATTTGAGAGAGAGGAGGTGTGTGAAGGGGAGAGAGAATGCTAAAAGAGAGAGTTGTCAAGGAGTAGGGTGGGAGAGGGATAGAGGAGAGAACATGAGAGAGAGAGATAGAGAGAGAGGAGCTGAGAGGAGAGATAAAAGAACAAGATGAGAGATGGAGAGAAAAGATGTAAGGGAGAGAGAGAGTGGGAGAGAGATAGAGATTTATCTAGGAGTAGGGAGAGGAGGAGGAGAAACAAAAGAGAGAGCTGAGAGGAGAAGACATAGAGAGAGAGGGAGAGATAGAAGGGTTATTTAGGTAGGGAGGGACAAATAAATGAGAGAGGGAGAGGGTGGGAGGGATAGAGGGAGCGAGATACCTAATAGAGAGGGGGTGGGAGGGATAGATGGAGGGAGAGACATTAGAGAGAGGGGGTGGGAGGGATAGAGGGAGGGAGACCAGAGAGAGACACAGAAAGAGGGGTTAGATGAGAAGAGAGATACTTAGAGAGAGGAGAGGGAGAGACCCTAAGAGACCAAAGGGTATGAGGGGATTTGAGAGCAAGAGAGAGGAGTTTTTCTAGGTAGGAGTGGGAGGGATAGAGAGGAAGAAGGAGAACTTAGAGAGAGAGAGAGAGAGAGAAGAGAGGGATAGACACAGAGAGAGGAAAGAGAGAGATAGATATAGTTATCTAAGAGTAGGGAGGAAGGGAGAGAGACGAGGAGAATTGAGATACCTAAGAGAGAGAAAGGAGTAGGAGGGATAAATGGGAGGAGAACATGAGAGGGATGGGAGGGATAGAGAATTAAATGGAGGAGGCCCCTAAGAAGAGACTTGAGAGAGAGGTTGGAGTGAGAGATAATTGTTTCATTAAGATTAGGAGGGATATAGAGAGGAAGGAGAGAGAGAGAAGAGAGAGAAGAGAGAGAGAGAGAGAGAGAGAGAGAGAGAGAGAGAGAGAGAGAGAGAGAGAGAGAGAGAGAGAGAGAGAGAGAGAGAGAGAGAGAGAGAGAGAGAGAGAGAGAGAGAGAGAGAGAGAGAGAGAGAGAGAGAGAGAGAGAGAGAGAGAGAGAGAGAGAGAGAGAGAGAGAGAGAGAGAGAGAGAGAGAGAGAGAGAGAGAGAGAGAGAGAGAGTTGGATGAGAGAGACTTGAGAGGGATAGACTTGAGAAAGAGGGAAGGAGAGAGATAGAGAGAGTTATCTAGGTAGGGAGGGAGGGAGAAACTAAAGAGAGAGAGATAGTGGGAGGGATAAAGGGAACAAGATACCTGAGAGAGAGAGAGTAGGAGGGATAAATGGAGGAAGAAATTATCAAGAAGTGAGAAAAACCAATCCAAAGTGGTGTCTTCCAATGACTAGAGGAATAGCTTTGAAATAATAAGTTTTTAGAGAGAACTGTGAAGGATGAAACATGTGTTGAGGGTCTCCTTTCGCATTACATTTTTTGAACCTAGAAACCTCAAAGCCTATAGATAACGGGGTGGAAAGAATATATGCAGTGAAAACAAGCTATGTCTATAAAATGAAGCAATCAATGGTTGAGATGAAGCATTGGTTAGAGAAGCAAGTTGGCTTTGAATCTGGCCAATGTTCTATATTAATTGGTTAAGAATTGGATCAATAATATGCGTATGAATGGTAGATGTTTGTGGGACACTAGATGTAAATATAGTGGTGCCTAATGTCTAGGAGGTTCCAAAGGATATACCAAATAAATCAAAATAAAAATCAACAATAGGAGCAGCCATTGTGGCTGTGGGTGTAGTGGTCACCATGTTCATGGTAGGCATTGGCATCAACACAAAAATCTTTGTGCCAACCACATTAGATTGTGAATCTGTAGTGTCTAAAATTACAAAAGTGTAGGATGGGATATTATTATGAAAAATGTGTTCCGATCCTCTTAGAAATTCTATTGATTGATGGTTTTATATAAGCATTTTTCTAATAGCATCGACAACGAGCACTACTTCAGCGAGGGTATCATCGGCTAGAAATGTTTGGTAATTATGCAAGTTATGATCAAGAGTTTGTGTTTGTGTCAAAGGAACCCTTAATGAAGCTTCATGATCAAATCCCTCATCCATGAGAGGATAGGTGTAAGATGTGGTGTTGAGATACATAGTGATTGTGGGTATTGATTGCAACATCCCAAGGGTGTATTGTTCTTTTGAAAAGTCAAGAGTTGTGCGAATAGGTGTTGAAAAAGATTTTGATTGTTGCACATGTTTAAGTTACAAAAGATTCTTCTTATCATGCCTCTTGAAGAAAGAGGTTGGGTCCTAAAACTCATAAGAGAATCTACAACATGCAATCTTACTATTCTTTAGATTACAAGAGTGAAAGTCTTGTGTAAAGTTTAAATGTTTTATGTGCTTATTTTGAAAATATTAAAAAAACTAGTGTTAGAATGTTGAGTTTACCAAAATATATTATATGAAAATGTAAGCTACATTAATTACACAAAGACCTTCAAAGTTAATTCTTGACATAGTACATTAGGATGAACCAACAGTTCCTAAATTTTTTTTATTTCCTTTTTTACAATATTTATAAATGGAAATAGAAGTGTAAACTATTTTATTACAAAGCCATGCACCTAGCTATAATAAATTGGTGAAAACATATGTCTGTACACTAAAAATTACAACTTAAATCGAGCAAGAATAAAAAGTATAGATTATGAAGATGATCATATGACTTGTAGAAGGTCTTGGCCTCAGACACTAGCACTTAACACGAACATCCTTGCGACAAGTTATTGTCTAGGATAGAAGCAATATGAAAGTTCCACTAAACATATGGAATATGGTTCTACACACACAACAATAAAAAATAAAAGCTTAAATGGTATGATAAATATTTATAAATTGAAAATGATAACACATTCTAACTATTAAAATGGGAAAACAAATAAAAATATGGGTATGAAAATTAAAACCAATTATTATTGTCCTTCCTTAATGAAGAATCTATACATAATAAAAGAAAGGAAAAATATTTTTTGTTTGGTTGTTTAGGGGTTTTCCTTAGTCAAACCCCAATTTTGGTATTCCTACTGCCACGACAACCGAGATTTTGATAGAAATTGAAAAAATACAAAATGCAATAGATTTTGAAACATGAAAATGTTGTAAATAAATATGTAAATAGTTTAATGACGTAAAAATTAACACCTAAAGCCTTCAAGTATTAATATTGAACAAAATAGAGCGACAATATAGAATGAGATCACCTTGAAGCTTCAATGAATCCTCAAAGGAAATTTGTTGCTTCAAGATTGTTATTGAGAGAAAGAGTTCTAAGTGGCATGCAATAGTTTTAAGTGACATGCAACATAGATAGTAGCTTGGTGTGTCTTCAATGGTGAACAATGTTGCTTCAACAAGAATATGTGTAAGAGAGTGAGAGATTGTGTGAAAAATCAAGCTTCTTGTTTTCCAAAACAAATCGAATTGATTTTTTGTTCAATTTGATTGCATGTAGGGGCATTATATGCGACAAATCCATGAGAAGGTAACAACCCAACGACCACTAGAATCATAATTTTCATAGGATGGTAGCACAGTGTGTAGAAGTCTACGCAAAACACTCCCATTGGGAATAATTTAGACACAGAAGACCGGTAACAATATGAAATTAACAAACATGTGGAATTCAGGTGAACATTTTGAAATTAATTGATTTATGTTGAAAGGCTAAAGAGAGGACATCATGCAATGTGAAATTGCAAGGGTATGAAATTTATGACACTACTCAAGTATTATTCTTTTTAGTGCACCAAATCAAAATGTTCTTATTGAATGACCCTTTAATGCTCTAGGATTGCATGTAATTCCCCGCCATGCAACCCCAAAGGAATTAAGTGAAAACGCAACCAAAATTTTTTATTTTTTATTTTTTATTTTAACATAGGAGAGAATACTAAATAACATAACATAACCATTGCATAACTTAATCCTTTGAGGAACACGAGGACATTACTTAAAAATCAACCCTTAACAACATGAACATCCAACTAACCATTATATTAACCATACATTCATACATCCACGAATATAATTACATCAGTAACAACAATAAAGACATAAGATAGAATAATATCCAAAGTTATAACATCATTATAAATTCTTTTCATAACCAAGTTTACAATAAAAGTACAATACATTACAATAGCACCATGTGCAATCATATACAAGACTTTCCCAACTAGGTGGGAATGATACATCGATAAGAGAATCTCATAAATACATAAATCTAGAACCCACGAGCTAAGAATCCACTGCTATTGCAACTCAGCACTGAAAGATGAACCTGCATAAAAGAGAGAGTCCCAACGGGGTGCGGAACACGATCCACCCGACCACCCCCGTGCTAGGAGTTGCTAAGGAAGGGTTCCCGACCAAGACCAACAAGGCAAAGACTCACAACCAACTAATGAAATCACACAACACACAAAAGCACTCAATTTCAAACAACAAGAAAAGTCATCAATACAAGGCAAGTGACCAATTCCAAAGGATTTCCAAAGGACAACACAAACATGAATGTTAGAGGGAAGTGTCATCGCATGCCTTAACATGGATTCTCCAGGCTACTTATTGCAAGGTACCGCCTCCATCTACTAACGGATTATCTAGGCAACCAAGCACTAGGAACCGCCTCCATCTATGGTTATCCAGGCTACCTATCTCAAGGAACCGCCCCATAGGGTTGCTCATGCGGAACCGTTACCTTTCGTGGAGACAAGGCAACGATCATGCCAACCACGACCTTCTCAATCCCCTTTAGTCTGTGGTAGCACTAAAAGGCGAATGAGGCAACAATTATCTTTTTAGTGTGTTACTACCCACCCCTAACTAGTTATTTAAATTATCACTTATTAAGTTCACTCTAACGAGGGCTATCCTGGCGCCCCTTTGTGCGCCGACCACCCACTTAGAGCCACTCCCTCTAACACTCAGCCACAAAACAATAACAACAACAAGAATTGTACCACATAAAGATCTGAAATAGATGACAATCAATGTGAGGCATGACCATCTCACCAACCACAAGGAAACTCATTCATAGATTGATATAATCCAAACGTATAACCGATCCAATAGCATCACCAAAATCAAATTTAAAACAAAACAAGAGAGCCACATTATCCCACCTCTGGAATCACTCAGGTTCCTAACAAGAACGTTAAACTGCTAGGTTTCCCCAACAAAAGAAAATTCCCATCGCTCATGAAACGATATAGCTCAAAAGAATCATTACAATTACTACCACAAAACACGTCTCAATCAAGGAAAATAAAATCCTCATCAAAATATAATACAACACAAAGTTCCATTAAAATTGCTAACATTCAAATTATCTCTACTTTTACCGTTACTCTCGTTTTCACAAAATACTACATACAATTGCATCTTCTAAGTAATATAAATAAATGTAAACTTACCTCTTTATCTTACTAACAAACTACTAATATTTAACCTATTGATTATTACATTCCATATACAAGCACACACACTTATATATCTATAAATACTAACATTAGTAACACTATTAATATTAACCTTTACCTATATATTCATATGAATAGATGTAGTTACATATATATAGATCTATTGAAATACAAAAAGTCTGATCCAATCCTATAACATGAGGTGAATTCCCAATTTATACATAAAAGAATGCACTTGAATACTACGAGCCAACCATAATTACACATACCACTAAATGCGAACTCGAGTCACTTAGTAATGCCGTATTCATATTTATATGTATATTTTTATTTTTATTTTTATTTTTTTTCTCTGAAATGAATGCAGATCTAGGGGAACCCATAACTAATGGACACAGAATAACTAGCTACCAAAAATAGGTGAACGCCCCAAAAACTAAGAATATAACGCATACCAACAGAATAATAAAGGACGCAATGTACAGCGAACGTAAGGAATGGACTAGAAAATGGACGGACGATGGCCACAATGTATAATAATAAAACACAAAAATCAAACGAACCTGGTTACACCTAATGCGAATACAAGGCACCGAAACTGAGACTCTACTCCATCCCAAGGACTGTTCAACATACAATTTAACACTGCACCAAAGTAAATGCAGCGCACTGTCTCGAGGCCAGGGTGTTGTGACCGCTGCCAACCACACCCTTCACAAACTCTCAAAAATTGAATACGAGCGTACAAACCAAAGGCCATACCACGGTTGAATGAATAACACAGTTTTCAATATTTAATCTAACATACGAAATCCTGTATAATCTCACGATTCAGAATAATTCTGATACGAATTCTTGTTTGCACTTATTACGGGGTAAAGAAAATAGAATGTATATCAAATATATTGTATACTATACTGGCGTGTGGGCGCAATGTTCTAGAAATCGACATACCAAAAT